>CM066037.1:412261489-412665128 GCA_033557465.1 Ichthyophis bannanicus
CCCAGCTCGGATATGGTGGGGTGTCCCCTTCTGTGAGTTCCCCCTGTATGTGTAGGTGCAACCGTTGTCTGCATACAAGGGAAAGGCGGCCACAGTAAACCGTTTTGTTTGCAGAGCAGAGTCCCGGACCAGCCAAGCTGTCATAACTAACACCATTACCGCCCCATCTCTGGGGCCCCAGTGTGGTGCAATGGACGAAGCTCAGTGCCTGTAATACCAGAGGGTCCCAAGGTTCAAATACCAGCCTTGGTACTTCCGCCAACCCAGTCACAATATTCCTACCCACCACTAAAAAAGGTGAAAATAAAGACACACCTTTACTGCACGATGAACAAAGGCATGGTCTATTTTTCCACCACACCAAACACAATCCCCAGAAACAAGTCACCGCAAACAAAGCTGAGCCCCGCAAAATGCAGCCCTGAGAGGGCCCCACAGCATTCCTGTCCCATGCTGTCACATCAAAGATGCCTGTGCTGGTATAGCTATGGCCCCACCCCCCCCATGGTATGCAGATGTATTTCAGTCATATTTATTGGAAAGCATGAAACAACAGATAAAACGGGGAAACTAGCATAAATAACACTGTAAACATCACAACGTCAGGCTGTGCACCCTTGACAGCAATTGGCCAACAATCAAAGACACAACACTCCCTTGGTCCAGCTAAACCCAAAAAGAACAGCTACTTGAAATTGATCACATCAAACGGAGACCCCTTGCAAAACACATCCCCTTTTATTGGATCATTCGTCGGATTGTTGTGTATTGTTTGCCCCAGTACTATAATTTGTCCAGCTTGGTAATGGTTGATTGCCCCCTCATGGCGAGGTTGTATGTGAGGTTGTGTGGCAAATTGCCTCCATACACGCGATATGAGTCCCACAGTAACATGGTGCAGAGCAAGGGTCTCTGACCTGTCATGCCAGGTATCCCCTCTCCATGGATCACATTGTCTCCTGTGGCCTCAGTGTGGTGCAACAACCGCAGCCAGTTGTCTCTAAGACCAGAATGGTCAACAGGTTCAAATCCCAGCTGGGGCCCATGCCACTCCTGCCCACATATTCATCTCCCCACCACTAACCTGTGATGGAATGGTCACACCCTTTTGGCTGAGAACATACACAGGGACAAAACGCCAAGATTTTACCACCCCCGATATAGTCCGCATTACCACAGCGCATAGTCCCCCAAATGCAGTCCTTGAGGTCCCCACACCATTCCAGGTTCCCATGCGGGGCCCCCAGATAAATATACCTGTGCTGCATAACTATGCCCCCCCACTTGTCCTGCTTATGTAGCCCCCTGCATATTTATGAGGGACAGCCTGAAACCCTGATCAGTGGCCTAGAATGACAGGACTGGAGGTTTGTGGAACCCTGCCATCAAGTCCTCAGCTAACAGTGACACCCACCCACCCACAGGCCCTGCCATTGGCCAATGAAACCCGAAGAGGTAAGACCATTTGCCCTTCTGTCCAACTCCCAATACTAGCAATGTGCCTCACCTTCGCAATGGCCCCAACCCTAGCACATTGGGTATATGGTACACATTCACTAAACGTTGCCAATGAATAAAATGTAGAACGCATGTCCTATGTAAAGCACATTGTGGCACATTGGGCTGCGCCACAACAAGCCAGTCAGATGTGTCTGTGGTGTGTGCCCGCAGGTCTGGCCCCTGACAGTGTCCAACACCGCTTTGGTTGGATCCACCAGAGTATGTCTTACCACATCCATGCCTGTACTGTGCCCATGACAGGTTTCCTAGTTTATGTGCTGCAGAACCCCCCTACAGTAGCACAATGCTGGCACTATGTGTGGGGGTGTCTGTCTGTCCAGCCAGTGTGTGGTGGCTGCAAACACTGTCGACAGGCCACACCTGTCCAGCAATGTTGCCATTAGTGGGCCTGTCCAACGTGCATAATGAGTAGCAAAGTACCATGGGTAAGAGGTCGTATAAGGCGGCCTGTCCAGGGTGTATATGCACCGGGTAAAGGGCCTGACAGGTAGCATAGTAGTGCCAGGCAACCACCTGCCCATACAGGCTGACCACGGTAGATGGCGGCTGCAAGCTCAGTGTCCACCCTGACTTGTGCAGTTGACCAACAGCATGTCTATGCTCCACCATGGTTCTACATCTTAGGTCACTCCTGGTATAAATATGTGTGTTCCCCTTGGGGCCCAGTCACAGATGTATCCTAAGCTGGCTGTTGATTCTGGCACCCCAGTTCTGAGTGCAGGCATCTCTGCTGGTCACTAGCAGCCTGTTTGCCAGCTGGTAGGTCATGTGGGAGGAGTGTCCTGCACCATGTAAGCACAGATAGTGGTTGGGATTTGTCATTTTCCTAAACCAAGTCACAATGTTCCAGATTGCGCCTGTGGCATGCATGTGGTCCCTGGATCTGCAGTGACCTGACGCTGTGGTGGTGTCCTGCACCTCAAAGGTAGGACTAGGGTTAATGTCCCCCCTCCACTGGCACCCCGTTCCAAGCGGAGGTAGAATGTGCAGATTATGATGGGATGACCCTGTTTGCCACCCAGGGGATGAGGGGGGGGGGCGGTGGGGCATGGTCACCCTGACAACCTGCCCCAAACAGACAGAGATGTCCAAGGTGGTCATTGCATAAATATCTTATTCTATCAACACAGTACACACTTGCTGTGGGACGGTTCTGATGACTCTAGGGCTGGATGCCCCAACTGCACACCTTCAGGGTGACAGCGCACCCACGCACAATGTGGTGTTTTGGGCAGGTCCTCAATGCCAGACAACAAATGGGTCTGTACCACCCATAGAGGGCAAGGGCTGCTGTGGGGGGTGCACATGACAATTTACCCCTACCATGTCCAGAGTCTGTGGTGATGCATTCCATATGTGTGTGCCCTGTGTGGAGAGCTGATTAGCATGTGCAGTGCATCATGGGGGTGACTGTATTATTCAATCCCTCTGAAACCGCAGCACGAGCTCGCAGCCATTGATAAACCATGGGACCGCACACGTACATCTGGGAGCAGAAAGCATAGGTGCACGACACCCTACAGAGTCTGTAATATATGAGATGCCCACACTGCTGAAACCCCGACGTACCCACACACCTAACAGATAATATCCCCGGGCTCAATGGTACGCGCGTCGCTACGCGCGGCGCTGCACACGCAGCAATGCACGTAGCTCGGCTCGCATACGCAATGTCTCGTCCAAAAGCCTCAGCAATCCCTCTTCAATATACAGGCCAATACCCCTTCCAATATACAGGCCAGTGCCCGTGACTCGAACCCATGCTGCCCTGTAACAGAGGGCATTACCGTGACCATTGTGCCACAGCTCTCTGTTAGTGCTCTGTATCGCCACATCTCCCTACTACAGTAGCAACGCCGTGGCCACGCCCCCGGCAACGCACGTGGCCACGCCCCCGGCAACGCACGTGGATACGCCCCCGGCAACGCACGTGGATTACTCCCCCGGCAACGCACGTGGATACGCCCCCGGCAACGCACGTGGATAGGCAGTAAAGGCACTTATAAGACATGGCAACCAGTCGAGGAAGCCTCCCTTCAGCCAAAGGGACATCTACCTGCTGACAGAGCTTTTCTGCCTACGCCAGCAGAGACTCTTCCCTGGCTCGTCCAAGAGGCAGGACCTAGCCAAAGTCAGGAGGGCCTGGGAGCGGCTGGCCCCACCGTTTTAACAGGAGCGCAGACTACCCACGTGAGGTAAGTGCATGGGGACCAATTCAACCAAATGATGAGACAAAAGAAAAAACACCCAGCAAACCCTGCATAAATACACAATGCACTGACAGGGTATAGCAGGTGCTGACATATCCTGCGTCCAGCAAAGCCCTCCACACACCCCTGAAAAAAGACACCCCTGCCCCAAGGGGTTAGCTGCACCCATGGCAGAGGTGCACCAAAGGTCACAGAGGTATGGTACAGGGTGCCCCTGCAGGCTAAGGATGTCCCCCAACCACAAGACAACCTAGTCCCACCTCCATGGCCAATAGGGAAGGAAGGGGTTCTGGACCATGTCCCTCCTAACTAACAGATTCGCCACATGAAGACATCGATGCTGCCCTCCACACACGATGGCCCCCGCCACGCCCCCTGACAGCTGGGGCCCCGCGCGACTAGTAAGCCCAGACCCCTGCCCCTGAGTGATCCAGCCCCAAATGAGGTCATGCCTGCCCCCCACCCTGCACACTGTCTGCTGGTGCCCTGTGCGAATATTAAGGTCATAACCCTGCTTATGACAGATGCAGGCCCAAATGAGGGCATCCCTCCCCCCCACCCTGCACACTGTCTTCTGGTGCCCTGTGCGAATAGAAAGGCCAAACCCCTGCCCCTGAGTGATCCAGCCCCAAATGAGGGCATCCTTCTCCCCCCACCCTGCACACTGGTCTGCTGGTGCCCTGTGCGAATATGAAGGTCACAACCCTGCTTAACACACATGTAGGCCCAAATGAGGGCCATCCCTCCCCCCCACCCTGCACACTGTCTGCTGGTGCCCTGTGGCGAATAGCAAGGCCACACCCCTGCCCCAGAGCGATCCAGCCCCAAATGAGGGCATCCCTTCTCCCCACCCTGCACACTGTCTGCTGGTGCCCTGTGCGAATATGAAGGTCACAACCCTGCTTAACACACATGTAGGCCCAAATGAGGGCATACCTCCCCCCCCCACCCTGCACACTGTCTGCTGGTGCCCTGTGCGAATATGAAGGTCAAAACCCTGCTTAACACACCTGTAGGCCCAAATGAGGGCATCCCTCCCCCCCACCCTGCACACTGTCCTTCTGGTGCCCTGTGCGAATAGAAAGGCCAAACCCCTGCCCCTGAGTGATCCAGCCCCAAATGAGGGCATCCCTTCCCCCCACCCTGCACACTGTCTTCTGGTGCCCTGTGCGAATAGAAAGGCCAAACCCCTGCCCCTGAGTGATCCAGCCCCAAATGAGGGGCATCCCTCCCCCCCACCCTGCACACTGTCTGCTGGGTGCCCTGTGCGAATATGAAGGTCAAAACCCCCCTGTGCTTAACACACATGGTAGGCCCAAATGAGAGGCATCCCTTCCCCCCCACCCTGCACACTGTCCTTCTGGTGCCCCTGTGCGAATAGAAAAGTGGCCAAACACCCCTGCCCCTGAGTGATCCAGCCCAAATGAGGGCATCTCCCTTCTCCCCACCCTGCACACTGTCTGCTGGTGCCCTGTGAGAATATGAAGGTCAAAAACCCTGCTTACACACATGTAGGCCCAAATGAGGGCATCCCTCCCCCCCACCCTGCACACTGTCTGCTGGTGCCCTGTGCGAATAGACAAAGGCCCAAACCCTCTGGCCCCTGAGTGATCCAGCCCCAAATGAAGGGCATCCCTCCCCCCCCACCCTGCACACTGTCTTCTGGTGCCCTGTGCGAATAGAAAGGCCAAACCCCTGGCCCATGAGTGATCCAGCCCCAAATGAGGGCATCCCTCCCCCCCACCCTGCACACTGACTGCTGGTGCCCTGTGCGAATATGAAGGTCACAACCCTGCTTAACACACATGAGTGTAGAAGCCCAAATGAGGGCATCCCTCCCCCCCACCCTGCACACTGTCTGCTGGTGTGCCCTGTGGCGAATAGAAAGGCCAAAACCCCTGCCCAAGAGTGATCCAGGCCCAAATGAGGGCATCCCTCCTCCCCACCCTGCACACTGTCTGCTGGTGCCCTCGTGGCGAATATGAAGGTCCAAAAACCCTGCTTTAAACACATGTAGGCCCAAATGATGGCATCCCTCCCCCCCACCCTGCACACTGTCTGCTGGTGCCCTGTGCGAATATGAAGGTCAAAACCCTGCTTAACACACAATGTAGGCCCAAATGAGGGCATCCCTCCCCCCCACCCTGCACACTGCTTTCTGGTGCCCTGTGCGAATAGGAAAGGCCAAACCCCTGCCCCTGAGTGATCCAGCCCCAAATGAGGGCATCCCTCCCCCCCACCCTGCACACTGTCTTCTGGTGCCCTGTGCGAATAGAAAGGCCAAACCCCTGCCCCTGAGTGATCCAGCCCCAAATGAGGGGCCATCCCTCCCCCCCACCCTGCACACTGTCTGCTGGTGCCCTGTGCGAATATGAAGGTCAAAACCCCTGCTTAACACACATGTAGGACCCAATGAGGGGCCATCCCTCCCCCCCACCCTGCACACTGTCTCTGGTGCCCTGTGCGAATAGAAAGGCCCAACCCCTGCCCCTGAGTGATCACAGCCCCAAATGAGGGCATCCCTCCCCCACCCTGCACACTGTCTTCTGGTTGCCTGTGCGAATAGAAAGGCCAAACCCCTGCCCCTGAGTGATCCAGCCCCAAATGAGGGCATCCCTCCCCCCACCCTGCACACTGTCTGCTGGTGCCCTGTGCGAATATGAAGGTCAAAACCCTGCTTACCCACATGTAGGCCCAAATGAGGGCATCCCTCCCACCCTGCACTGTCTGGTGCCCTGTGCGAATAGAAAGGCCAGACCCCTGCCCCTGAGTGATCCAGCCCCAAATGAGGGCATCCCTCCCCCCCACCCTGCACACTGTCTGCTGGTGCCTGTGCGAATATGAAGGTCAAAACACTGGCCCTGCCCGATGGAGGCCTCGCAAGGGGTCCCCTGTACCGACCCTGTACCCCTTGAAACAGGCCCTGTATGGGATCACAAGGGGCAAACCATAGGCAAAGAGCACCCAGCGACCACTGTAGGTGATAACTGCACACCCCCTAGTGGATGACATGCACATGCAGATGTGTGTAGGTGGCACACACAGTTGGGATGGTACATGTATGTGGTGCGCACATATAGGGCACATGGTGCACACATCAGGGTGGCGTGTTTGTCCACACACACATGTGTCTGTTACACGCCACTGCATGGGGGATGTGTGCCAAAGGAATAGGGGCATGCGCAGGTAGTATGCGTGGGAGTGTCAGTTGCAGGGCAGGGGCCACCACGTGTCCCCCGCTAGCTAAGGGCAATGTTCTCTGTAACACCTACAGGTGGAGGACCTTCGAAAGAAGGCAAGGGAGCTGAGGGCCCGGTTCCCCCGATTTGTTGCCAGGGTGCAGCGTGACAGAATGGCACAGCTGAATGGTGAGTATCTGGACACGGCCATGTAGGGGGATGTGTTGTGGAAACACAGGTCCACCGTGACATGGTATGTGGATCATCCACCAGGGGATGACATGTACTATCTCTCCCACAGCTGATGCACGTGCAGCCAATCAGGCCGAGGTTCCGGAGGAGCCCCCAGACGGAGGGCCAGGAGGGGATCAGGTGCAGCGTGACCAGCAGGACGGGGACAACAGCAGGATGAGGAGGATGGGGGGGATGGGCACGAGGATGGACCGTGCCTGCACCCCCAACCCCTGACGAGGGGGATGAGGGGGATTGAGGATGCGGCCCACATGCGAGGGGATGAGGGTGAACCCACAGAAAGGGGGACAGAGGTCGGGGAGACAGGTGAGCAGGATGTGGTGGGGGGTATGTCGGTGGAAGGGTAGTAGAGGAACGTGAGTGGCTGGGTGGCAGGGACAGCAACATGGAGATGGGGTGGAGGGGGATGGGGATGGTGGCGGGATGCTGGGGGCAGGGGGGGGAGGCTAGGCCCCCGGGCGGGGGGGGGGTTGTGGCAGGGTCACAATGGCACGCTCCGCCACAGGGCACTGGGGGCACCAGCCACCTGCCCCTTGATGAGGGCACGGAGGGCCAGCTGGACGTGTGCATGCCACACATGGCCGCAAGCAGGACCGCTGTCCATGCAGCCACAACAGACACGTGGAGCAGTGTGTCTGTGTGGCTGCATGTGCGGACAGCGCCTGGCTGCAGCTGTGCGTGCACAGGCACAGGCCCAGAGGCCAGTTTGGCCTAATCCAGGGCAGGTGCCTGCGACCCTGTCGAATGGTGGCTAACCGTCTGCGGGAGCGGGATGAGCGCCGTGACTGATCTACACACAGTCAGCCACCATCCGACAGGGGCACCCAGGGTGTGCAATATGTGGACACACATAGCACACCTGCCCTGTGGCGGACCGTGCCATTCTGTGGCCATGTCAGGGGCACGGGGGGGAGCAGGGCCATGTAATCCCGTTCCAGAGGACATTGTTGACCATGCCGATGTAACCAACAGCAGATAGACCATGTGACACATGGCCCATGTGTGGCCACATGAGAATGTGTACAATCTGTCATAATCAAAGTTGTATAAATACATTTACGTTTACTCATACCAACTGTTGTGCAGATGTGCCTCATTGCCAGGTGACAGTGATGTGCGATTGATGTGTGGCTGTGGCGACTAGGAGGGCAGGGTCCGAAGTGGAACAGGATTAGGCCATGTTGACAGCACACCCGCACACATGTAACTATCACGCTGCAGCAAGGTTGGGCCAACGTGGGGGAGGTGAGTGACGTGCATGACCGACATGCAATAGCATGTGCGTGGCTCCCTGGGCCACACACAGCCCAGAGTAACAATGATACATACGGCGGTGTGGAGCAGGTGGCCTGTGTGACCAGTACAGCAGGGCCACGTACTGTTGGCCTGGTTGGACGGGTGCAGCGACACCTGTGGTGTATGTTTGTGGCGGTGTGCAGAGGGGTGAACCACATACTGTGCAACCGCAAGGTCACATGAGGCTGACACCGGAGGGGTGGCGGGGAAGAGGCCGAACGCGTTGTGCCATCTGAGACCGTGTGGGGCCTGGGGAAAACGGTGCATATGTCAGGCACGTGTATCAGCATGCAGGACAGAGATGGGGGATGGTACACGTTGGTCAAACGGGACATTCCAAAACATATTAACAACATGTTGTGTGTCGCCATGGGTGGACATCCAGGGCCCAGGGGGTGCGGGAGCATACCGCCTTTGGTGGACATGGGGCCATCGGTGGGGACACACACGGGGGTTGTGGGGGTGCACACAGCAGAGGGCAGGATAGCGGCTCAGCGGGATGATGGCCAGTGGTGTGACACACTGAGGTGGGCATGCGGAGGGTGCAGGCTGCAGTGTGGATGAGGCTACAGGTGACAGTTGCTGTATGTCATCATGTGAAACCAATGTGGTACTGGGTATGTGCCAGGATGGGTGGCAAGGGGGTGTAGGTGCATACAGTGGCCACCGGTGCACAGTGTGACGGGTAGCCATTACTGGCGGTGACACCAAGGTGCTGGTGCATGCATCCCTGTGCCCAGGTATCCACTGTGCACATGTGTGACGGGTGAGACAAGGTGGATGTGTGCAGGTGCAGGTGAACCTGGGTACAGGACCTGTGCAGTGCACATTACTGTGCGTGTCCGGGGTGTTGCGAGCAGCGGAGTGGGTCACCACATGCAGGGACATACCAGTGCACCCACAACAGCACACAGGCCAATGGTGGCTGGGGGGGTCCCCGGCGCGTTCACCCAGGGGTGCGCCTGGTAAACACTGCCCGCCATGCACGCCACCACGGTGTGGGGGTGAGGTGCGAGCACGTAGGCCAATGGGATTGGCTGCACACCCATAGTGGGCATGGGTTAGGGGGGGGGGGCCATGGTGAATGACAGCAGTGGGAGCGGCACGTGCCCACCCCACAGGGCATGGGGTGGTTGCGGGGATGTGAGTGGTATGACAAAATGAGTCACGGAGCAGAGGTCACCATCAACGGCCATCGGTGTGGCCCTTTATTTGCCTCTACCCCTGCCAGCCCCTGTACGCCCCCTCCCACCCCTAGGCGCCTGCCGCCTTGCCGCCGGTTTGCGGCTGCACATGCTGGTGGGATCCCCTGGCTGTGCCGGATGGGCGGGGGGACTGCCAGCCACCCTCCCGGCTGCCATTCGCACGTGCGCCTCCGCGATGAGCTCACATGCGTCTGCCATGCGTCCTGCATGTGAGACTAGGGCAGTTATCGCCCTCTGCATGCGCCTTGTGGTCCTCCTGTTACGCCTCTGGTTGCGTACCACCGAGCGCAGTAGACGGCGCACACCTGTGGGGGGAAAGGACATAGTACTGTGTGGGTTAACGGAAACAGAGGTACCTGCACATGGCCATATCTAGCATAGCAGCATGTCCCACTCACCCTCAGCATCAGCTCGCGCCGCAGATGAGCTGGCCTGCATCTCATGAACGACGGTTGCGACCGCAGCCAGTGCCTCGTTTGTGGTGTTGCCGTTGCCCCTCTGCAGACACGTCCTCTGTCCCTGCAGGTGTCTCAGATGTGTCCCAATCGGGTATGTTGGGGATGTCCATGGCCACATCTGGCAGTGGTGCGGCATGCTCCTCCCCCTCCAAAGCAACGGCCTGGGCCCCTGTGTCCACAGAGCCCACTGTACCCATCTGTGACTCTGCATCCGGCTCCGTGCCCTGCACGATGGCGCAGACATCACCTGTGTGACACACGGCAACAGCTGTCTGAGGGTTTGTCCCGCTGCCTGCCCACCCCACAACATCCCCCCCTCAGGCACCTGTGCGCCAATGATCCACGTGTGTCTGTGGCATGGCTGTTGTGGCAGCCCTCTACACCTGGGGACACCCCATGCAGATGCCCCGTGTGATCCGCCCCCCAGTGCATTCCCCCACCACCTCTGGGTGCCATTGAACACCCCTGCCAGGGCTGACAGCGGCCTCATCGTAACCCTACACCGCGTTCCCATAGCAGGTGCATCGGATCTCCAGTAAGCCCCCCCCTCCCCCGTGCGGGCCACCGCTCCTGGCAGCCCTGCCACATGCGGGATGCAACAGGTACACAGGGACGGTCCAAGGGGGGTGCGGGGCAATGTCCGGGACTCGGGGCGGGGACACAGTTGCATATGTGGCCACCGGTGCAGGAGAACTGCATGGTGTTAATATACACTGGCTATCTGTAGACATGTCCCCTGATGAGTGTATGGATGGTGCGGGACAGATGGACCCCCACATAGCTATATTCCAGTGCACCACGCCAGGCACAGCGGGTACCAATACAGACGCTGCCCACTCAGATGCCATGGCACACCTGCCATGCCCTGTCAGCATCACCAGGTCCTACGAAGCACCATAACCTACCTATCACATGGTAGCACTGCCAATATGAGGCCTCTGAATCACTGAATAGACCGGGGAATGGGGACAGGTGGCAATGTCATATAGGGGTGGCAGGAAGCGAAACCCGCACCGCAGTCAGACATGCAGAACATGGAGCATCACCGAACAGGCAAACACATCCTGGTGACAGGATTGCACCAATCAACCTGGGGACCCCGGGAGCCAGACACGGTATGTAACACGCCACTGTGGGGATACAACTATTGTGTACCTCCCTCCCGTACCCGACACTGCGCAGGCATCACTGATGCACAGTTACCAGAGCTGTCATGGTCCATGTAATACATCCAGAGGCAATAGATATCTCCGTACATATTGTGTCCTCGTTCCATTTACATTTTCCCCAGCAACCTCCCCCTGGTCCAGCCATGTTTCCCACTGTCCACCGCCTGCTGGCCTTTTCCCCCTCCTGCCACCCCTGGTTCTGTAGTCCACTCTCCCACTCTCCACATCTGCTCAGACAGACAGATCTGCCTCCTGTTTCCCTCCCGTCAGTCCAATCGTAACCACATATATGTCACCTCTCCGTCCTCAGCCACGACGGCCCCCCCCCCACTACCCGGCCAATGTGTGGCCATACCTGCCTCACACCCAGGGTGTTTCTGTGCCCTCCTCATTTCACTCCCACAGCCCCGTCCCAGTCTGGCCCGCCCCCAACAACAGCTAGCTTCCGCGCCCGGTCACTCCCAGCGCCCACCCCCGACAGGTCCCTGCAGCAGCCCATCCCCAGTAGTAGCCGCACAGTAAACCATGTCCAGTCCTAGGCACCCAACAACCCATATCCAGTCCGAGCACCCACAGCCATTGTCAGTGTGTGTCCCGCCATCAGCTCATTTCCATTTCCAGCCCCCCATGCGCCCATCAGCCCATGTCAAATCCTAGCTCCCCTCCACTCAGCCCATTTCCAAACCAAGCCCCCCGTGAGACTACGTCCAGTCCTAACCCCTTCATGAGACCATTGCAATCCAAACCCCCACCACAGCCCATTCCCAAACCTAGCCCCCCCCCCAACAGCCAATTTCCAGTCCTATTGTAGCCCCTCCATCAGCCTATTTCAAGTCCTGGCCCCCCGCCACTTCACCCGTTTCCAGTCTAGCAACCCCACCGGCCCATTAACAGTCTTAGCCCCCCCAGCACATTACCGGTCCTAGCCCCCCATAGCCCATTAACAGTCCTAACCCCCAGCAGCCCATTTCCAGTCAGCCCCCCCAATAGCCCAGTACCCGTCCAACCCCCCCCATCAGCCCACATCCGGTCCTAGCACCCCCCCCTGGGCCATTACTAGTCCTACCCCTCCCCTATCGGCCCACGTCCAGTCTTAGGCCCCCCCCATCAGCCCACATGCAGTCTTAGCCCCCCACCCACTGGTACCAGTCCTAATCCCCCATCCCCCCTATCTTTCCAGGTTGCAGAACACCAGCTGACAAGGAGCCAGCGTTCGGGGATGGCGTCAGCGATGCAGGGACTGAGCGGCTCTGCCGGGCAGGGGCGGAGGCTCTGCCGGCCAGGAGGGGGGCCCCGCGGCAGCACTCCTGCTGCTGCCGCGGCAGCAGCAGCTGGTGTTTTGGTGTTTTATGTGTTTAACATATGGGTTGGAGAATGTTTTTTGTGAGGGGCCCCCTGAAACGCGGGGCCCTGTGCAATACACATTCGTGCTCAATGGACGGGCCGGCCCTGAGTGGACTGTTATTTGCGAAGGAACCCCTGAAATGTGGTACCCTGTGCAAAGCACGTTCCTGCTCAATGGACGGTCTGGCCCTGCCTGTGTACACCATCCTCTGTCAGGGGGGTCAGGCACCCATTCCCAGCCCTGCATGCACTGCCTAATGCCACACACCACCACCCAATGGTGGCCACCTCTCATCCTTGCTCCTGAGTGTGTGGTCCCTCTGTGCCCGTCTGATCCCCCGCGTCCAGCAGAGACAGGTTCTGTCCCACCCCCCTGCCCCTTCACACACCATGTGCTTGTACTATAACCTACCGGCCTGTGGGTGGGCTGTGTCCAGCGCAGCAGGGCAAACCGTGGACATACATGGGCCCCAGTCGATCCGCCAGGCGCCTCTCAAGGTCTGTTAATTGGGCCACGGTCGCTGGGCCCCCTCCTGTGCCTTGTGCCGCACGTCGCTCTTGTACCAGCTCTGCCCGTATATGGCGCTTGATGTCACAGAAGCGTTTTCTGAGGTTTTCGATGTCCCGGGGTGGCCCTCCTGCTCCTGCCACCGCCGCCTGCACCTCCCGCCATGCCCCTGTGCGTGCTGCGATGGTCAGGGTAGCGCTCTGCCGGCCGAAGAGCAGGTCATATCTCTCCAGTATGTTAGACAGCAGGTGCTCATTCTCCTGTTGGCTGAACCTTGCAGCCCTGCGTCGGCTCTCCGCAGGGACAGGAACCCTTGTCTGGCGGCGTGGTCCTCTTGGATGGCCACCTGGGGTCAGTGGCACCCCCGATGGTCCTGCTACCTGGTTGTCACCAGATGTGGCTGCTGCTCCTTCTGTTGTGGGCTGCTCTGGTGCATGGTCCATGTCCTTGCTCCCTTGTGCGTGTATACTGTTGCTGTTTGCTCCGCGGAAGGGATGGAACCTCCATTTCCTGTCATTTATATGGAGCATCCTGGGGTATGGCTTGGAAGGGGACGCCTGCGCACGTTTGTCTTTGGCGCGCGTTGCGTCGCGCATTGCGTCGCGCATTGTCACGTGGCGTCGCACATCGTTACGTAGCTGACATTATATATCCGCGTTTCTGCAGTGGCTGCCGTTTCACGTATTCTACTCCCACATCCCTTATTGAGTGTGTAGTTGTCTGCAATGCTGGTGCGTATATTTGTTTAGGATTTGCTATCTGCGATGTGTTTTCTGGCGTCAGCTGATGCTGGCCAACGTCACACGTATGCGACCTCGCGTTGACGTTGCACGCGTCGTTACGCGCGTAGCCTCGTGTCCTCCTTCGTTTTTGCATGGGTGTATGCCTTCCAGGTTATCAGGGTAATGGCGTCTTGGCGTCGCAGTATCAGTGCTATGTAGTTGCTATACGGCGTTCGGCATCGCTCGGTATCACCCACATCTGTGTAGCAGGCAGGGGATCATCCACGGCTGCATTCCCGGAAGGCGCGTCACAGCGCGCGGTCAACCCTTCATTAGGTATCTTTCCATTATACTGTTTTCTAGATCTTTTTATTTACCCATGGGAGTGGCACCCATGTGGTGTCCATCCCCACCCACACCACTATATCTAACCCTTTTACCCTCCTCACTGTATGGACCATGGCTCATACTGCACATGCAGCTGGTGCAGTGGTTGCTTTGCTAGAGATTGCTGAGTTGCTTTACGAGGGGGAGGGAGATGTTGTCCCAGGGGCAGCGGCCCTGGGCATGGGTGGGGCTCCACTGCAACTCAGGCCTGCAGCTGTTGGGCCAGCACAGGCAGCTGTGGCTGACCAACGGCGCCATCGGCGTGCTGAGCTCCACCCACGCCTGGCCCGTATCTACAGGACCAGGGTCCTGCTCGGGGACCTGAGGGAGGGACAGGTATTCTCCCTCTACCGGTTGGACAGAGGTGCCATTAGGGAGCTCTATCAGGAACTCAGACCTGACCTAGAGCCCCTGACTGCCCGGTCACATGCTATACCGGGTATGACCAAGCTCCTTGCTGCCCTACATTTCTTTGCCTCTGGCTGTTTCCAATCCTCAGTAGCAGCAGTGGGTGGTCTGAGTAGGCCCACCTTCTCCCGCTGTCTCCACCAGGTACTGCGTGCCATGGTCAGCCGGGTTGGGAATTACATTGCAATTCCCAACGGTAGGCAACATTGGGCAGCCCTGGCACTGGCATTCCATAGGATCGCTGGCATACCACATGTGATGGGCGCTATAGATTGCACACATGTTGCCCTTGTCCCGCCACGCGACAGGGAGGTTGTGTACCGCAACCGGAAACACTTCCATTCCCTCAATGTGCAGGTTATCTGTGATGCTACTATGCGTATCCTGAATGTGGTTGCACGTTTTCCAGGGTCTGCCCATGACTCCTATATCCTGCAGAACTCAGCTGTGTTTGACCAGTTTCAGACTGGTCAATTTGGTGACTACATACTGCTGGGTGTGTATTCTGTGTATCTGGCAGACTCCTACTGTAGATGGGTGTCTGTACTACATTGCCACGGTTTCCCACTGCCTGCCTGCCCCTGCAGCAGTCCTTGTGGGGGCACACTGTTTGGTGTTGGCCACGTCCTCATGCGGGATGGCCGGTGTCTTGGTCACAGACATCTGTCATGTGACACACCTCTCTCTTTGTCAGATGTGTGGTTGTTTTGGACTTTGTTTCCAGGTAATGCGTACAGCTATGGTCTTGTGCCAGCTTCTTGCGAGGGTGTTGTTTCTACACCAACCTGTCATTTGTGAACGGCCCTCTGTTGTGTTGGGGGAGTCTGGGTTGTATATTGCAATGAGGGTGTTTAACATTGGTTCATACACATAGATTGTGTGCTGCATGTTGTTCTCTTTCATGATGTTGCATAGTGTTTGTTTGTAGATGTTACATAGTGGTGCTGATAGCGCGGATCCGTGTGGTCCCCCTTGTCGGCTTTCGTTGAGTCACCCAGGGGGGGTGGCCTTTACACATCCCCATGGGTGTCACCCTGTGTACGCAGCCTACTCTTTCGGCCCATGTTGTGGGTTCAACAAGGGTTGTGTTCTGGCCGTTTCACCTATTACACATGTCTGCTGCATGCCTGTGGGCCGTCTTTGGGGTCCCCTGTCACCCGCGCCTGTTGCATTCCCCGCACCACACAGGCAATATGTCCCAATGGCTTGCACCCTGTATGCGGCGGTTTGGCTCATCCACCTACCTGCACACCTGTGCCTCCCTGCATCCCCATGTGCTACTTGGCAATGTACGTCATCTGGCTGCACAGCGACCACCACTGCTCCTTTACGCCACAGTTCATGCACATGTCCTGTATCACAGTTGCATGGGTGTGCCCTGCCACTATCGGCATGTCATGGTCATTTGCCACTGGCCTTCACAGTCTCTGCTGCACTGCCACTGTGTTCACTGCATTTGCCTCGTATCTGTGTGCATGTCCTCTCGGCTCTCCAGTTATGGATTACTACGTCATTCATTTCATTGTTTGCTCATTACGCATGTGACATTGATCCATTATGTTTTGCAGGTGATGCAGGATATGGGTGTCGCACCTGGCTGCTCACCCCTGTGCGTGTCCCGCGCACAGGTGCAGAGATACGGTACAATGAGGCCCATGCCTCCAGTCGCTCAGTGATTGAGCGCACCTTTGGCGTTCTCAAATGTCGCTTCAGGTGTCTGGATAGGACTGGCGGAGCCTTACAGTACCATCCACTGACTGTGGCACGGATCATCATAGCCTGTTGCATACTACACAACATTGCTCTCAGGCACAATATCCCTGTCGAAATTAATGAGGGTCCTGGGGAGGATCCTATGTGCCCCCCTGCACCTGGCCATGGTGACACACGTGCAGGGATGGCAGCCAGGCAACAGCTGATCGAGGACATCTTTACCTGTAAGTTATGGTTGTGCTGGCGACGTGTCACTGTCTTCACCATGTTAGATGGTGTGCGTATTGTTCTTCACTGCCAGCTCATGTCTACATATGTCTGTCCTGTTCCTGTCTCCACAGGATGTGCGTCTGCATTACAGGTCTACCCAGTGTGCCTTACTATCCAGTTTGCAGCTGTGCTGCATGTGGGGATTGTGTGCTCATATCTGCATCCTTCCTGTTTGCTATGGTGAGTTGTCAGGTTTTTGGGTATGCATGGCGGTCATCACGTCTGGGCACATATACGTTGTTTTCTCTCCACTACTCCTATAGTGCTACACATATATCTGTACCAGTGCTCCTTCGCCCCTCGCCTCCATGTGTCACACATGTGGCCTTTACCTGTTCACATCCTTGGGGTCTTCATGGTGTTTCTTGCACACATCATGTGCATCTGTGTGTGTGCTCTTGCGCGGGACAGTGTCTGTGTGGGGGGTGTGCAGATCAGCAGCTGCCATTCGGTCTCTGGACAGGTTTCTGCCACACATGCATGTGATGTGTTGTGTGTCTCCATTTGTCGGTCAGTGTTTGGTGGAGGTGCATCTGGCTTTCGTGCATGCATACCTTCCCATAATGTGTATGTTCCTTGTTGTTAATTGTCCTGGCTACGTGTCCATTCAGTATGCGCGTCCCTGCCTATCTGTGTTGTAAGGCTGTGTTTGGACACATCACCAATTATCGTGGAGCAACCAGCTGTTACCTTTTGTTGTTGGCCGCATGTACATTGTGCACATGTGTCCCCTATGTCACACCGCTGTGTCACGGTCAGGCGAATAATCCGCTGTACATGACAGTTGTGTTCACACAGGGCACATTGAACCATGGGAATGTTCCTCTCACAGCAACACATATAGAGGTGATTATGTACGCTGTGCATTGGTGTCTGGATACACGTTTGGGGCTGTTTGTGCATTTGCCAGACACGGACATTCCCAGTCAGGGCACTGGCGTAACATTCAGGTGCCCCTCTCCTTCCATTGTCTGGGACATACACGGCCTGCCTATGCTTCAAATCGGCTATTGTTCACCAGCTGTGTTACGTTTTATCTAGTTATGTCAACTCTGCTGCCCATGCCCTCGAACCCTGTGGTGTATGCGTGTCATGTGCATGTACATGATCCTCTTGGGATGGTGCGGTGGTGTTCACTGGCATCTACGTCAGTGGTCCATGTGCAGTGTGCTCAGTGTTGTGGCCATGTTATGAGGTGCTATCTATGCATTCAATGTGTTGCTGGTCTTAGGTGTGTGTCTCCTTTGTGTCCACAAGGTGTCGTGGGTGTTTGTGCTAGTCCCTTAACTGATGTCTGCATCATTTCACACAGGTCACAGGCAGCAATGGTGACACATGTGTTCCACTGCATCCTGGCCTCTCGTCATCCATATGTGGTTGGGCACAGCACCCATGTGGGCGTGTTAACACATGTGGGCGACCCGGGGGGGTCATCCTTTGCACGTTGGACACACGCCACTTTCCCTGACACATTGTTGGCCTATTGTTCCTGTTCATGCGGTGCGTGGCCTGTCGTTGCTGGCCAGACCTTCCTTGGTGTTTCCTCATTTTATGTAGGGGGTTGTAGCGCTGTACATGGGCTTGTGACCTATGGACTGTCCAGGTTATCATGGCATCTGGCCTTGTTGCTCTGCATGCTTTCTCCAGTGTCCTATGTTTGCAGGGGATGTTGTCTGTTGTGCATACGGTGCATGCAGGCACTGTGCGGTCCTATCATGTTTTGACCATTAGCCTCACATATCACTGTCTGTGTCCAACGTCTACTGTTGTTGTGCCCTTTTGTGCATGGGTGGCAGCAGGGGGTTCTTAGAGTGTGTTGGCTCCACAGACATTAACAGGTGTGTGGCGTTGTAACGTGTGGTGGGTGTGTCCATGTGACATTTCTTGCCACACAGGACCCATGTGGTTCCTCACGTCATATGGTACACCTGACTGCTGCATATGATGTCTGCTTGTGTCTGGTGCTTGCCTCGGGGGAACAGATGTCTGCACATGCGTGGTGTGGCATGTTTGGTGTGTGGGTCACCCCATTTCATTTACACCTGGGTGCATGACGTTTTTGTTGGCACCTACAAGTTGTCTGTTTCTACTTTGTGTGCTGCTTACCTGCCCATATCATGTGTGTGGCACCATCACATCTCCACCCACCCATCCATGTTTTAGCTGTTCATGTCCATGTGGCATGTTTGCTATCCATGCGCCACATTGTCTGGACTAGGGGTAATGCTCCTTGTGGGGTGGTGCATCTGATGAGATACCTGTGCAGTGGTTCTGCCGATGTGTGTTAGCCTGGGCCTCATCCCTGATGTTGTTGGTGATTGGCATGTTTGTCCTTTGATGCTGTGCCCCTTTCCACAGCCCATCCACATGGGCCTTCCTTGCCGTATCCACTTGGCCACCTCATGTCTCACATCCGTACTCATTTGCATGTTGTTGGGTTGACATAACGTCTCCTGGTGTGGGTGTGTTGGTGGGTGTGTGTGGACATGTTCATTTGTGTCGCCCATCCCACCTGTGGACTGTGTTGTTGTCATCTGTGCACCCCTCCTCCACATGTACGCTGACTCATGCCTATACTCTGTGGCTCCATTTCCTGACACGCAGCTGTGGTTTGTCATGTTGGCCTGCTGTGGCCCTGTCTACATCCCTTGCTATGTGCCACAGTGTACTACACAGGTCATCTGTTCACTCCAGTGGTTTCCATCCGAGGGGTTTGAGCTGTACACTCTCTCTGTTGCTCCCTTCCTCTGCCTTTCCCGCACTGATCCGTGTTGTTGCTCTCACACTGGTTGTTTGGCTTCTGCGTCCTGTCTGGCCATATTCTCGTGGTCACATGTGCTGTGCCTCCTTTGGTGCCTGTATTTGCCTCATTGTGGGCTGAGGTGTCATGTATGTTGGTGTGGCCTGCGGCCCCATATCCTACCCAGCTACCGTTGTGTACGTGGCATCTGTTTGTGTGTGTTGGCCGTGTGTTTGCTCTGCCTTTTCTGCTCACCTCCCTGGCAACCTCACTCTCCAATGGGGGACCCATATTCCCCTCACCTGCCACACACAGTCTTTCCAAGTACACCAGTTTCCCAACACCCTCCATCTGCTGCCTGTTCATTGTCTGTACTGTGTGCTCTAGGTGGTGTTTGTGCTACACATTTCTCTGTTCCACACAGGTCCTGCGTGCTCTCCAGCGACCGCTTGCAGCCTATACAGCACATGGACCTTTGCAAACATACCATTTCTGGTACACAATGCCAGATTGTTCTGGGGACACAGTTCCATCAGCGATGTCCTGCCACGTTCTCCCTCAGGTTGCAGGTTAGGTTGGGCACCTGTTTTGACTGTGTCCTTGTACACCTTTTCAGCCAACTTCCTGCCCACAACATTATGCTGGAGTCGTTAGGTGCTCTATGCCAGTGGCGCACATATTGCTATCTCCCTCCTGTACAGGCGCCGTGGTGGCGCCAGACCCCTGCTATGTCCTGCTGGTGTGCATCTGCTGTGCACCATGGTTACTGTTGCTTGCACCCCTATCCTTGGCTCACCAGCAGACCCCTTGGGTATCGACATGGCACCCCTCGCTGCACAGTCAGGGGGTTCTGGGTCAGGTGTATGGGGACATCTGCATCTCCCTGCGCACAGTGACCAGGGTATGCTTGTTATTGCTGTTGCTTTTGCATCTGACATTCAGTTTAACAAAGCGGTCTGTGATGTTATTGGGCCTTCTATATTTGGTAATGATCATGACCTTGGTCTTGATTGTGCTTGCCATATGCCCTTGTTTGCTGAGACCTTGCTTTGTTTCTTTGTCAGGCAGCCCTCACATTTACATGGTGCGTCCTCTGTGATTTTGTTTGGGGGCTTGGATCATTTGGCATTTTTGGCCCAGAGGTTGACAACCTCATTATTGTGACTGTATTATGTGCACTGGCAATATGGGCATACAGTTGGTTCCAGACGTGTGTTTGGGCCACAGGTCATGGGTGTTAGCACACAGTTGGTCATTGTGATCACCTTGGTGTTTATTTTCTTATCCTGCCTTAATCTGCTGCTGACAACAACACATCCCTCACACTGCAGACTCCTCACAGTGACTCATCATGGACCTTGTCACATGCCCTATGGGGGGGGCTTTGGGATACGCCCTATGGGGTGCTGTGCCAGGCAGTGGACAGTGGCCTTTGCCCTCTGGTGCGGCTTTCGTAGGATACACCAAATGGCATACACCGATTGCATTCATGTGGGTGGATGTTGTCCAGCAGGACCTGTGGGACATACAAACCTGACACCTATGACATATCTGATCTGGTGTAGGGGACAGGGTGTGCACTCATCCACACATACGCACACCTTGCTGTGACACACCCACCTAGTACCAGGCCCATAGTTTTGTCACACAGAGCATGTCCTGGTGCTGTTTGCTGCTGGGTTACACTGGCAGGGTAATTGGGTTGTCACCTGCATTGTTTCTGGTACCATATGACGCATTCCCTCCTTTCTTACCTATTTGTGTAGAGATTTGCCTTTGTACATTTCACACGCCCGGTTCCAGCTGCACATTCACAGCATATCCTACCTTTGGGGGCTGCGCCTCTCAGGCTTACACGCACACTACCAACGTGGGGTTGTGGCCAATCCTTCCAACCTCTCATGTTCATTTTCCCATGCTGAGTCACGTGGGTTATCTATGGCTTAGACACAGGGGTGACTGGTTCTACATATGTGTGACCTCTATTTCTAGAGGGTACTGTTGCAAGCAACCTTGGTACTTTGCCACCACAGGGGGACGTGCACTCAGGGACCCTGCACCAACAGGCAGTTCCTTGCCCATTGTGCTGATCATCGGTCTGCCCTGACATACAGATTGTGTGGCTTCTTCCGGGACACCATGTTGGGATACTGTCTGTTACTACTATGTACAGTGACACACACAGTCATTTCACCGTAGCATACCCGTGGACTATGTGGGTAAGGCCCCCTCTTGTGTTCATCTATGGACTGCTGGTCTGCATGTGCATTGCACCATGGGTGTGCCTGCCTTTGTGCTCATCATGGCCAGGACAGCAGCAGTTACATGGTGTTCTGCTGTCCTTCTGTGGGTAGCCAGGGGGTGGTTAGCAGCTCTGGGGCTGCAGGCCAGTGGGTTATTCATTGCGTGTTGGGCCAGTGGTCATGGGATCAGATCCACAATGAATTCCTTTTATTTGGCTGTCTGGAGCATTATATGTTTTACATACACCAGACTGCTACCGGAGACAGCCCCTCCACGGACTATTACCGTACTGCGCCTCATGGGCCCACCATGTGTCACCTTCTCTGGCTCCCTCTACATTACCTTAGGGACCGCTCTATGGGGGACATTCTGTTGTACCTAGGCTGACACTACACTTTATTATGTGGCATGTGTTGTGCATTGTGGGGTTCTTTCTGCAGTAACCTTGGGTATGCCAATGTGTGTGTGTGTTTTCTAGCAAATGTACGTCACATACATGACATGTACATGCCCCCTCACTCACTAGATAACATGTGGGTGTGTTTACTTGCACCCCATTCGGAATGGGAACATAGACATGCCCCATCACTCAATATCTACTGTGTGGGTGTTTTTACTTGCACCCCTCCAACACGACAACCATAACAATATGGGACCTGCCCCCTCCCTCATTGTGTCATGTACAGGGTGCTACATCAGGCAGCCTTCTGCTTATGCCACCCTGGGAACTCGGAACCCATGCTGCCCGTATCAGCTGTCAGTGCAGTGACCATTGTGCTACAGCTCTGTATGGGTCAGGGATGTTTGCTGGCAACCCTCCGACACATAACAGACATATACATGCCCCCACACTCAGTGAATAATGTGTGGGTGTGTTTACTTACACCCCATACGGACAGCAAACATAGACATGCCCCCTCACTCACTATCTGATATATGGGTGTGTTTGCCTGCATCCCTCCGACACGTCCAGGAAATAAAATATAATTGGCGCTGCCCCCTCCCTCATTGTGTCATGTGCAGGGTGCTACATCAGCCAGCCTTCTGCTAGTGCCACCCTGGGGACTCGAACCCATGCTGCCTGTATCAGCTGTCAGTGCAGTAACCATTGTGCTACAGCTCTGTATGGGTCAGGGATGTTTGCTGGCAACCCTCCGACACATAACAGACATGTACATGCCCCCACACTCAGTGGATAATGTGTGGGTGTGTTTACTTACACCCCATACGGACAGCAAACATAGACATGCCCCCTCACTCACTATCTGATATATGGGTGTGTTTGCCTGCATCCCTCCGACACGTCCAGGAAATAAAATATAATTGGCGCTGCCCCCTCCCTCATTGTGTCATGTGCAGGGTGCTACATCAGCCAGCCTTCTGCTAGTGCCACCCTGGGGACTCGAACCCATGCTGCCCGTATCAGCTGTCAGTGCAGTAACCATTGTGCTACAGCTCTGTATGGGTCAGGGATGTTTGCTGGCAACCCTCCGACACATAACAGACATGTACATGCCCCCACACTCAGTGGATAATGTGTGGGTGTGTTTACTTACACCCCATACGGACAGCAAACATAGACATGCCCCCTCACTCACTATCTGATATATGGGTGTGTTTGCCTGCATCCCTCCGACACGTCCAGGAAATAAAATATAATTGGCGCTGCCCCCTCCCTCATTGTGTCATGTGCAGGGTGCTACATCAGCCAGCCTTCTGCTAGTGCCACCCTGGGGACTCGAACCCATGCTGCCCGTATCAGCTGTCAGTGCAGTAACCATTGTGCTACAGCTCTGTATGGGTCAGGGATGTTTGCTGGCAACCCTCCGACACATAACAGACATGTACATGCCCCCACACTCAGTGGATAATGTGTGGGTGTGTTTACTTACACCCCATACGGACAGCAAACATAGACATGCCCCCTCACTCACTATCTGATATATCTGGGTGTGTTTGCCTGCATCCCTCTGACACGTCCAGGAAATAAAATATAATTGGCGCTGCCCCCTCCCTCATTGTGTCATGTGCAGGGTGCTACATCAGCCAGCCTTCTGCTAGTGCCACCCTGGGGACTCGAACCCATGCTGCCCGTATCAGCTGTCAGTGCAGTAACCATTGTGCTACAGCTCTGTATGGGTCAGGGATGTTTGCTGGCAACCCTCCGACACATAACAGACATGTACATGCCCCCACACTCAGTGGATAATGTGTGGGTGTGTTTACTTACACCCCATACGGACAGCAAACATAGACATGCCCCCTCACTCACTATCTGATATATCTGGGTGTGTTTGCCTGCATCCCTCCGACACGTCCAGGAAATAAAATATAATTGGCGCTGCCCCCTCCCTCATTGTGTCATGTGCAGGGTGCTACATCAGCCAGCCTTCTGCTAGTGCCACCCTGGGGACTCGAACCCATGCTGCCCATATCAGCTGTCAGTGCAGTAACCATTGTGCTACAGCTCTGTATGGGTCAGGGATGTTTGCTGGCAACCCTCCGACACATAACAGACATGTACATGCCCCCACACTCAGTGGATAATGTGTGGGTGTGTTTACTTACACCCCATACGGACAGCAAACATAGACATGCCCCCTCACTCACTATCTGATATATGGGTGTGTTTGCCTGCATCCCTCCGACACGTCCAGGAAATAAAATATAATTGGCGCTGCCCCCTCCCTCATTGTGTCATGTGCAGGGTGCTACATCAGCCAGCCTTCTGCTAGTGCCACCCTGGGGACTCGAACCCATGCTGCCTGTATCAGCTGTCAGTGCAGTAACCATTGTGCTACAGCTCTGTATGGGTCAGGGATGTTTGCTGGCAACCCTCCGACACATAACAGACATGTACATGCCCCCACACTCAGTGGATAATGTGTGGGTGTGTTTACTTACACCCCATACGGACAGCAAACATAGACATGCCCCCTCACTCACTATCTGATATATGGGTGTGTTTGCCTGCATCCCTCCGACACGTCCAGGAAATAAAATATAATTGGCGCTGCCCCCTCCCTCATTGTGTCATGTGCAGGGTGCTACATCAGCCAGCCTTCTGCTAGTGCCACCCTGGGGACTCGAACCCATGCTGCCCGTATCAGCTGTCAGTGCAGTAACCATTGTGCTACAGCTCTGTATGGGTCAGGGATGTTTGCTGGCAACCCTCCGACACATAACAGACATGTACATGCCCCCACACTCAGTGGATAATGTGTGGGTGTGTTTACTTACACCCCATACGGACAGCAAACATAGACATGCCCCCTCACTCACTATCTGATATATGGGTGTGTTTGCCTGCATCCCTCCGACACGTCCAGGAAATAAAATAATTGGCGCTGCCCCCTCCCTCATTGTGTCATGTGCAGGGTGCTACATCAGCCAGCCTTCTGCTAGTGCCACCCTGGGGACTCGAACCCATGCTGCCCGTATCAGCTGTCAGTGCAGTAACCATTGTGCTACAGCTCTGTATGGGTCAGGGATGTTTGCTGGCAACCCTCCGACACATAACAGACATGTACATGCCCCCACACTCAGTGGATAATGTGTGGGTGTGTTTACTTACACCCCATACGGACAGCAAACATAGACATGCCCCCTCACTCACTATCTGATATATCTGGGTGTGTTTGCCTGCATCCCTCCGACACGTCCAGGAAATAAAATATAATTGGCGCTGCCCCCTCCCTCATTGTGTCATGTGCAGGGTGCTACATCAGCCAGCCTTCTGCTAATGCCACCCTGGGGACTCGAACCCATGCTGCCCGTATCAGCAGTCACTGCAGTAACCATTGTGCTATAGCTCTGTATTAGTATTGTATGTCTGGGTGGCTACTTATGCTTTACGCGCGGTGGCCCGCTCGTTAGTTTCGTAACGCGCCAGGTAACGCTCGTTGGTTTCGTAACGCGCGCTAGGTCTTCCGCGGTCCCGCCCATCTCCTTATTTGGGGGTTTGTCTTCTTCACGCGGCTCCTACCGCGAACTGCACTAACGCGATTTAGTAAACATAGCCCTAAGTGTGCACATGCACAGTTAGCTCAGTGGATTCGGGCGGAGAAAAGAATCTCTGAATCCAAGGAGGTGGGGGCAATGGTAAAAGTTAACTTCAAACCAGGCCCGATTTTCCTCACATCAATGGCTCTGACATACTTCTACTAATCGCCTGTTCAATAGAACTCCATTTTATTGGAACAGTGATTCCACATCAGCATTGTCAGTAGTAGCTGCCCCCTGCAAACTCTCAGAGCACATCACATGCGAGACGAACCAAATAAAGGTACACCAATCTTCCCAGGCCACTGCCGTCTACAGGCTCCCAGTCACTGCTGATCCTGCTGCTGTATCAGCAGCAGTTTTTTTCAGCAGCAAGGATCCTCAGCAGTGATTGGGGGCCTGCAGAGGGCAGTGGTTTGGGAAGATAGGTGTTCCTTTTTTGGGGGGGGTTTGCTCACACATATTATGCTCGGTGGGTTTGCAGGGGGCAGGTACTACTGATACTGCTGATGTGGACTCACTATTTTAAAAAACTGGAATTATATCAAACAGGAGATTGATAGGATTGGGCCTGGTTTGCAGTTGACTTTTCCCATTGCCTCTACCTCCTTGGATTCCGAGGCTCTTTTCTCCTTCCATATCCACTGTTTACCTGATGTGATATCTGGCAGAATGGACAAAAGGGAAAGCATATATGGAAAGGAAACTTGAACACAGTGAAAAAAAATCTGCTATGTGTAACAGTGCAGCAACATGGCCCAATACTGTCGGCCAAAACACAGCGCAGTGGAAACATAGAGACATGGTGCTAAGTAGGACAATACACGGCTGACCAAGGCCTCTCCCCACTACCAACCACCACACCAGTCCCCTGAGAGAACCCTGTGTCTGCCCCATGCCCCATGAGGTCTGATACTGTCCACAACAGCACCACCTCTGATACTGTGAGGAGCAGGGCTGCCTCATTTTCAATGACCATCCTGCAGAGCAGGCAGGTCTCTGCTTCTGAAAAGTTTACTTGCCTGGTGGCCATTTTCCAAGGGTCTGGTGGTGGAGGGGGGCGGGGAGGGGCCTTACAGTATCCTGTTTCCTGTCGCATGTGCATAACTGTGCAGGTGGACACGTTTTCAGAACTACACGGCCGCAGAATGTCACACAGGTTGTACATGTTACATGCTTACGGAACCCCACCATGTGCGAGTTGGATGTTTGGCGGTGCAGACGTACTACTACTACAACTAAGCATTTATAAAGCGCTACTAGGCGCACACAGCGCTGTACAATGAAAACACAAAAAGACAGTCCCTGCTCAAAAGAGCTTACAATCTAAAAAGACAAAGCAAGAAAAGGAGTAGAAAAAAGATAAGAACAAGGGTAAAGAGACAAGAGCAGGAGAGACAGGACAAAGGAAAGAGGTAAGAACAAGTGTAAGAAGAAGAAAGAAGGGTGGAATAAAAGAGGGGAAGGAAGGAGAACAGCAAAATCAAGAGCCAAAGGCAGAGGCGAAAAGATGAGCTTTTAACTTGAGTTTGAAGAGGGGCAAAGAAGATGCCTGACGAATAGACAAAGGAAGTTTATTCCAAGCGTAAGGAGCAGCAAGGTGAAAAGAGCGGAATCTGGAGTTGGCAATAGAGGAGAAGAGCATAGCAAGAAGCAACTGGGAAGAAGAACGGAGTACACGAGGGGGGAAATAGGGAGAAATGAGAGAAGAAAGGTACTGAGGAGCCACAGAGTG
This sequence comes from Ichthyophis bannanicus, assembly GCA_033557465.1. Taxonomy (NCBI): domain Eukaryota; kingdom Metazoa; phylum Chordata; class Amphibia; order Gymnophiona; family Ichthyophiidae; genus Ichthyophis; species Ichthyophis bannanicus. The sequence goes on from CM066037.1 coordinate 412,288,853, forward strand.
AATGCACTTATAGGTCAGAAGGAGAAGCTTAAAGTGAATACGGAAACAGATAGGGAGCCAGTGAAGAGATCTGAGGAGAGGAGTGATGTGGGCAAAACGAGGCTGACGGCAGATTTGGGACACTATATGATATCATGTCTTTGGATACATAATATACATAAACCAACCCCTGTATGAATAATAAATATCCTAGTGATGCGACTTGTCAGACGGCTGCCTGGGTGAGCATGTTCACAGTCTTGGCAAGTGCATATATCAATATGATTTGCAAGGGATTGTGGGAAATGCAGTCCATTCACACCAGACACAGCTGCTCACAATAATTAGTTGTGCTTGAGTGTAAAGCCAATAAGATATTTATTTATGGGGTTATTTCTCCCAACACAGATATGCTTGGTAGCACATAAAACAGGATACTTGATTTCAGTGTTAAACTTGGAAAAACAAAATCAGGAAAGCAACAGATGAACTTGTCAGGCAATCAAATGAAAAGAATAAAGACCTGGTTGGTAACAAACTGGTCTTTTCTGTAGACTTTAGCTAATATTTTCTTAGCAGTGTATCAAACAAGCAAAACCCACAAAGAAGTGAAAAACTGTTCTTTTCAGGTTAACTTCTTATATCTTCACACATAGACTCAGAAGTGATTCCCTCAGAGCTCACAAGCAATTAGGTAAGGCTCAATTGCTAGCAGTTACCCAGCTGAAACCCCTTAGCTGGCTTGCTTTCTACTGCGTGGCTCAAATCCTACTTCAGGAGCTTTTCTGAGTAGATTAAAGAACAAGTTTGTATTTCTTTGTGATGGTTGATGTACTTTGTAACAGAAAATTACCAAAGGAGTTTAGACAGAGAGCAATCCATATATTCACAGCCTGTATCTAAGATCGCTCCCCCTTCTTCAACAATCATGGGTTCAATATCATGGATTGGCACAGAGGAATCTCTCAATGGAGCACTCTCAGGAGAATACTTGTTTCCCTGCTGTCTTTCAAGGTTATAGCTAGGGCATAGATCAGTGTTCATACCTGAGCTTCCATTGCTGTTAGAGTTCCTCTCTAAATAGCCTGGCCAGTATGTAGTCCAGTTCTTATGTCCAGCCTTCCAATCCAGATCCCTGGACACTGGATCTCTCTTCACATACCTTCTGGCACGGGTCCTAGGGTCCCTTCCAAGTGCAGCCGTCTCCCTCACAGGTACCCTCTGGAGATTCCTAGCTCTGCAGCACCATTCCTCTGGCTTTCCCCAGTCCAATGGTGTATGCTGGCCCTTGGAATACCTTCCAGTATACGTACTGCTCTGAACTCCTTTAGACCTCCCAAATGCTTTTCTCTTCTTTCTTCCAAAGGGTTTCTTGCCCTCTCTGTCCGTCCGGTCTGGCTTCTGTTCCTGATGATCCTCCAGATGATGAAGACGTCCAAGCTGAGGATATCCAAGCTGATTCTGAGGATCTCTCAGATGAAACTGAGGATGAGGATAATTCTCTGTAGAATAAACTCTACCTTTATTCTGCTTTGATGAGTGCTCCACCCTAGCACAGCGCAGCTGTGCTGAATCAGGCCCTGCCCTTTGAGATGAGTGCTTGGGGATTACCTCATAGCCCTCCTTATTGAACACACGTTTCTCCACTTCAGCTCCTCTAATGGCTGTTGGAAACGTGGTGCATTCTGGGACTGGTAGTCTTTTATAGAAAAATTCTGTTTTCTTATTTCTACCAGAACTGACAGGTTGCTTGTTCAGAGTCACTTCACCTTTACTATAGCTCCTTCCTGAGCTATGATAAGCTTCCTTATCACAGACTTCTAATATGGAAGGTTAGTTTTATGCTCTGACAGTGACAATTTGTGTCCTTAGGTGTCCTAAGAATTTGATTCACATGTCCTCTGATACAAGGGAATTCCATCTTCTGCCCACAAAGGGCTTTTGCAGCTTTTTCACTTTGTCTATAACTGCGGGCAGATTGGGAATTTAAAGCAGCCCTGAAATTTTTCTGTCACTCAAAAAAATCCCTTCACCGGAGATAAGTGAAATACCTTATAAAGAAATCCCCTGTACAACCCCCCCGTAGAATCACATTTTTTTCTTTTTGTCGGACCACAATGAGGGAGGTTAAGATGGACTGCAAAACCACACCCGTCAGAAGAGGTCCATTTTAATCACAACATTCTTTAGTGAATATCATAAAAACTTATCTTAAAGTGGAAAACGTGTCTTGAAGTGTTGAGAAAAAGAAGCACGACGTGCACGTTTCGGGATCCGTCGTCCCTGTATCAAGTGCCCGCACGTAGCTCACACTAAATTGTTTCTTCTCATGTTGGTTTCTTCTCATATCACACAGATTCTGAGCATGTTAATGCTGTCTGAATGTTATCTTCATTTTCCATGTTTCATTAACAACTCCTCCCACCCCCATTTTGGTCATTTACAATTTTCTAGCTAAAAAAGAAGAGAAAACTTTCTGAGGCATGGGAGTTTCTGAAATTCTTTCCAACATATATGTTTATCCTCCTTTTGTCATGGGAGGGCATGGGAAGAGTGGCACTTAGTTGTTTTCTGACTAAACTATTTAGCTGCCCTTTCTAGCTGTGGCACATCTTGAGTTTCTACAACCTCTGTAGCACACCAAACCAAATCTTGCTTAATTCTCACCCCCTGCCCCTATTGCCTCCCACCAGGAGGAGAACAGCAGCACTTTTTACCTGTGTGTGCCTCAGTCTGTCATCTTCAATCTGATGTCTGGACATACAGGGCCAGCAGGTCCCGTGAGATTATAGGACTGCATGAATTCAGTTATCAGACTGAAGCAGGAAGAGGAGACAAGCAAACTGAGAAGCACTGCTCTCCTGCCATTGGGACAGAGGGATGGTAAATCTTGTCTCCTGTAGCATGAGTAGTAGGAGATTGAGGGGAGTTCTGTGGACTGCCTTCATGGAAAATTGTAATAAACTGTACACACAGAGACCAATTCCATTCAGGGCCCGTCCAGCCCATCTGGACGTCCAAAATCTGGACAGGCTGGATTTGCACCCGATTCTGATCCTGTGAGTGTTATATGTCCCCACGGGATCAGAATCGGGTGAAATTGACCTGGACGGGCAGGACGTGCACCGATTCAGGCCCACTACATGTCTGGACAACCCCCCGCGTAACTCCCCCAATGTTTCTGTATGGTGGCCGGTGTTGTGGTATCCTGTCGCCATGGCACTGGGACACCATGCAGAAGCCCCAATCACCGGCAGCACTTTAAAATTCTATTTCCACGTCACCTGACCCCCAATCAGGCCTGCAGAGGCTGGGGGCAGATTGTGGAGAAACCCTTGTCCCTCCTCACTTCTTCGGTGCATTTATCCTGCACTGTCCGCCAAAGTTGGGGGAACGCATTCCACCCCCGAGGTGGAATAAGCTCCCCATGCATCCTTGCACCCCCCCCCCCCTGGATGTACAGGGCTGTGACCAGCATCGGTCATGTATGTCCAGGTTCAGGGTCACACCTCTGGCCTGCCCTCGCTCCTCCTTCGGCCCTCCCCCTCCCACGCTCGTACAGAGTTTCCCGCTGTATGTGCAGGGAGCTCTTATAGTGGAATAAGACCCAGGCGTTTAACGGGAAATATATCTCAGACTGGGATGAATATCCCTGCTAAACGCTGGTCTGAATGACCCCAAAGTATATTAAGGACATATGAAATACCATACTGAATTAAACCAAAGGTCCATCAAGATCGGCATCCATCTCTGATAGAGACCGGGCCACAATTATCTGAAAGAATTTCAAAGATTAGATCACATCCTTTTGCTCATAAACAGGGCTAAGCAGCAGCTCTCCCATATCTACCCAGCTCCCAAGTCCCGTCTTCAGGAACTTGTCTAAATCTTTTTCAAACCCAGCTGTGCTAACTGCTTTTGCCATATCCTCTGTCAACAAATTCCATAATTAAACTCTGCGCTGAGTGAAAGAATATTTTCTCCAGTTTGTTTCAAAAGTGCTATTAGCATCACAGTGTGTCTGCTAGTCCTTGTAGCACTATACAAATAATAGGTAGTAGTAGTAGAATAATAGCAGTAGTAGTAGTACCATTCAAAAGAGTAAATAAACATTCCTTATTCACCCATTCCACACCACTCATGACTTCACAGACTTCTATCATGTCTCCTCTCAACTGTCTCTTCTCTAAGTTGAAGAGACCTAGCAGTAATTGATAGAGAAATAGCAAGCAGTCAAGAAATTCAGAAGGGCAGAAGGGCTATGAAGGACCTAGAAAGGATTTTCGAGAGCATAAATGAATCTGTGCACAAAGATTCAACTTGTCCAACCCATGGTATTTTCAATAACACCATATGAATGCAAAAGCTGTACGGTGAAGAAGAAAGACAAGAAGAAAATCGATGCCTTCGAATTATGGTGCTGACAAAGAATACTATGTATACCATAGAGTGCCCAAAGAACAAATCAATCAGTATTAGAGGAGATCAAACCTAAGCTTTCCTTAGAGGTTCAACTGATGAGACTTTGACTTTCATCCTTTGGACAGATCATGCGTCCAAAGAAAGATCATTAGAGAAAGACATAATGCTTGGCAAACTTGAAGGTCAACAAAAAAGAGGAAGGCTAGCAATGCAATGGATCGATACAATGATAGCAGCCATCGATACCACTCTATCAACAATTATCTGCCTAACTGAAGACCAAACACAGTTTAGAACTATCCACAGGGTCGGGATACACCATGACTTGTCAGTACTTAACAATAACAACAGTTAGATGGTTAGGAATTTTGCTCTTTAAAATAGCTTCTGCCATTTTGCACAGTCTAAACATTAGACTCAGCAGTAGTTTCCCAGATCACCCCCTTGTTCAAAGCAAGTATCAAAGTAGCCACCCTCCTATCCTCAGGTACCATAGTCAGTTACAGATTACTAATAATAAATGTGTAATTTCATTGTCAAATTCTTTTAGAATGCTAGGCTATATGCCACTTGTCCTGGTGATTTGTTACTTTTTAGTTTGTAAATTTGTTTGTTATATCTTCCTAGTTTGCCATGGTTTGGTCAGTTTCTTTGAATTTTCACACCTAAAAAATGTTTCCAGCATAGATATCTCCCCTCAATAATGACCTAAGCAAAGAACTAATTTAGCCTTCCTGTCATAGCTTTGTCTTTTCTAAACACCTCTTGTAACTGCTTCGATTCACTAGCTCAAGTGGAAGAGTAGCCTAGCAGGTTGGGAAAAAGGGAGATGGATACCGATGCTGTTGGAGCATTCATGTGGTTTGAGATTGTCTAATGTTGTAGTCGGGGGAGCAGGCAAGATGGATGCTGATGCTTTCAGTGGATTCAAGGGGGGATCTGAATTGTTGAGGGAAGGTGTGAGGATGGGGAAAGGATCATTGCTTTAAGGAACAACATTTTCAAAAATCTGCAGATGTGGAAACCCAGGGCAAGTAGGATGGTTTTTTTTCTCCATGAACAGCTTTTTAAAATTGCTGTTCCTGCTGGACATACCAGTAGATCCACAGAAACATCTATATGCCATTATAGAATTATACAAAACCTCCTCATTTGACAAAGCCTCTTGTAAAATGCAGGGGGGAACTGTGCACTTCCTGACCTAGATGTCTCAATTCCCCTCTCCATGACCTATTTAAAATGGGCCTTGAAAGCAGAATCTTCAATATATTTAAAAAGCAATGATATCTAATTCTATTACAAAACACTAGTTTAAAAATGCAATAAACCTATAAAGTTTTATTAACTAGTTGGAAGAGATGTGATGCATGGAAACATGATGGTAGGATAGCCTGTTGCTGGCTTAACTTTACGTGGTGAGCTATCTGGATCTCTGCCCCTCTCAGCCCACGGATTGCTCCAGCACTATCCAAATAGCACCAAGGAGGTCAGGGAGAATATTCAGCTGCACTGTGCTGAATATTCCTTTCACCAGCACTTATCCAATTAGCAGGTGCTGCTAAGCAGGTAAGTGCCTTTGAATATCATCCTCTGATATTCTTTTACTGAAAATCAGAGGCAATTTTGATAGTTTCAAAGACTAACATTATTTCAAATTTGGATTGATATAGCTATGGTTGCAAAATCAATTCATTTTCAATTAGGAAATAACATAGCTCTTCTGTGGAACTAGGGATTAAATTGTAGAAGAGCATGTTCTTGCTAATATTTTCATTGCAGATCTTTTGCAGCAACTCCTTTTGCAGGGAGGAGTAGCCTAGTGGTTGGGGCAAGGTACTTCAGGCCGGAAGGTTGGGGGTTCAAATCCCACTGGAGGACAGCAACCTTGGGCCGGAAGGACTGGGGTTTCTAGTCCCACAGATGCTCCTTGTGGTCTTGGGCAAGCCACTTAACCCTCCATTGCCCATGTTCCCTGTAAGTATTAGTGTATGTGTCTCATATCCCCATGTGTTAAATGTATCCCCCAATTGTGTTGTGACTGCTTTGATTGAAGGATAAGGCAGTATACAAAAACTGTCTAAATAAAATAAAATAAAATAAATAAACTCAGTTACAGTCTAATTGCCCCAATGTCATTTAATCATATTTACTATCTACAATTACGTGCATTGCAAGGTACCATTCTTTCATTTACTTTGTTTAATATTATCACAATCTGTCCCAAATATATTATCAGAAAACTTGATAATGTGCAACGAACACAGTGAAATATTTTTGATGTTTTAGAAATAACGAAATGTCACTTCCATTAGTGGACAACATGGCATTTAATGGCTTAATGGGGCTATGCAAAGTTTATTTGTATTATGCCTCGGCTGTAATGATTTTGCTGACAGTCACAGCTGACAAAAATACCACTGAATGTTAATTTGCATGAACTTTAAAAGAAACCACATGGAGTATGACCTGAAATCAAAGCTCAGAGCCTACCTTTTCAAAGAAAAATCCCTCAGGGTAACATTAGAATCATCCTTTACCCACCAAGCTTTAAAATTGAAAGTAAAGGAACAAGATGGGCAGCTAGATATTATATCAGAAGCCAGGAGACCAGAAAAATTAACAATTCATCTTTATTTAGTTAAATTTGAATGCACTTCCATGCCATTGAATATAACAGGATCAAGATAATTCTGTTAACATTAGGACAGTCCCTGCTAGTGACCAAAATAGTTTAGATAGATAATTCTGGTATCCAGTGCTTTGTACCTAAGCTGTTTTGTACTCAAGGAACACCTCAGCTCTATGTCTGTTGTGGTGGCTAAACTTTGCCCAGCCAAGAAATTTGACAATTATTATGAAGTATGCACATTAAACATGCTTATGTACTTCACACCTGCTATTTTGTTTGGGCAGCCAGGAAGGATAAAATAGTAAATATATTTTTAGAAATTAAAATTACACAGAACTATGTTTCTCTGCTGTCCAAGGTCTTCTTGTAAGGATGGCCAAAAGGCAAATGTTTTCAGTGTTTTCGGCTTTTTGGGGTTTTTTCCGGATTCATTTTGGTTCCTTTCTCACATTGGTTTTAGTAAAAAAAAAATAGTTACTACATACTAAATTGTTTTAACACACGCAAATTGACTTAAAATGCATTGATTCGTAGGTTAATATGAATTAAATTGATGTAAAAGCAAATTTTAAGAAGGGCATGGAGATTGGAATTGAGACTTTGAGGTTGGGGCGTACTCAATTCCGATGGTATTTTAGAAACAACTTTGCTAAAAGTGGAGACGTTTCTAAAATACACAGATGCAAGTGCAAGAATGCATGGGGAATTATATCTGTATGCCGCAGGGGGAAGCATGTCACAAATATGTAAGCAGGAAAACTCGACAGAAGAAACTCGGCAATGTATATGTGTAAGTGCCAGCATTTCACAAGGTTGGCACTTACAGGTGCATCTGAACCATTTTGCAAACCTAGATGTGTAGATGCTGCTATTTAATTAAATACAACAACATCTTTATCTTATTTCAATTTGGAGTGGGAAAAAAACATTGGGAGATTAGGAGGGGTAGTCCCTTAATCTCTCCTGCAAAGGGATGGTCAAAAGGAGTACTTTTAAAATACTTACACATGTCAGCAAGATTCTACTCAAGATCTTTCAGTGGAGATTACAACCATATCTGAACAAGAACTGCCTGAAGAGCAAACAGGTTTCAGGAAAGGACTAGAAATGAGAGGCGATCATCGCAGATGTCAGATGGATCCTTTATCTTTATCTTTATTGTCACATTTAATATACCGCTCTTTACCAGTGGCACCAGAGCGGTGTACAACAACAAAATATATAGGCTGCTGAAAAGGAAAAGGAACGCCAAGAATAATGAAGAGACAGGATAGGGTGGAGAGAGAGAGTAAAGCAACAGATAAAGCAACGAAGCAGACAAAACACAAAATGACGAACATTCTAGTTCAACGGGGTGGGGGAGAAAGGGGAGCAGGAGGAGGAGGGAGGTTAAAAGTGGTGCAAAAAAGGTGGGTCTTCAGCCTAGCATTAAAAGTCTTGTAGGAGGGTTCTAGACGGAGGGCGAAGGGGAGCGAGTTCCAGAGTCGCGGGCCCAGGAAGAAAAATGCTGAGGAGTGGATGGACTCAAGGTGGGCCTGTGATGGGGAGGAGAGGGACATGCGGTTCAGATGAACTGATCTAAGGGAGCGGTGAGACGAGTGAAGATGTATTAGATTGGCAAGGTAGAGGGGAATACCGGTATGGATGGTTTTGTGCACATATATAAGGATTTTGAAATGTATACGGTAAGCAAGGGGAAGCCAGTGTAGGTGAATCAAGATGGGGGTGATGTGGTCAAAACGGGAAGCATGGGTGAGAATACGTGCAGCTGTGTGGTGGACCAGTTGTAGTCTTCGCAGTTGGGTTTGAGGGAGACCGGCCAGACAACATTGCAGTAGTCCAGGCGGGATACCACCAGGGACAGTAGCAGTGAAAAGATAAAAGAATAACAAAAGGATATCTACATGTGCTTCATTGACTACAGCAAGACCGTTGCATAAATCATGAAAAACTCTCGGCCACGTTAAGAAGCACGGGCATATCAGAACAGCTGCTAGTTCTAATTGCACTACCTTTAAATAGATCAAGAAGCAAGTTTGCACGGAACACGGAAAAACAGAATGGTTTAGAATTACCAAAGTGTATGATAATACTGCATACCTTACCCCTACCTGTTCAATTTATAAGCAGATCAAATCATCAGAAAAGCAGGACTGTATGAAAACAACTAAGCTGTGATGACTACAACTACTACTACTACTATTAATCATTTATATAGCGCTACAAAGCATACGCAGCGCTGCACAGACACATATAAAAGATGGTCCCAGCTCATCAGAGCTTACAATCTTCTCAAGACAGACAGTACAATAGATGAGAACAAGGGTACAGAAGGGAAAGGTAATGAAACAGAAGAAGAACAAACACTCATCAACAACCTTCACTATGCCGATGATACCACATTTCTGCCCTAAACTGAAGATGATTTAAAACATCTCCTTATCAAGATCAAGGAATATAATCTTAAAATAGGCCTGCAACTTAACATGAACAAGGCAAAGATCCTGACATCTGGTAAAATCATTACTTTCAACACTGATGGAAAAGAAATTCAAATAGTAGACACGTTTAACATGCTTGGATCAGTAATCAATAAAGTAATGACAAGCAGTCGTGAAATCTGATGATACTTTGCTCGTGGCAGAAAGATTATGAAGGACCTAGACAAGATTTTCAAGTTCAGAAATATATCTCTGTGCACAAAGATTTGACATGTCTGAGCCACGATATTTTCAATAACGTCATATGAATGCAAAAGTCAGACAGTGCAGAAGAAAGACAGGAAGAAAGTTGATGCCTTTGAACTAGGGTGCTGGAAAGAATTTTTGTATTTTTTTTAAGAGCAGACGCCTGGAAACCCAGCTGCCTCTGGGTTTTCTTGGCAATGTATCACCAGAAGTAGATTGCCAGGCCTTTTCTTCAGGTACAGTAGAGGGTAAAATGAACGCTCAACGAGTGCCAGTGGGAATCAAACCCTTGATTGTCTGGGTATTAGGCAGCTGCTCTAACCACTAGACTACTCCTCCACTGGCAGCAAAAAGTACTGGGCCCACTGTTCAAAGGCATTTACATGGTTGCAGAGCTGTAAACTGCGTAAATGCCCCTAAATGGGACATTCAGCAGCACTAAAACAGTTCGTTGCGCTGAATATCCCCGAGGAATGCCGCTATATGCCCCGATGCTAACCGCTTAGCATTGGAGCATGCCGGGGGTGTTCTGGGGATGGTACCCAGGGATAACTGGGCAGTAGCAATATTCAGCTGCTGCCCAGTTATCCTTCAGTGGCAGATGTTAGGCACAGAAAAAACTTTTCTAACATTTAGCCGGAGCTAACCAGGTAGCAGCTGAATATCGGCACTGTATGGTTAGCTTCTGCTCATGTGCGGCTGTGCGGCGATCCCAGATAGTCAATGATGGTAACCAAATATAGCCCCAGAATGAATGCCCTGCATTAAAATTCAGCAACAACAGCTATGCACCTTAGAGGCAAATAGCCGTTGCAAATTAATATCGGGAGCACTGTGTATACCACCTGAAGAACAAATGAATCGGTACTAGAGGAGATCAAAGCTAAGCTTTCCTTAGAAACTCAAATGACAAGACTTCAACTTTCATACTTTGGACACATCATGCAAAGAGAAAGATAATTAGGGAAAGTCATCATGCTTGGTAAGGTTGAAAGTTAGTTCAAAAGTGGAAGGCCGGCAATGTAATGGACTGATACAATAACAGCAGCTATGGATTACACTCTATTAACAATTAGCCACCTGACTGAAGACTGAATAGAGTTTAGAACAATTATCCACAGGGTCGTCATGATCTGACATTGACTCAACACACTTCAACAAAATATGTTTCAGGGAGCAGGTATAAATCAGGATGTGGACAATTTGGGGCTTACATGTCCATTTCCCATAGAAAATGAGGAATATATACAAGTAGATTTTTGTTCTGCCAAAACCACTCCCCTGACATGCATGCCTTCTTGTAATTTTTACTTGGTAATGATATCCAATGTGAATGTATATTAAGAGTTATTCTGTACTTGTGTTAACAAATGTAGAAATTGCTATGCTGAAAGAAACAAGTCTATGTGAAACTAAAGGTGAGCAAGCAACGCTTAATGCTAGCAGTTGTTTTTCAGCAGTGAGTATAAACTGTTGAAGGCTGGATGGACTTTCTCATCCGGAACATTAAAGTAGACGAAGGACAAGCATCTTGCAAAGATTTTTGTGAAAGTTCAGGAGTTTCGATTTCTGAAGTAAGCCTAAATAATGATACTTTGGGTAATGAGAACTTGGCAAATATATGTGAGCTTTTTATATTCCTTAGATAAGCAATTTGCTTTGATGTACCCCTATAAACCTAGGACCTGATATTCAAAAGACATTTACACAGTTTAGAGCCCCGTAAGTCATGTAAATGATCACAGTGATCACCAACCAAATAAAACCTCCTTTGTACGACCTCTTCAACTGCCCCAGAACAAACCGATGTAGAGTCAGAGTCCTAATAATAGCCAAAAGCAACCTCCACTTCCATTGTACTTTAACACAAAGTACCACCAATCTAGACATCATCCAAATCTCAAACAGGACCCTTTATCTTTATCTTTATTTAACACTTTATATACCACCCTTGTCGGAACATGAGAGTGGTTTACAATAAAATATGCTAGCGCCATAGGAAAAATGGAACTCCATCGTAAAATAAAAGAATAGATTGACCAGTAGGGTCACTTAGGAGCAGTCAGAAAAGCAGTAACTTAAGCAGAACTACTGGAAGGGAGGTCAAAAGCCTGTTGGAACAGATATATTTTCAATAGTTTTTTGAAATTTTGGTATGAGGATTCCAACCGGAGGGAAGATGGCAAGGTGTTCCAGAGTGAAGGTCCGAGAAAAAAGAACGCGGCATGACGTGTCTGTTCTAGATGGGCCTGTGAAGGGGAAGGGAGAGACAGACGATTAGCATGTAATGAACGGAGTTGACAATAAGGAGTGTGGAGAGAAACAAGGTTTGCTAGATACAGAGGATTTGATGTATGAATGACCCTATGTGTTAGAATGAGGAACTTGTATTTGAACCTATAACGGAGTGGTAACCAATGAAGCTGAAAAAGAAGGGGAGTTACATGATCGAATTTCCGGTCATTGGTGACAAGTCGAGCAGCTGTGTTCTGTAATAGTTGTAAATGTTGGAGCTGATAAGACAGTAGGTTGGCAAACACCACATTACAATAGTCCAATCTGGACATAACCAAGGCCAATAAGAAGGTAACAAGAGAATTGGAAGGCAGAATAGAGTGAACTAATCTAAGTTGCCGCAATACAAAGAAAGAACGGCGGGATAAATTTGATACATGGTTGTGGAAAGATAGCAAGGAATCCAGAATAACGAAAAGAGGAAATGAGAGGAATAGGGACAGAATTTATTTGAGGCATGATTGTTGGGCAGGACGTATTCATAGAGACCAACATGGCTGTGGATTTTGATGGATTCAGATGAAGAAAATTAGAGGAGAGCCAGGTGGCAATATGAGAGAGACAGCTATTGAGCTGAGTAATGTCAATGTTAACCGGGGAGGTATGGAAGAGGAGAAAAATATCATTGGCGTAAATATAAACTGAAACTGGGAATTGTTGGATCAAGAGGGGTAAAGGGGCAAGGAAAATATTGAAAAGTAAAGGGGAAAGGACTGAACCTTGAGGTACTCCACACGATAGGGAAACAGGTGGGGAATACTGATGGTTAGAACAAATGACAAAGGAACGAGCTGTGAGGAAAGAAAGAAACCAGAGCAACACCGTGCCCCGCAACCCGACATCATAAAGACGGGAGAGAAGGGTCCGATGGTCAATCAAATCAAACGCTGCTGACAAATCTAATGAGACCAGGAGAGTAATATCTCCGCGATTGTGGGCAACATGAATCTCATTCAGAAAGGCTAGGAGAACTGTTTCTGTGCTATGCCCAGCCCGGAATCCTGCTTGTCACGGGTGGAGGGCGTTGGTAGCCTCCACATGAGATGTTAATTGGAGAAAGACGAAACGTTCCAGTATTTTAGCTAGAAAGGGAAGATTTGATACTGGTCGCCAATGAGATAAGACAGAGGGATCAAGTGAAGACTGTTTCAATAGAGGATGAACGATAGCAGATTTCCACAATGAGGGAAAACAGCCAGAAGACAAGCTGGAATTAAGAATAGTTGTAATGAAAGGCACTAACTGCAAGGAAGGCTCCACCAGCCAACCTGAATGAATGGGATCTAACTGGCACGTGGTCTTTCTGGATTTGGATAAGGTAAGCAGTACCTCTGCTGAAGTGATGGAATGAAAAGTGGGCCAAGTGTGGGCTAAAGCTCTATTTACTGGTGAAAGAGGTAAAACAGCTGACTCAGAGATGAACTTCTCACCAGAAGAAGGCGAAGTGACTGAAACTGAGGAAGAAGAGCAAGGAGAGAAAGGGCTAAAGGAGGGACTATAGTAAAAGAGGCACGTAATTTCTGAATCTTTTCAGAGAAAAAGGTAGCTAGAGATGCAGGGACAGGGGCTGCAACCTGAGAGGCAGGAGCAGGGGCAGTAGAGGAGAGCTGGTGCAAGATTGAGTGGAGTTGTCTAGAAGGGTTAGCACCTCTAGATATCTCTAAGGTGTAGAAGGAGCACTTAGCAGACTGGACTGACTGTACAATAGTCTGAATATAGTTGTTTAAATCATGACGTAGTATCTGGTGAGGGGTGTTTTAGCCAGTGATGTTCTGCTTGCCGTAATTGTGTCCTCTGTAGGCGCAAAGCCGGATGGAACCAGGGAGAATGGGTTGAATGCGAAGATCTGGTAGTAAGGCGAAGGGGGGCCAGATTATCCAAAGTGTCTGTAAGGACAGAGTTCCAAAGATGGACCTGAGAGTCAGGAGAAAGCACGGAAAAATCTGGGGGGAATAAAGAGTGAGCAAGAGGAAAGGCAGTTAGAGTAGACGGGGAAATATGACGCTGTAAGCCTGGGGGGGACTAAGATGGAGAAGGACCACTAGTATCTGAGACTAGCAAAGAAGCTGAAAAGGAAATGCAATAGCGATCAGACCAGGGAATACTATGAGAGACGGGAGCAGACAGTATTGAGCGCAAGCTTGAAGAAGTGAGGACTAAATCTAAGGTATGGCCCATACAATGAGTGGGTCCGGACACATGTTGATGGAGTGACAAGTCATGCAGAAGATTCATGAAGACCCGGTCTTTAAGTCTAGATGGGGCATCTACGTGGATGTTAAAGTTACCCAGGATAATAATATTAGGGTAATAAAGAACCGTCTCAGAGAGGGTCAATAAAAATGCCTCCCATCGGACAGTAGTGATAAAGGGAGGAAGATAAAGTAAGAAAAAATAAAGTGGGGAAGTGGAGTGGAAATGAAGAAAAAGGGACTCTGAGAAATGAATGGTAGAAACTGTAACCTCAGCAATAGGAAGCGAGGAGCGGTAAAGAAGGGCCACACCACCCCCACATCTACCCAGCCGAGATGTTGAAATGGCTGAGTAGCCAGAGGGGAGGGAGCTAGACAAAAGGGGGCTATCCCCTTCCTTGAGCCAAGTTTCGGTAAGGAAACAGAGATCATAAGAACGCTGTTGGATAAGATCCTGGACTAATAAGGATTTAGAGCGGAGTGAATGGCAATTAAGCAAGCTAAGCTTAATGTCAGACTTGAAGCAAATGAAAGTGCAGTAACCCGAGCTAAACGCCGATGAGAGGGGAGCGGAGTGCGTTTACACATCACCAGATTGGACATGCAACGACCCAGAGAGAGGGCACCAAGCCTAAAAACGGGACTAGGGCGCCGGCCCCAGTAGACCGGGATGGAAGTCATATGGCAAACATAATGAGTATAAATGAAGAATAAAAAATTGAACAACCTAAGCCAGGTCTTACCTGAAAGTAAGAGGGGTAAAAGCCAGATAAGCAGCGAAATTGATAAGCGGGACGTCAAAGGATAAATGGCAGCACTTCCACAAATGTGTACCAGTTGGGCCAAGGATATAGTAAATGCCCAGAGCTTGCCCCAAGGAGCTCGTCCAAGGAGCAGGACGTGCTCCTTGGTTGTGCTCCTTCAGCGCACGTCTCGACGGCGTGGGATGCCATGGAGCTGTTCTTTAAATAGGCAGGTGAATACCTGGAAAGGTCGCGACCGCGAGCACGCGGTCGCGTCACTTCCGGGAGGTGAGCACAGGCGTCAAACAGGCTTCAGACCACAGATACAGTGAGAGCAGGCACCGGAGGTCCTGGAAAACAGAACACAATTACAGCATAATGTAAGTGAATACAGAGGTAGGCACAGGAGGAGTGCAGCACTCTGGACGCCGTGGAGCTGTTCTTTAAATAGGCAGGCGAATACCTGGAAAGGTCATGACCGCAGGCATGTAGTCGCATAACTTCCAGGAGGCGGGCACAGGCGTCAAACAGGCTTCAGACCACAGATACAGTGAGAGCAGGCACCGGAGGTCCTGGAAAACAGAACAAAATTACAGCACAATGTAAGAAAATACAGAGGTAGGCACAGGAGGAGCGCCTCTCTACTGCCTACCCTCTTCAAGCACCGACGAGTTGGCCACAATCCTTGACCAAGCATGCAACAACAGCATCCAATGAAAACAGCTCTGGATTCTTGGTGACTTCAATCATCCCTCTCTCCATGTCAAACACTCCAAAGCATTCCTGGATGCAATGACCACAATGGGATACCACCAAATTGTTCACACCTCTACCCACACTAGAGGCAACACCTTGAATCTCATTTTTACCCCACAACACCACAGTCAATCAGTACTCTCCTCAGGTACACCCAGTGCCATTGGTCTGACCACAAGGCCATCCTCTTTGACATTCCACACGATGACATAGAACAGAAATCTCCCGCACAAAGTGCACCTGTGCACCGCCAATTCAAGCATTTCGACAAGGAAATCTTCCTCACTAACACGTTACATCACCTCAACCCCGACACCAATGACAAGGGCAATCTACTAGACAACTGGAACAATCACCTTTCCGAAGTGGCACTCCTCCCACCATCCACAAAACCTGCCCACAAAAAGCACACAGCAGTATGGTTCACCGCTGATCTGCGTGAATCACTAGTGCAACTCAGGAAGCTTGAATGCCGCTGGCGATGCTCCAAACTGATCAGTGACAAAGATGCCTACCTGAACAAACTACAACAGCATCAAAGAATGATCAACAACAAGAGAAAGGAACATCACACCAACACCCTCATGCGCTCTCTTAACAAACCTCGCAAACTCTTCAACCTAGTCAAATCACTCACAAAAGATCCATCCACAAAACAACCAATAAACACTCCAACCCCAGATGAATTTGCCACCTGCTTCCAAAGCAAAACCACATCGCCAACAACCAACCCAGCGAAGCTTGAACTACCCAAAACCCCCCAGAACCCCACCGGCTCCCCCTCACCGACCCTGGAATCGACCCTGGAATCCTTCTATCCATACCCTCCTGATCAAATAGAAAGAGTAATCAGTGGGATCAACACCACAACCTCCCCAACAGACCCTTGTCCACCCTTCTGGATCAAACAAACAAAAACCTATCTCAGCCCAATCATAGCTAGAATCGCCAACATATCACTAGCTGAAGGCACCCTTCCACCCCCATTGAAAACAGCAGCCATCAGACCTCTGATCAAAAATAACAAGCTTTATCCATCAGATATCAAATCCTCCCCTTCCTAACCAAAATCATAGAAAAGATCGTGTACCAACAGACCCAGGACCACATCAACTCCTACGCACCTCTAGACCAGCAGCAGCACGGATTTCGGCAACAGCATGGTATGGAAACCCTTCTCACGACTCTTCGACAGACTCCATACAGGCCTTGATAAGAAAAAACAAGGCTTCATCCTCATATTTATGGACATCGCCTCAGCATTCGACACTGTTAACCACAACCTTTTGCTCACCCAACTCTATCAAAAAGGAGTAAGAAGCTTAGCCTTAGACTGGTTCAAATCCTACCTATCTGACCGACAACAACAAATCTAAATAGACAAGCAGGCATCCAGGCCTTTTCAACAAACACAAGGGGTCCCCAAAGGATCTTCCCTATCTTCCCTACTCTTTAACATCTACATACAGTCTATCTGTGCTATCATCCAATCATTCAACATACTCTACCACATCTATGCCGACACTGTGTTACTATACACTCCATTCACCATTGACTTGCCGGATTACTCATCCATAGTTGAATGCTTCAACTCAGTCTCAAATTGGCTCATGACACACAACCTGAAGGTCAACACCAATAAGACTGAGGTCTTATTCATATACAGAGACCCCGCATTTACCCCACCGCCCTCCCTCAAAGTAAAAGACTTCGACCTCGTAACCAAGCAAGAGGTCCGCTATCTGGGAGTAACAACTGACCAACACCTGTCATGGCAGACCCACACTCAAGATATCTCCAAGACAATCTACTATAAACTAAGAACCCTCCAGCACTTACGTCCTCTCCTCGAGACCTCGGACTTCCGCTCGGTTGCTCAAGCCCTCATCCTCCCCCATCTAGACTACTCCAACATCATCCTTCATGGTATGCTGAAGCACACCCTCCAGCCACTACAACTCGCCATGAACACAGCTGCCCACACAATCCTAGCTGCATCCAGATACGACCACATCACTCCCATTCTAATTCAGCTTCATTGGCTCCCCATAGCAAATCGCCTGACCTACAAAGCACTGCTACTCACTTTCAAGGCCCTGCATACAATGTCGGCAACTTTGCTCTCAGAACTGATTCAAAGAACGCCGGAGACTAGAACCAGGAGAACATGCATGGTAAACTCCCTCATGACTCCATCAACAGTAAGGACCTGTACCCAGTCAACCAAGATCTGCGCCTTTTCTCTATATGCGCCATCCCAATGGAATGCGCTTCCCCCAATGATATGTGCTATCCTGGATTTCACAACCTTTAGGAAGGCATTGAAGACTTATCTCTTCCAACTAACGTACAACCAACCACCCTAGACTAGCCACACAAACTGAAACAGCCCATCACTGTGAATATGCTCCAGTAATTGTTTATATGTTCCTAATTACAACTCCTGTAACGTAAACATGTCCCTAGTTTTACCTCAGATGTAAACTCCTGTAATGTAAATATGTCCCTAGTTATACCTCAGAGGAAAACTCCTGCAATGTAAATTTGTTCCTAGTTATACCCCAGATGTAAACGCCTCAGATGTAAACCATGTTAGATTGTAAACCATGTAAACCATATAATCTAATTACTGTTATCTGTGTTATTTGTAACACACATTCATATGTTTCATGTAAACCGCACTGATCTGTAATAGCGCTGTATATAAAAACAAATAAATTAATTAATTAAATAAAATGCCTCTAATCGGGATATTCAACAGCACTAACCATGTTAGTGTCAGTGAATATCAGCGATTATCTCCCTTACATGCCCTGATGCTAACCACTTAGCATCGGGAAGTGTCGGGGGCATTCGGGGAGGAGCGGATGCGGCAACAGTCCCTAACTGGGCAGCAATGATATTGCACGCTGCTCAGTTATGGATCGGTGGCTAAAATATAGGCAAGGAAAACCCTCGCCTATCTTTTAGCTGCAGGAGCTAACTAGGCAGCATGCAATACCACTGCTGCCCAGATAGCTATTGCGGTTTCCGGACATGTGCAACAAACCCGGATATTCAATGCTGGAGCCCCTTATAACCCCCACATTGAATATCCTCAGTTAGGGGTCGGCGGGCATGGCTATGTGCCGTCGTAGTGCATAGCATATCAAAATGAATATCGGCCCCCCTAGAGCTTGTATTCTCAGTAGTTAGAGCAGTGGTTCCCAGACAGGGATGGGACCCCAAATGGGGTCACATCAGAAGAAGATGGGGTCACATAAACAAGGCTATTTCTCCATCTCTCTGGACTTTCACTGTGATCTATGCCAAGTCACCAGTCAGCATGTGGATTATGAGCCAGTGAACATTCATAGGCCCTTGTCTCTTCCTGGGTGAGCTCCCTGTTAGGCTGGAAACCCATGCTGAGTACTGGGGTCTGTAAGCACGCACTGCACACTGACACAAGGGACCCTGTGCTGACTGCTGCTTCTACTGTTGCCGCCACTGTGCTGCTGCCTTCCAGCTTTAGATGAGTGGAGGGAGGGGAAGGAGGCTGGAGATCTGTCAGTTTGATTTCATCATTATCTGGGTCAGTTGTTAAAATAGGGTCAAACAAAGAAACATACAGGATAAAAGTTTGAAAAACACTGAATTAGAGACATCTTAACAATAGTCCTGAAATTGCTAACCAAATAAAGGCTCTTGTCTAATGATACAAAATTTATTTATTTAATATGCACAAATTTGTGCCAAAAACACCTGAGATCCTAAATGCTGCCAGCAATTGGACCACTAATAAACTGACTGAAGTTCTTTGTGAAAGTGCCCTAGACTGAACATGAGAGAAACCAGTATTTGCAAATGCTTAATGCTTAGATACTCTCTCAAAGCGGCAGGGTTGAGTCCATGTTGACTGGTGACAGGAAATGGACTTAAATTAAGCAAAGATAAATTTAAAGTAAGACATCAGCTTGAGTCTTTATTCTATGTGCTTACTGTTGTTCTCTTGTTTTGTAAGTCTGTCTGTTTTCTTTTCCCATTTCTATATATTATATGTGTTTTGTTAAGTAAATTGAAATAAGAGATTTCCTAAAATCATTTAGGAATGGAGAGGAGATGTTTTGAAATTAATGACAGAACCTGTAATGTTGGTTCTTGAGCTAGATTTGGGAACTGAAATTGTTATTGATATAGCTTGGAAATTGACACTTTAGTCTGCAAAGAAACTGTAATAAAGGATTTATTAGGTGGTTTAAATTCTTAACATCATCATTGGATAATATTGATAGATTTCTATTTATGCTGAGTATGTGGCCATTGGAAATATGGTGAGTGGGACTAGACAGTGTTAATTTTGAGGTAGGCATGGTAGTGGCTTTAACCCCCATTAAGGATTTGTGTGGTGGTTTACTAAAGTGTGTTAACGTAGCAGCGGCTACGTTAAGGTGCATTATGCAAAGTTAAGGCACGTTAACATTACGTTAACGCGCCTTAACGTTACATAACGTGCCTTAACTTTCCTGGCCGCAGTAAGTCCCGCAGAGGGTGGAGAGAGGGTGGAGAGAAGGGGGTCAATGGGCGGGGAGTGGGCGGGGAGAGGCCCCTACCACACTAACGCGGGGAAATGAAGGGCCTAATCTTAACGCAACTGAAAACCTGGCATTAGATGCATATTTGCAGGAGAGAGAAACCATTTTAGTGTCACCGAACACAATTTAGAACAACTATCCATAGGGGTCGCCATGAGACGACACTGACTCGACGGCACTTAACAACAACAACAACAACATGGAGTGTGTTTACTAAGCCGCGGCTCTGACACTACAAGGCAGCCGCTACCGCTGCTTAGTAAACACACCCCTCTGAATGGTGTTCTCTGCCGATGCTCCTTTGCATGATTTAGTTTTCTCTTGATGGCAGAAAGCAGCATTTCTCGCCTCATTCAGGAATTTCATTGAAATTAAACCTGATTTGGGGTTTCACTGAAATTACACTGTCTAAGACCATAAATGAATAATGCTCACTCTATAGTAGCAAATTGTCTGAGGCCCTGCTGGCTATATGTACAGATATTATAATCCAGAATTCACTATAAATTAATTGTCACCACATTCAAGCTCATCAATAACATAGCCCCGTCATACCTTGCAACATTAATTCATACCCCACAGGAAAGTAGGTTAAGAAGAAGAGCAAATCTACACATGTTGCTAGTCCCTGACTCCATACGAAAATCAGGGCAGAAGACAAGCAACTCTGCCTTCTCGCTCACAGCACCTACGTTGTGGAACAACCTCCCAGTTGAGCTAAGAGAGATTAAGGACCTCCAATCTTTAAGAAAGGAATTAAAAACCTATCTATTTACCCAGCATTTCTACAAATTATAACATATCGATGTCCTGAATTCACAGATCAACCCTAACCAGCAACCATATACCAACCCTACTTAGACAAACATAAACACACACACACACACGCACAATTCCTCTACAATTTAGTCACTATAGCAAACGGTTTCATCGATTCCCTCTAGGTAAATAGTTTCTGCTTGTTATATTTTATAAGACTGTTTTGAATTCTCAGCCCATTCTTACTAGTATATGCATTAGTTACATTGTTCTAAAAAAAGTAAAAATAATGTTCTGAATTGTTTTAAAGTGTTCTTTATAAGGTTCTAAAAATGTTCTTTGTAAAAATAATAATATCTCATTATTATTGTCATTCTGTTACCTGTAAACCGCATCTGATCTCTGGAAGAAGTGGTATAAAAAAATGTACAAATAAATAGATAAATAAATGGAAATATTTAGATAAATGGAATTTTATTACAAAGATGAATTGAATTTGCAGTTCCCTGAAAATGGTGCTTTAGATGAAATAGTGCATTTAAGGGATGCTTTAGGAATATCAGAAGATGATAAAAAGTTACAGTACTTTAATCATGATGACTGGGATATTCACGAGTTCAAGCTGCTATGGGAAATGTTCTTTGACCCTTTGAGTTGTATTGCTTTTTTCATGTACTGTTATATTCTTGGACTCCGGTATCATTGTCTAATTCTTTACTGATACTGACAAGGGTATGATGTTCTAGGATTGTACACTGATCTGTTTAGATCTCATGTGTAATCTGGCAGTTGTTTAATTCAATAAAGTTTAAACTTTAAAAAAAGTTACAGCACTTTAAATGGTTTATCGAAGCCCCTAAGTATTAAAAAAAATCTAAACTATGTCAACAACATGTTTTCCTTCCAGTCCTTCTTATCCTTTCAATGTTTTGGTTTGACAATGAACTTGTTAAATTTAACTGCATGCTTTCCTGATAAGAGTGAAGAATTCTTTCCCTGTATAAAGGGCCATATGTACATTTGCGATGGTCCCTAGAAGAAATGTCTACTATTTAGATTGCCTGTCTCTCACGAAGGAAAAACAAGCATCAGTTGTCTTGCTATGTTGAGTTTAAATTGCCTACATGCTGCTGTTGTTTTGCTTGCTTTTAAAGAGAAAAATTAGCATTTTCTTTATTTGATACAGTTATACCATGTTTGAAGTCTTATCTCTGAGAAATGTTGATGGTATTTTGGGAAAAATGTAAATGTTTCAAAAACTTTAAGACATGCAGCCACGTACAGCTGCAAAGGGTTGTGCACAAAAGTACATTAGGAGATTAATGTCAGAGAAATTTGACAAGCAATACCGTGCAGCTTATATTGTTAATGTCATGAGCTTATTAATATAGGAAGTTATTTTAAAAGTGTTATTCACAATTTGAACATCTGCAAAAGGGCAAGTAGACATCTAAATCACAGAGATATCCACAGAGCAATTTTAGAAGCCAGGTCTGGGGGCATCCATAGCACAAGGCCATCCAAGTCTGAACAGTCATGGTGGAGGCGTGGCCGGGGCATTCCTAAGAACTTGGACATTTCTGCCTGATCTCATAAAAGCCCTTGACAACCCAAATTGCATCTACACCCATGTGTTTCATCCAGCAAGAAAAGTGAAGTTTAAATCTAACAAAGAACTGAAGTTGTGCTTTAAAGGTGAAAAATGAATAAAGAAAGAGGTGATTGAACATGGCGCTGTTTAAAGTACATTAAGGAATATTGAAGAGAATCTAGAGTGAACTGAATATAAATCTTGTCAATTTTGGCAGATGGGGGGCATATTCAATGGCGGCGGCCAAGCCCGATGAAAGCGACTGGCTATGGCCACTTTAAATTGGAACCACATATTCAATGCTAGGGCATATCCGGCCTCCGGCACTGAATATCCACATTGCCTGGACTGCCTGTCTACAATTTGGTCAGTGGCAATATTCACTCATTGGCTGAATTACAGAAAGAGCAAAATTCGGACAGCAATTCAGCTGTTCAAAACTATAGTCAGTTTAGGTTAACCAAGCAGTGGTTGAATATCGCCGCTGCCCGGTTAACCCCAGCTAGCACCCGCCCCAGCACCAGAATGTCCCAACACTAGCATGTTAGCGTTGGGAAGTTCTGCTGAGCTTGGAGGAAGTATTCAAAGGCATAAAATGGATACATGCTGCTGAATAACCCACTCGGCAGGATTATCGCAGTTTGCAGGTCTGTAAACTGCGTCAATCACTTTGAAAATCGCCCCCCCCCCCCCCCCCGTAGCAATTGCATATAGTTTTTGTGATGCTAGATTTTAGTTAAACTGTATTGTAGTGATTAGACTCTTCCAAGCTGTGGATTCTCCCTGCCTTTGTGTGGGTGATGAACAGTCCTGCTACATCATGGAAATTAACTGCTAAAAATAAGTTTAACACTGAATTGTCTTGTTTTGATTAAGTCGTGTTGGTTTATAGAACTACATAATCCTGAGAATTACTTTATTCCTATTATTGGACCTTAAGGTAATCTCATTCTATTGTTTATTTGGGCCTTTGGAGTCTGATGTTAATACTTTCATCTCAGCTTCAGAGAACGAACAACTGAGAGAAGTTTAGCAATGTGACATATAAATTCATTTTTCTCTCCCCTTTAGAGATACACATAGGGGTATGTTTACTAAGCGGCTGCAATGTAGCATTGGTAACGTTAACGCACGGTAATGTTACCGGCAGCGGTAAATGTCCCAGAGGGTGGAGAGGCGGAGAGAAGGAGGTCAATGGGTGGGGAGAGGCCCCTGCTACACTAACACCGGAACATTAATGCCAGGACATTACCGCCAGTGAAAACCTATCGGTAAATGCACATTTGCAGAGAGAGAGAGACCATTTCAGTATCAGCAATGTAGAGCACAGAAAGCTCAAGAAAAGTGATAGTAGTGCTCCATTTGCAGCAACAGCATAGTGCCCAAGTATGAAAGGGCACTATGGTGATGGTGCAAATGGGGCAAAGGGGGGCTGCAGGTGGGACATGCAGTGGGGGCAGCTGGGGCACAGGGTGGACTAGGTTGTCGCTTAGGTGGCTCATAGGAACACAGAAAATGGAAATCAGCAAGACAGCGTCTGACCAAGGTCAAACATGCCCAGTGGTCTGTGTCCAACAGTGTCCCATCCAGGGGACACATACCCAGCAGGTACCCCAAACATCACACAGGAACCACAATGCCTGTAATGGGGCAAGCAGTGCACATCTGGGGACCACGCTAGCAAGGGTCTACGTACCTTCCCCAGGATACATCCCAAACTGTTCGTAAACTGTCGCGAGCACTACCCTGGCGGCAAGTAGAGGTCAGGGCAGGTCGGACACAACTATATAGGGATGAGATTGGCCAGTAATCCAGAGGCCCAATTGACTTTTGGTTCTATTAGTTTCCTGGGTCCTAATCTTCAATGAAATCAACTGCACAAAGTGGTGGGAAAATAAAGGCTTTTATTTCCCTTTCTCGCAAAGGTTCAAATGATTGGGCAACAACAACAACAACGCAAAATGTCCTTACTTCAGGTAAGAAAAAGTAAAACAGAAGTTTAAAGCAAAAACTGTTACTTTCACAGTAGCGATGATATTCACACAAACAAGAATGTTCTAGGCAGCAATACATATAGCTTACAAGCCTGGCAAGGATTCTAGGCTTCCCGTAGTACAGTACGTACAGTCCATTTTTGTATCTGAAACCTCATCTGCCAGTTCCACTTGCATTGGCTCATAGCCCAAAGCCTCTGACTCTGAGTCCTTGGTTTCAGGAAAGTTATAGTCAGGCTTCTTATATAGCTCCTCTAGCACTGCCCAATGTTCTGGGTGACTTGTAGGGCGTCGGCTCTGTGCTGTTTTGTATTGAGAAAATTCCTCTCTTTTTAGAGGTTTTATAGCAGCTTTATAAAAACACTTCTTATTCAAAACTCTCTTATCAGGTAAACTTTTTCTATACCTTGTATCATAAGAAGGTTTACCTTGTGAATTTGGCTTCTCTGTTCCAAGTGAAGGTTGAGGCCTGCACCAGTTTCTCTTCTGGCTTGCCCGTACAGCACGGCTTAGGTCTTCAGGCTGTCTCTCATTTGGTTTTGGACAACAGTTGCAGCAATGCTTTTGCCTCTCTGGGCAAACAGCTCTTACTCCTCTTTGAGCTGAGACCTTCCCAGGTTCTTCATTAGCTCCCAGGCAATCACCTTTCACTCTGGGTGATTTGCTAGCAGTGGAATAATCAGGTTTCCATTCTAACCTCTTTTCCTCTGTTTTGCCTTCTTTCCTGCTGCACGCTTTCCTGCTGCATTCACTCCTGCTGCCTTCACACCTGCTGCATCCTTTCCAGCTGCCTCTCCAGCTGCCTCTCCCGCTGCTTCTCTCGCTGCCTTTCCTGCTGCTTCTCTCGCTGCCTCCTTCTCTGCCTCTCTTCCAGTCTTCCTCCTTAAGAAGTCCTCCTGCACTCGAGGATTGGAAGCTGGCTGGCATTACCTCATGGCCAGTGGGACGTGGTTCCTCAGTTACTCTGAAGTCCCTCTTGCTCCCTCTAGCTGGCTCCTCCAGATATTGCAGCTTGTATGTATCTTTTTCTCTATTTAAAGCATTTTCTTTTCTCTCAACCGGGTCTGCTGGGTGACAAAACCCAACTAAATGAACACCCTTTACTACAGCCCCTAGTAAGGCAGTGCAGGGTGTGACCACACGCTGCATGAAACATATATACACCTAGTAGTCCAAACTGGGTACATGGTACCCACATTGCATGCCCTAGCCTGTCCACAGTCTGCTGGAATAAGACAATCTACCTACTTTTACCTGGTCCACCCTAGCCAATAGTTGCTAGAGCACCAACCTGACACCCCCCAGCAGTCTCTCCCCCATGTGGCAGGGACAAAATATTGGTAGGTGATGATGGGGGGATGTGTGGATGTCCATGTATGCCCCCCACCCCAGATTCTGCATCCTAGGCACCCGCCTACCTGCACATTGGATGGCCTGGGACTGCACACTACCAGCACTGACAGCATATGGGCATGTCAGCATGGCAGGGAGGAGGATGTTGGTGGTGGAGGGGGCAGTGGCACCCTCCTGCAGTGGACTTAGGCCATTCCCTATTCCAGTGCATGGTGTGCAGTGCAACAGAAAAGATCTGTCTGATGAAAAGTGAAGGTAGCCCCATGGACTATTGTGCTTTTGTGGCAACAGTGTGGTGCAGTATGCACACCCAGTGTGTCTTGGCACAGAAAGTCATAGGTTCACATCCCAGCTGTGCATCTCACAAAGCCTGCCCCTACATTTTACCCTACATTGCAGATACAACATCAACATGTGCAATCCCCAAAGCATCGGCCAACAGGGGTACAAACATCCAAGCACACAGGCTCCACTATCCAAAGCTTCATGGAGAGTCAGGCTGTTGGCTCCAGCACAGAGCAGAAGCAGTTATCACTAGAGCACTACTACTAGCTCCTGCACACTTTAGCAATGCCAGCAATCTGATCAGGACCAGTGTGGCAGGCAAGGTTGCCAACCACCCCTATCTTTGCACAATGCTTCAATAGGAGTGTGTGTGTGTGTGTGTGTGTGTATGTCTATCCATTGTTTTGTGGCTTCCTACTCCTCACTGGGCCCACAATGCTTACACTGTTTCCAGAGTTAGCCTGCAAATGTGCATACTGAGGAGCAAGGTATTGTTGGTATGGTCCGGACAGAGCGGACTGGGCAGGATGCGTCTGCATAGGGGTTAGGGCAATGGCTGGGACATCGTAGTGCCAGACCACCACCCTCATGGACAGGGTGGCCACAGAATGTCATGCTGGGAGGACACTCTCACTCTGTCCAAGCAGTGACCATGGCATAGTGCTGTATAGCTTCTGTCTTTAGTGATATTAGTGTGCACCCTGTTCTGGGGCCCAATCACTGAGATACCTGCTTGGTGTCTGTGCTGTATATCCCAACTCTGGGTGCACATAGTTCTTCTGTGGACATGCGGTATGGACTGGCTAGCAGACTGTCTGCAGTTAATATGCGCATGGCTGGAACACCTTGTGGGGTGCCTGTTTGACAGTGCCCTCTGCTGGTGAATAATTATGGTCCCTAGAAGAAATGTCTACAGGTACACTAAAAAAATTTTTTTTTAAACTGCCTCTAATGTTTCGATTGATTTTTACGTTTTTTGGTGCGCTGAATCCAAATCTGGTAACCAATTTGCTCCATCACGTACAGATTTTTTGCTACATTGGGTTAGCAGTTTGAGATGAACGTTTCAGATTGAGTGCGATCGAGATAAAAGTTTCTTGGATGAATTCTTTATACTAATTGTTTAGTAGTTATTCAAATAAGAATAAAGAAAATTGTAACAAGGCAGCACATAAGAATAGAGTAATGTCAACAAAACACACTGTGATGGTAGCAAAATTGTCTGCACTTAAAACAGCCACATACATGTGCACAAACATTGAGCATATAAGAGCGAGGTTAGACACAAAGCAAAGCAAAGAAATGTGCAAAAAATGCTGTACAGGTATGTATGTAAGAATAGAAAACGCAAACCGCACCATTGCAATACATGAAGATAAACACCCGATGGTGTGAAAATAAAATTCTAATAAATGAGATCCGACACTGTGGTAATAACTAGCAAATTTTTATTTCAAAGTTTAGTAAAAACACGATATTTGTCAACACAGTTTAGATTTTAAAGTCATTCTTGGGTCAATCAATCTCCTGGTGGGCCCGTTTCTTCTTCCCCCGAATGCTTCTCTTGGTGCGCTGCTTGGCGTATTTTTCATCTGGGGTTTCCCGCAGCAGCAACCAGCAGAAATCAGCCATCATAGTGGTGTTCCATCTTCCTTGGTACCTTCTCTCTGCGTCCTTGATGTCCTGGTGAAACCTTTCACCTTGTTCTTCACTGTACGCCCCCAGGTTTTCGGGAAAGTAGTTCACATGGGAGTGCAAGAAATGGACTTTCAGGCTCATGTTACAGCCTTGTTCTTTGAAGGCATTGAGCATCCTGGCAACAATATCCTTATAGTTCTCATCCCGCCTGTTCCCCAAGAATTTGAGAACAACATCCTTGAAGGAATCCCAGGCTTCTTTTTCCTTCTCAGACATCGTTTCAGCGAATGCTCCATCTGAAATGAGTTTCCTTATATCAGGGCCAACAAACACTCCTTCCTTTAGCTTTGCTTCAGAAAGTCGGGGGAACTTTGAGCAAAGGTACCGAAAGCACTCACCATCTTTTGGAAGGGACTTGATGAATTGCTTAATGAGACCCAACTTAATGTGGAGAGGTGGTAATGGAATTTTATCACGAGGTACCCAAGCTCCCATGAAGAACATTTTTCTCACCGGGTCTCAAATACTCCCGAATTGGCCAGTCTTTTTTCCCCCAGTGTAGGTCGCGGGCCCGGCTATCCCACAAGCAAAGGAAGCAGGGATATTTGGTGAAACCGGATTGCTGCCCTAATAGCATGGATAGAATTTTAAAGTCTCCACAAATCATCCACTTATGCTCATCATAACGAATCTTCTGAAGAATCAGGGCCAAATTCTCGTATTTTTCTTGGAGAATAACAGAGTGAGCAATAGGAACTGAAGCGAATGTGTTGCCATTATGAAGAAGAACACCTTTTATGCTGTCTTTTGACAAATCAATGAACAGCCGCCATTCAGCAGGATCATACTTGAGTTTAAACTTTTCCATCAATCTGTATATATCGTTGCAAAATACCAAATCTTCCTCTTTGCTGAAATACTTCAAAAATTGTGTCTCGCGGTTGCGGTACCAATAAAAAGTTGTTCCTGGTGACAATAGATTTTTCTGTTTAAGCCGAGAACCTAGCAGTTGGGCAGCATCTTTTGGGAGTCCTAAATCCCGGACTAAATCATTCAATTCAGCTTGAGAGAAAAGTTCAGGTTTCGGATCTGGTTCAGTTTCAAACTCGGAAGTACTGGACTCATCGGGAAAAGCCATCTGATGAGTCTCATCATGATCAGAACCGTCCACACAAATATGATCCAAAGATTTTGGTGGTTCAGGCACAGGTACTTCGTTGCTATGAGGCATAGGCCTAATTGCTGAGGGAAGGTTGGGGTAACTTATTACGTTCTTATTTTTTAAGTTGTATCCCTTCACAATGCAAGAGCAAAAATAGCAGTCACTGCTGTGGTCTCTTTGTTCACGCCACATCATAGGTATTCCGAAACGAAATGCTTGTTTTTTACCTTTCATCCATAAGCGTAGATCTTCCTCACATGTCTTGCACACTTTGTGAGGAGCCCACGGTTTGTCTTGATCGCCTATCTTCAAACCGAAATAGGCAAAATATACTTTTTTAATAAATGCAGAAATGTTCCTCTGCCGCTTTTTCACGGTATATTCCCCACAAATAACAAACAAAAACTGTCCGGAGAGTTGACGCAACCTCTGGCTCTGTGAGCCATCACAAATACAGAGCACTGCAAACTACAACTGTAGTGAACCACTTCGGAATAAAGCTGGATTACGACTGAGCAAACAAAAGGTAATAATGAACTTGCAAGAAACTGAAATTTGACAGGAACGTTCATGTCGCAACCACCGTGTTTGAGCGAGCGAACGAGGCGAGGCGAACAGGAAAGAACATGCGCCAGCACGAGTACTGGATTTAGCCCCCCGCCTCCCAATTGTCCTGTTAATGTATAAAATGAATACAAAACACTCTAAAATATCATGAGGGAGTGTTTCTAGTTAGTTAACCATTACAACCTCTATTTTGGGCCAAGAAAATAAACTGCAGTCGTCTAAAAAGAAATTATGTGAACATTCCTTATATGGGTAAGAAATCTAATTTTGCAAGAAAACGTGACGTGATGGAACATTTTGGCTATTTTTCCTGGATTCAGCACCCCAAAATCTATAGGAATCAGTTGCAAAACTGGAGGCAGTTTTTTGGTAGTGTACCTGTGAATCAGACCTTGGTGAGGAGAGGGGGCAGCTGAGGTTTTCCAGGTCTATTTCCAGCATTACTGCTGGTCTGCCAGTGCCCTAGTAACAGATACAGATCTGGACCAACTGCCCTGGGCGGCAGCCTTTTGTCAGCAGGACTGGGGTTGCTGATCCCACAGCCATTCTTCATGTCCCTCCACTGCCTCAATTACAAAAAAAGGTTGATTGTGGGCCCTTTGGGACATATACTGTACACCACTTTGACCCAGAGAGGGCAATACATTAGGCAGTGCTACATAAACCTCATGCGAGTCTAGACACCCTTCTGCCCTGATAACAGGTGACCATGGCAGCCACACTATAACACTGGGTATGCACTATTCTGGGTGGGTCCTAGTCCACCAGGGCTAGATGTGACTGGGGAATACAGATGGACACAGGATTACTTTAGGTTCCACTGCAGGGAACACTTGCCATGCACAGATAGTGATGAGGATCTGCAGCAGAATCTATCTCTAGTAACACAGGTACTGCGGACCTGATGCTGGGCACCCATCCCTACCCTCAGGGTGAACACAGAACCTGTGCAGTTGCATGCTCTGTAGCTGCTCTGTGCCAGTATCACACACTGTCAGTTCTTACCCTGCTGAGGTGCTGGAGAGGTACAGTCTCCATTTGGAGATCAGCTGTAGACTGCTCTTCTGCATGTGCATTGCATCATGTGTACTGGTGGGGTTACCCTATCCTGGCACACACAGCAGACATTTTGTGCAGTGATCTGCAGTCTTTCTGTATCCAGCCACTTCTGTGTCAAGTGCTATGGAGTTGTAGCCTACTGGTTAGTACAATGACTCCCTAGGCAGCTGTCAGGGGTTCTATTCCTCTTTGTTCTCTTTTTTTAATGCCTGTCCTACTCAAATCATTTTCATGCCTGTAACAGTCAGTCACATCTCTGCAGATCTGTGCTGCCTTCCCATAACACCCTCACCTCAGTTGCCAACTATCCTTCAGCCCGTCTATCTGCCTCTGTCAGCTGTGTAGAGTCCTGTCTTCTTGTGCAGGCTGCTACCCCATGTCCTGCACTGGTACCCTTTTCTGCATTGCGGCTCTTCGTGCTTGCCTCTCCTGTGCCTGATCTACATGGTACCACTACTCTTCTGTCCTCCTCGTAAATATCCTGCCACCTCTGCCCCCACTGGGAGACACGTATTCCCATCCTCTACCACCCACTGTCATTGCAGCACTTTAAATTGCCAATACCCTGTGCATCAGTACAGCTGCCTCCAACATATTTGTCCACTTTACCGGCTGCCACATAGGATGCCACATAGGATATAGCAGGTCCATCAGCTCCCACCTCTCCTTCCTTCCATCACTTGTTCATTGCCTTCCCTTGATGCTCTATCTAGTGTTAGGGTTACATCTGTTTTTATGCCTTACAGTTCATGCTTGACAACTTGAAGCACCTTACAGCCCTTAGGGCACCTTACATTAGGGCACCTTACTGCCCTTCGGGCACCTTAACATTCTTAGGGCACCTTAACCTAAGGTGCCTTATAAGGTGCCTTAACCTAAGGCATCTTAAAGCCCTTAGAGTGCTTTAACCTAAGGCGTTTTAACCCAAGGTGCCTTAACATAAGGCACCTTAGGTTAAGGCGCCTTAATTCATGGCGCCGTAAGGGCTTTAAGGTGCCCTAACTTAACTTAAGTTAGGGTGCCTTAAAGCCCTTACAGCACCTTGTCAGCCTTAACATGCCCTGTTTGTCACCTTACCGTGCACTATCCCGTTGGTTGTTGTTAAACGTTAAACAGACAAGGTGCCCTTTACCGCATGTTAAATGGCCAGGGCGCCCTGTATTGCATGTTAAATGGCCCATGGTTACCTTAACGCCTCACCGCCCACCTCTTTATATGGCATCGGTAACATTAGTGCTGCACTTACCGCCGGTGATATTACCGCCGCTTAGTAAACATACTCCATAGTTTTTATACATGTATGCACTTAACTCTATATGCATCTTATATCACTGTATTATGTAGAGGCAGGGCCGGCCCGTCCATTGAGCAAGAATGTTTTTTGCACAGGGCCCCGCGTTTCAGGGGGCCCCGCGCAAAAAACATCTTGCATCCCAGATTCCCAGCTAAGTTTAAAAAAAAAAAAACCAGAAACCGGCTGCTGCTGCCGCTGCCGCCGTGGCAGCGGCAGAATGGAGAGGGGCCCATTTACAGTCCTTACCACCCCCCCCCCCATCAGCCCAGCTAAGTTAAAAAAAAAAAAAACAGAAACCGGCTGCTGCTGCTGCTGCCGCCGTGGCAGCGGCAGAATGGAGAATCCCGCGGGGCCCCCCTGTCCTGAAGTCTTCTATGCGGCCTCCGTCGGCTGTCAGAGCTGCGTGAAGAGAGAGAGCTTCTCCTCTCGCAGCTCTGTTAATCCCGCCGCGGGGCTGATGGTAAATCCAAACCGCCCCGCGGCGGGATTAACAGAGCCGCGAGAAAGGGAAACTCTCCCTTTGCGCGGCTCTGAAAAGCCCGCGCTGAGGCCGCTTAGAAGACTGCTGGACAGGGGGGCCCCGCGGGATTCTCCATTCTGCCGCTGCCACGGCGGCAGCGGCAGCAGCAGCCGGTTTCTGTTTTTTTTTTTTTTAAACTTAGCTGGGCTGATGGGGAGGGGGGGAGGGGTAAGGACTGTAAATGGGCTGATGGGGGGGGGGTAAGGACTGTAAATGGGCTGATGGGGAGGGAGGGGGGGTAAGGATTGTAAATGGGCTGATGGGGAGGGAGGGAGGGGGGGTAAGGACTGTAAATGGGCTGATGGGGAGGGAGGGGGGTAAGGACTGTAAATGGGCTGATGGGGGGGGTAAGGACTGTAAATGGGCTGATAGGGAGGGGGTAAGGACTGTAAATGGGCTGATGGGGGGGGTAAGGACTAAATGGGCTGATGGGGAGGGAGGGGGGTAAGGACTGTAAATGGGCTGATGGGAGGGAGGGAGGAGGGGGGTAAGGACTGTAAATGGGCTGATGGATGGGGAGGGAGGGGGTAAGGACTGTAAATGGGCTGATGGGGAGGGAGGGAGGGAGGGGGTAAGGACTGTAAATGGGCTGATGGGGAGGGAGGGAGGGAGGGGGGTAAGGACTGTAAATGGGCTGATGGGGAGGGAGGGAGGGAGGGGGGTAAGGACTGTAAATGAGCTGATGGGGGGTAAGGACTGTAAATGGGCTGATGGGGAGGGAGGGGGGGTAAGGACTGTAAATGGGCTGATGGGGAGGGAGGGAGGGGGTAAGGACTGTAAATGGGCTGATGGGGAGGGAGGGAGGGGGGTAAGGACTGTAAATGGGCTGATGGGAGGGGGAGGGAGGGAGGGGGGGTAAGGACTGTAAATGGGCTGATGGGGAGGGAGGGAGGGGGGTAAGGACTGTAAATGGGCTGATGGGGAGGGAGGTGGGTAAGGACTGTAAATGGGCTGATGGGGAGGGAGGGAGGGGGGGGTAAGGACTGTAAATGGGCTGATGGGGGGGTAAGGACTGTAAATGGGCTGATAGGGAGGGGGGGTAAGGACTGTAAATGGGCTGATGGGGAGGGAGGGAGGGGGGGTAAGGACTGTAAATGGGCTGATGGGGAGGGAGGGAGGGGGGGGTAAGGACTGTAAATGGGCTGATGGGGAGGGAGGAAGGGTGGGGGTAAGGACTGTAAATGGGCTGATGGGGGGGTAAGGACTAAATGGGCTGATAGGGAGGGGGGTAAGGACTGTAAATGGGCTGATGGGGAGGGAGGGAGGGAGGGGGGGTAAGGACTGTAAATGGGCTGATGGGGAGGGAGGGAGGGGGGGGTAAGGACTGTAAATGGGCTGATGGGGAGGGAGGGAGGGAGGGAGGGGGGTAAGGACTGTAAATGGGCTGATGGGGAGGGAGGGGGGTAAGGACTGTAAATGGGCTGATGGGGGGGGGTAGGACTGGTAATGGGCTATAGGGGATTCGGACTGGAAGTGGGCTGATGGGGGGGGTTAAGACTGGGAATGGGCTATGGGGGGTTAGGACAGGTAATAGACTATGGAGGGGCTAAGACTGGAAATGGGCTGATGGGGGAAGTTATGACAGGTAATGGGCTATGGGGGGCTACGACTACAAGTGGGCTGATGGGGGGATTAGGACTGGAAACGGGCTATGGGGCGGTGGGCTAAGACTGGAAATGGGCTGTGGGGGGCGTTAGGACTGGTAATGGGCTGTGGGGGGCATTAGGACTGGTAATGGGCTATGGGGGGGGGGTTACAACAGGTAATGGGCTATGGGGAGGTATGACTACAAGTGGGCTGATGGGGGGATTAGGACAGGTAATGGGCTGATGGGGGGTTACAACAGGTAATGGGCTATGGGGGGGCTAGGACTACAAGTAGGCTGTTAGGGGGTTAGGACTGTTAATGGCTGTGGGGGGCATTAGGACTGGTAATGGGCTGTGGGGGCGTTAGGACTGGTAATGGGCTGGGGGGGTTAGACCTGGTACTGGGCTATGGGGGGGTTACCACAGGTAAAGGGCTATGGGGAGGTACGACGACAAGGGGGCTGATGGGGGGTAGGACTGGTAATGGGCTATAGGGGATTCGGACTGGAAGTGGGCTGATGGGGGGGTTAAGACTGGGAATTGGCTATGGGGGGTTAGGACAGGTAATAGACTATGGAGGGGCTAAGACTGGAAATGGGCTGATGGGGGAAGTTATGACAGGTAATGGGCTATGGGGGGCTACGACTACAAGTGGGCTGATGGGATTAGGACTGGAAACGGGCTATGGGGCGGTGGGCTAAGACTGGAAATGGGCTGTGGGGGTGTTAGGACTGGTAATGGGCTGTGGGGGGCATTAGGACTGGTAATGGGCTATGGGGGGTGGTTACAACAGGTACTGGGCTATGGGGAGGTACGACTACAAGTGGGCTGATGGGGGGATTAGGACAGGTAATGGGCTATGGGGGGGTTAGGACAGGTAATGGGCTGATGGGGGGTTACAACAGGTAATGGGCTATGGGGAGGTATGACTACAAGTGGGCTGATGGGGGGATTAGGACAGGTAATGGGGGGTTACAACAGGTAATGGGCTATGGGGGGGCTAAGACTACAAGAAGGCTGATAGGGGTTTAGGACTGGTAATGGGCTGTGGGGGGCGTTAGGACTGGTAATGGGCTGTGGGGGCGTTAGGACTGGTAATGGGCTGTGGGGGCGTTAGGATTGGAAATGGGCTGATGGGGGACTAGGACTGGAAATGGGCTGATGCAGGGACAAGAAGGGAGCAGATGCTGGGTGGGGCTGGAACTAGAAAGGAGCTGATGTTGGGGGAGGATTAGAATGGGATGGAGCTGGGAGAGTGAAATGGAGAGGGAAAAATATTTTGCGTGGGAAGGAAGACAAATCTACAATTGGCCGGATATTGGGAGAGTAAGTGGGGATTGAGGATGGAGGGATAAAATTTGAGTGGATGAAATAGGAATGAGGAAAGAGCAAAAGGAGAAAGATTAGTATGTTAAAGCAGATGTAGAGAGAGAATGGAAAAAAAAACCCAAGAAGACAGAAGAAAGGACAAATGGACAGCAGATGGAGAGTTAGCAGAAGAAGACACGAAGAAAGAAACCAGAAGAAAGTGGCTGGAACAATTGCAACTGAAAAAAAATGCACAAAAGGTAGAAAAATATCTCTTTATTTTGAATTTATTAACTGGAATATGTCAGCTCTGGGAAATGTGCATCATTAATTTTTGCGCTTTGTTTAGTACAAGAGGAAATTAATTTATAGTTTTATTTCTACAGTGTTGTTGTATATTCCAAGTTTGGCTTTTGGGGTTCCCAGTTTAATTATTGTCTTCCTGTTTCTAAATTGTGATTCCTTGTTTGGTGATGGTCTATGTTCTGCATGTGTAACTGAGCTGAGGTATTCTGTTTATGTAATTCCTATTTGACATTGCCACTTGTTCTTTCCACAGTAGGTCATGTATTATTGTTCTCTGAAATGTATTGGTTTAATATTTGCAGTGTTGTCTTTTGATAGTTAGGGTATGGTGCTTTGTGAGTACTGGTAGTGCTGTTAGGATACGGCAGGTTTGCTATGGGTTCTAAATGGGCAGTGTTTGTAGTAGTTCCTAATGTGCCTGGCGGTTGGTACTGGATTATAGTAATGTAGAAACCTTTTAGTCTTTCTTTATCCATATACTCATTAAGAGGCATGTTTACTAAAAGTTAGTAGTGTATGGTAACATTATGCAAATATTTATGCAAATGAGGCACCTTATGCAAATGAGGCCCCGCACCGAGTCTCCGCACATGGCCCCGCACCCCCCTTGGGCCGCCCCTGTGTAGAGGTTCATTATAAAGACAGCAGTACATGCTGATTCTGTTTTGGCTCCAGTCACTAATAACATACAGTAGGTCTTGAACTCTTATTGTGATTTTTCTTGTATGGCAGTTTCCTTGTTACCATTCGGAACATAGAGCATACAAGGATGTTTGTTTTTATTTTACTAAACAAGCTTTCTTGCAGCCCTGACTCTTAGATCTCCAGACTATAGTAAAAACATCATATATTATTTTGTTAAAAGGTTATTTACTTCCATGATTTAAAGACAATAGTAGCATCCTGTATACAGAAGGCCCTTTTTGCAGATTGCCTTACTTAACCTAATGTTCCTCGAATTCAAGGTCATCTCATAGGAAAATGTGCCATTGTCTGGTTTTACCTTTGTTTCTGAACTTCTTAACCATGCATTTTGCTATTTGTGGTACAGAAATGAACAGATCAGCCCCTCAGTGGGCCATTTTAATAGATATCTAAGTCTAACTTGTACAAGTGAAGAAATGGTTTTATAAATATATTTTGGTTAGAATATGTTTGCTTTCAGGATGAGTAAAGGTTACTCATAAGCTAAAGCTGATTTTATTGCAGCCAATACAATTTGATAAGAGACTCTATCCCCGTTTTTAATCAAATTAACCATCAGTTGCGATACAGGGTGTCACGCCCTCACCACCCGCCTCTAGCCTAGAGGGGCGTGGTATCGGAGGAACTTCTCTCGATTGGCTTGGGCAAACTAACTTTCCCCAGGCATATCTTGGGATATGCAGTTTGCCTTCAAAAATGGCTTCAAGAAGAAGTTGTAGTCATGGTCCGGAGGTAAGGCAAAGTGACAGAATTTTATTTCTTACGCAAAAGTTCAAGTACCCTGTACACAGGACTCCTTCTTATGCAGGATTATTGGTAATACAGCACTAGAACAGCATAACTGCTTCACAAGCTTCAAACACACACAGCTGCTTCAAACGTTTCTCAGCCCTGAAAAACAGCACTTCTTTAGCAAGGGTAAAAATGCCTCTTTTTAGCCTTGCCTTGTAAAACAATTAATAGTAACAATAAAACTTAGTCCCACTGGAACAAAAGCTTCTTCTTAACTCCCTTCCTGGATTAAGTTTAAACCAAAATATGGGAGACACGGGCAGCAAATATTCACCAAGCTTTTTAGCTTCCCTGCAAGTTTTCCTGGCTGCGTCACAAACCTCCGGGTGCTAGCAAAAGTATCCCCGGCCTCCTGTCGGTTCTCTGGGTCTTGTTATTTCCAGCTTTAGGAGACCTTCTCAGCAAGTGTTAGCCTCAGCATAACGTTTCAACGCACTTGGCTTGTCATAAAGTACAGTCCATAGGAATATCCATAGCCCTCAAGTCATCCTCAGCAGTATCGACTTGCATATCTTCAATTGTTGGAGCAGTGTCCCGTTCTGAGTTCTCAAAGCAGTGCTCGGTAAACAGCTCCCCCTTGGGTCCTAGAGTCACTCCTGTTCCCAGCTCTACCTGAGACAGCCGGTCAGTACCTTCAGCCTTCGGCCCATCTCCTCGGCTGTGTTCCCTGTGGTTCAGCTCCTCCCAGGGCTCTCCTCTATGGCTCCGCTGCATCTCCTGCTTCTCTTGACTCTCCTGAGCCTCTTGTTTCTCCAGCTCCCCTTGTTTCTCCAGCCTCTCTTGTTTCTCCAGCCTCTCCTCTCTTTGCCTTAGCAGGGGTATATATTTCCACCTCCAGGGTTCCAGCCCCTCCTCCTCCCTTCCGGCCCTTCCCAGGTGATAATAATCCCTTCTCATGCCTGCAGGGACCTCATAGATGTCTGGGTGTGGCACCCTGGGCTTTCTCTCTCTCTTATTTCTCTCCCTTCGCGGGGCCTGAGATCCAGGCCAGGCAGGGATTTCGTGGGTATCGGTGTACGCAGGATTCAGGTTACCCTTGAAATACACAACTGGGCTCTCCCCTAGGTCCAATTCCATGTCCTTTTCTATTCTCATGGGTTCAAGATGGGCGTCTCTGTCACAAGGGATAAAGAAAATTGTGCAAGGTTTACTATTTCTTCAGAACTTCCATTGCTCTCTAGTTTGCTGGAATTTGGTCAGAGGCTGATTTGAAAAAAATTACTTTAGGACCACATTCGGCAGAAAGACTGAACAGAGTTTTCCGAAATCTAAGAATTGCTCATCTTCTTCCACCATTTTCATATGCTTTAATAATGTTATTTGAACTCATATAGGACTTTACTCAGCACTGTAAAGCTTTCCATTTATAGATTACCCAGAAGGAACCGGGGAGGCATGATACCGTCACCACCTGGACATATAAAAGTATAACAGTGCATCTTCACTAGAACCCTGCTCTCCAGCATGGATTGATGCATCTTCCTGCAGCAAGATCACAAACAGTACTCCATGGCCTTCACCCCATCAACTACCAGAAGAAACAAAATGATACTGCAAATTCACCAGCTTAAGCCATCTCATTCTCCACTGCTATGGACTCCTGAGACCTCATCATCGGACAGCTGAGGATATATCAGAAAGAGTAGTGGATCCATGGAATAGTCTCCCAGTGGAGGTGGTAGAGATGAGGACAGTAACTGAATTCAAAAAAGCATGGGACCAACACAGATGATCTCTAAAGGTAAAAAGTGGACTGTTGTAGTTGTTGTTATGGAAGGACAGACTAGATAGGCCATGTGGTCTTTTTCTGTCATCATGTTTCTATGTTTCTATCTCCTCTACTAAGTGAAGTCCTCACCATCTGCAACAAGCCTGAACTAAAGCTTTGTTTTACCATTGGCCCCGAGAGCCTGTATTCTGTGACATTACTGATTCACCAAAGGACTCCCAGCAAGGGAATGTAATGAGCTAGTAATTACCTAATAAATAGAATTGCGCTCAATGTAACAAAGTATGATAATATCTTCAATCCTTCAACATCCGTGCTGATAATTTCCCTCTTAATATTTATATTTCTTCTCCCCCTGGGAGGTCTCAGACTTATGACAGCAACTGTCCTTACGGCTATGCCGGTTTTAAGGAACAGTTTGCTAGATAGCATCAACGACCTCCTCCAGGGTATACGGGGGTGATAATGATAGAGAAGGCTGCTGATTGTTTTCAGTTTAACGTCCTCAGTACTATAATCACATAAAGCACAAATACTTCCTTTCAGTTGCCTTCATTACAATGATCTTTGCCGCTAGAGAATTCAAATAATCATGTCGCCCCGTTCCCGACGCCTCCCCTCAGCGCTTCAGAGCGTTTCTCCTGCTGCGGTTCTTCAGGGGGTGGGGTGTATAGCCTGGAAAATATATAAAGCACCATAGCTTAACCTAAACCTATTATCCTACTATTAAAATTCTTTTCTAAAATCTAAATCTAATCTTACTCAGGGCCCTAACTTCAAGTACTCACAAACTGCTGCCCGCGTTGTATTCCAAAGTTATCTTATATCACTCTTCCATGTGTGGTTCCTCATCAAGTAAAGAGCAAAAAAACGCCGCACATGCGGACTAGTTTCCCGGCTGAAAATTTAAAGAGAACCTCGTTGACGTCATATTTAAATGTTCTTCAAAGCCTTATACAGCGTAAATCCACCGCTGTTAGCTTAAATTAAACGTCACCAATGAATTTGTATGGTTGTGGTCAAGTTCCAATTTATCAAGAGATACTATTCTATATAGTTCTATGTAATCATTGATCATGCTAAATCGTAAGTGAAATCTCGATTAGAGGCATGCTGCCCATTCTATCATCGCATTCAGAC
Source organism: Ichthyophis bannanicus (assembly GCA_033557465.1). Classification (NCBI taxonomy): domain Eukaryota; kingdom Metazoa; phylum Chordata; class Amphibia; order Gymnophiona; family Ichthyophiidae; genus Ichthyophis; species Ichthyophis bannanicus. The sequence continues at coordinate 412,328,915 of CM066037.1, forward strand.
CATGCGGTGTCACTGTGTCCAACTCAAAAATCCAGCGTTGTTCACGTTGGATGAGGGTTTGATCGATTGTCCGATCTGCTGTGCTTCTAAGTATCTGTTCAATACAGAAACACTCTAGCTGTTCAAAACTGTGGCCTTGATCTAGGCAGTGCTGGACGATAGGGGCTGCCACTGTTTTACAATGTATTTTACTGCGGTGTTCCCTCATGCGAGTCCGAAATGTTCTTAAGGTTTTCCCTATATATAGAAGGTCGCAGGGGCATCGAATGACATAAACCACCCTTGTGGAATCGCATGTAGTAGCGGAAATGATATTATAGTTTATATGACGATAATGAAATGTGGTCTTCTGAACTGTGATCGCGCAAATGTCACACGTTCCACAGGGTTTGTGCCCTTTCTGCCTGCTGTCTTCATCCTGAGTTGGTAAACAGGCTGGGCTCACATACTCTTTCAAATTGCGGTGGCGCTGCCAAACACACCTGTACCGCATCTCCTCTAGGCCTGCAAGGGTGGACAAAACGTTTTTATGTCTTTTTACAATACGTTCTATATCGCGGCTCAAAGGTGAAAATTTTGTTATTAGATTGATAGTATCCTGTCTCCCCTCTGATCTCTGTGGACGGGGTGTAAGTAATAATGTCCTGTTATTATACAGCGCTCGGTGATATGCTCGTGTGACTGTTCGAGGGGGGTAACCTCTCTGTAAGAAGTTAGACTTCAGCTGCTGTGCTTGTCTCTTATAATCTTGATCACTGGAACAGTTTCTACGTATACGTAGGAACTGTGAAAAAGGAAGTCCCTCTTTTAATGCAATTGGATGTGCACTCTTATAATGTAACAGTGTGTTTTTATCAGAGGGTTTTCGATATATCGATGTATACCAACAGTCTACACCCCTCGTGACCTGTACGTCCAGATAAGTTATGGTGGTTTTATGGTAACTGTAGGTAAATTTTATATTGTCATCTAAGTTGTTAACCCAGTGGAAAAAAGAACATAGCTCAATATCTGTCCCCTGCCAAAGCAAAAATATATCATCGATGTATCTTTTCCAGCTCTTTATGTTAGAAAGATATGGGGAATCTTTCAACCAGCGATCTTCAAAGCCTGCCATAGGGCACAAACCCTGTGGAACGTGTGACATTTGCGCGATCACAGTTCAGAAGACCACATTTCATTATCGTCATATAAACTATAATATCATTTCCGCTACTACATGCGATTCCACAAGGGTGGTTTATGTCATTCGATGCCCCTGCGACCTTCTATATATAGGGAAAACCTTAAGAACATTTCGGACTCGCATGAGGGAACACCGCAGTAAAATACATTGTAAAACAGTGGCAGCCCCTATCGTCCAGCACTGCCTAGATCAAGGCCACAGTTTTGAACAGCTAGAGTGTTTCTGTATTGAACAGATACTTAGAAGCACAGCAGATCGGACAATCGATCAAACCCTCATCCAACGTGAACAACGCTGGATTTTTGAGTTGGACACAGTGACACCGCATGGTCTGAATGCGATGATAGAATGGGCAGCATGCCTCTAATCGAGATTTCACTTACGATTTAGCATGATCAATGATTACATAGAACTATATAGAATAGTATCTCTTGATAAATTGGAACTTGACCACAACCATACAAATTCATTGGTGACGTTTAATTTAAGCTAACAGCGGTGGATTTACGCTGTATAAGGCTTTGAAGAACATTTAAATATGACGTCAACGAGGTTCTCTTTAAATTTTCAGCCGGGAAACTAGTCCGCATGCGCGGCGTTTTTTTGCTCTTTACTTGATGAGGAACCACACATGGAAGAGTGATATAAGATAACTTTGGAATACAACGCGGGCAGCAGTTTGTGAGTACTTGAAGTTAGGGCCCTGAGTAAGATTAGATTTAGATTTTAGAAAAGAATTTTAATAGTAGGATAATAGGTTTAGGTTAAGCTATGGTGCTTTATATATTTTCCAGGCTATACACCCCACCCCCTGAAGAACCGCAGCAGGAGAAACGCTCTGAAGCGCTGAGGGGAGGCGTCGGGAACGGGGCGACATGATTATTTGAATTCTCTAGCGGCAAAGATCATTGTAATGAAGGCAACTGAAAGGAAGTATTTGTGCTTTATGTGATTATAGTACTGAGGACGTTAAACTGAAAACAATCAGCAGCCTTCTCTATCATTATCACCCCCGCATACCCTGGAGGAGGTCGTTGATGCTATCTAGCATACTGTTCCTTAAAACCGGCATAGCCGTAAGGACAGTTGCTGTCATAAGTCTGAGACCTCCCAGGGGGAGAAGAAATATAAATATTAAGAGGGAAATTATCAGCACGGATGTTGAAGGATTGAAGATATTATCATACTTTGTTACATTGAGCGCAATTCTATTTATTAGGTGATTACTAGCGTTCTTAAAAAGACCATTTTGATACGTGAATACACGATGAGCTAGTAATTGCCTACTGAGCAAAGGAGAATGTTGTTTCATACTTCTTCAGACCATGGAGGGAACTTGCTGCCACAACATCATCTTCCAAAATACCTCGCCCCAAAGTACCCTGCTAGAAAAACCAGGGTCAGGGACATCTATCCTTTGCTGAGCTATTTTGCATGTGGGGATGTGCATCAGTATGCCGAACCAAAATGAAATCTCCTAGTTTCCCTGCCATTTTTGATATCATCAGTAAAAATACAGGGAGAATCAAAGAACACTCTTCTCTATGCCCTCTGAGTGTCTGGATGGCAGAACAAGAGCTTTTCTGATGCCTATTCAGGCTCTGGAGCAGGTATAAGCTTGGATGAAGCCTGGGATGTGCTGGGTGTTTCTAAAATTGGAAGAGGATGTTCAAGTGCTTAGGTATGACCCAGCTACACCTACACCATGTCCCTGTTCTTCTGCCAGGAATTTCCTTAGAACCACTTTCTAAAATGGCTCCAGGGACATATCTGTGCTTCAGATATCTGTATGCCCATTGGCAGACATCCAAAGCATGCATAGATTTCTAAAATAACCCCCTTCGGATGTCATTCCAGAACATGAATAAGGGATTTGTACATGTGGTGGGGGCATTTATGTGCTAAAAATGTCTCAGACTGTATTCTGAAACACCGCTGTCATGCACATCCACAGTGCTAGCACGGGGATCTCAGAATGTGCCCAGAAGGGGATGAATGGGGGCATGGTCAGCCACAGAGATAGTCATAGCATATTCCAAAAAGGCACATGTACGTTCTGCAATATCCCCATGGATGATCCTGTTATTCGTGCTGAAATATGAAATAAGGCCAGGACTTAGAAAATATTCTGCTGTGCTCTTCAATTCATTACATATTGAAGAATGGTTGTGACAAGTATGTGCTGAAATGATGTGACTACTGATGGAGTGGAGGAGTGGCCTAGTGGTTGGGGCAAGGTACTTCAGGCCAGAAGGTCAGGGGTTCAAATCCCACTGGAGGACAGCACCCTTGGGCCAGAAGGACTGGGGTTTCTAGTCCCACAGGTGCTCCTTGTGGTCTTGGGCAAGCCACTTAACCCTCCATAGCCCATGTTCCCTGTAAAATAGTTGTCTCCAAGTTATAATGCCCTGTTCAATGTAATTTTCAGTTTGTTCAATATAAACCACAGTGATGCAGAATAGCACGGTATATAAGAGAATGTAAATAAATAAAATAAATAAATACAGTCTGGAAAAACACAAGATGTATTTATAAAGAACAGAAAGCAGAGGTGAGGGAATGTTGTAAAGTAAAGAAACATTAATAAATACCCATAGTCTTGAAGGACTACAAAAAGAGACTGCTACTTCTGGAGAGAGATCTGCAATTGTAAGTATTCACTTCTGGGAATTTTTCTAAATCTTGGGGGAAAAGGAATTCTTTAGATTAAAGCTGATTAATCTGTGTAAATCGGAATCCAGTGTATTTGCTAAATCAGTCAGGGCCTAGTATCAGCAAAGAGGTTTTAGTTAAATTAAAAATTCAACAGGTAGCTTTCAGTTTAAATTCAGAACCTAGCAGAGAGCTTTCAGTTTAAATTTAAAACCTAGCAGAGAGCTTTCAGTTAAATGTAAAACCCAGTAGAGAGCTTCTAGTTTAAATTTAATAGTCAGGACCTAGTATCAGCAAAGAGCTTTCACTTTAAATTTAAAAACCAGCAGAGAACGTTTTGGGTTGAGTTTAAAGTTAATACTCAGTCAGGGCCTAGTATCAGCAAAGACCTTTAATTTAAATCAAATCAGAGTATAACTAAGCGTAAAAGGAAAAACAGGGTCAGTATTCTTTGAGCAATAAATTGTTTCTAGAGACCTTTACTAAGAGGCCTTCTAGATAGGGAGCTAGAGACCTGTGAAATTGTTTTAAATAGGTGTTAAAGCCAAGTAACAGATCAAAGGGGCATTTTGAAAGACTCCCTCTATCAAAGCAAGAGCTGTGTGAATCACCCAGGAAATTGGTCACAGATTACCTTAGAAGCACTGGCATTAATAGTTCAACCAGAGCTCTGTGATTCTCAGTCTTGACGGACTACAAAAAGGGACTGCTACTTCTGGAGAGAGATCTGCGATTGTAAGTACTTACTTCTGGGAATTTTTCTAAATCTTGGGGAAAAAGGAATTCTTTAGCTGATTAATCTGTGTAAATTGGAATCTACTGTATTTGTTAAGTCAGTCAAGGCCTAGTTTCATCAAAGAGCTTTTAGTTAAATTAACAACTCAACAGGTAGCTTTCAGTTTAAGTTTAAAACCCAGCAGAGAGGTTTCAGTTTAAAATTAGAACCCAGCAGAGGGTTTTCCGTTTAAATTCAGAACCCAACAGAGAGCGTTCAGTTTAAATTTAAAACCCAGCAAAGAGCTTTGAGTTTAAATTTAAAACCCAGCAGAGAGCTGCTAGTTTGAATTTAATACTCAGTCAGAGTCTAGTATCAGCAAGGAGTTTTAATTTAAATCAAATCAGAGTATAACTTAGCATAAAAGGAAAAACAGGGCAAATATTCTTTGAGCAATAAATTATTTCTAGAGACCTTTACAAAGAGACCTTCTCTATAGGGATCAAGAGACCTGTGAAATTGCTTTAAATAGGTATTAAAGCCAAGTGACAGATCAAAGGGGCATTTTGAAAGACCCCCTCTATCAAAGCAAGGGTTGTATGAATCATCCAAGAAATTGGTCACAGATTACCTTAGAAGCACAGGACAAGGTACTATGTAGCAGCCAATTTTTAATAAGTCTTCTTCCCCTCCCTCCCTCCCCGACGCCCACCCACTCCTGGGATAATCATAGCTTTATAGGTGCTTAAACCTCTTAAAGCAGTGGTTCTCAACCTTTTTTGTACCATGACCCCTTTTACCACTGGTCAACTTGTGGTGACCCCCAATGATAAAATCAAATGCGTCTCTCTTCCTTTACCGTTAACGCATTGTCGCTGTAATCATTTGTTGAATTATTAATATAGGCCTTTGCAATATGTTTTTATTTATAAAATTTACTTATTTAAACCACAATAATTAATCATAACAACAAATAACAATATTTGATTTCAAAATTATGATGATTTTGTAGTCAAATCACTAATATGAAATAAAAATATTTTTTTCTACCTTTGTTGTCTGACCAATTTATTCTCTGATCATGTTGGTCTCGATCTGAGGCTTCTGCTTTCCTGTCTTCTCTTAGCTCTCTTTCTGTGGTCTATGGTCCATCTGCCATTTCTTATCTCTTCTTTTGTTTTCTTCACTTCTTTCCATCAGCCTATTTTCAGTCCCAGTAACCCCTCCCCAGTATCAGCCCCCTTTCCAGTCCTCACTCTCAGTACCTTCCAATGTCAACTTGCATTCCCATGACTGCCACTGGTGTCCATTCCCTTCCAGTCCCCCTCCTTCCCCACTGAGCAGTCCCTTGTAGTACAAATACCATGGCAGCCCCTCTCAGGTCCATTCTCTTCCAGTTCCATTCTCCCATCCCCTCGTATCAGCCCATTTGTAGCCTTAGCCCCCAGTTTTCTTCCAGGGCCAGCAGCTCTATCCTCCCCTCCCCACAATCAGCCCATTCCCAGTCGAAGCCCCCCAATCAGCTCGCTTCCAGTGCTAGCCCCCCTCAACCCCATTACCAGTGCTAGCCTCCCCTAAGCCCAAAACCAGTCCTACCCCCCCTCCCCCCATCAGCTCATTACCAGTCCTAGCCTCCCCTAATCAGGTCATTTCCAGTGCTAGTCCCTCCTCAACCCCATTACCAGTGCTAGCCTCCCCTAATCAGCTCATTTCCAGTGCTAGTCCCTCCTCAACCCCATTACCAGTGCTAACCTCCCCTAATCAGCTCATTTCCAGTGCTAGTCCCTCCTCAACCCCATTACCAGTGCTAGACTCCCCTAATCAGCCCATTACCAGTCCTACCCCCCCATCATCCCATTTCCAGTCCTAACCTCCCCCATCAGCTCATTTCCAGTGCTAGCCCCCATCAGTCCATTACCAGTCCTACCCCCCTATCAGCACATTACCAGTCCCAACCCCCCTTGATCAGTACATTCCTAGTCCTAGCCTTCCCTAATCAACCCATTACCAGTCCTAGCCCCCCCATCTGCCCATTATAATCCTAACCCAAACTCTCTCCCCTCTGTCCAGCATTTATTGCCCGTCTGTACAGTATGTCCCCCTGTCTCTTCCCTTTGTCCATGTCAGCCCTCCTCCCTCCATGTCAGCCCCTCCTCTGTCCATGTCAACCTCCATCCCTCCATCCATCCATCAATGTCAGCCACTCCTCCCTCTTTCCCTCTCTCCATGTCAGCCCTCCCTTCCCTCCATCCATGTCAGCCCCCCTCTCTCCATGTCAGCCCTCCCTCCCACCCTCCATGTCAGCCCCCCTGTCCATGTCAGCCCTCCCTCCCTCCATGTCAGCCTCCTCCCTCCATCCATCAATGTCAGCCCCCCTCCCTCCCTCCCTCCCTCCATGTCAGACCTCCCCTCCCTCCCTCAATACATGTCAGCCCCCCTCTCTCCATGTCAGCCCCCCTGTCCATGTCAGACCCCTCCCTCCATCCATCCCTCCATGTCAGCCCCTTTGCAGGTTCCCTGCCTCCTCCTCCCCTTTCCATGTCTGCCTGCTGCTGCCCTGCTGTTCTTCTACAGCTGTGGCTCCCTGTCTCTTAGGGAACCGCAGCTATACCTGTAAAACCATTGCAGAGCCATCCCGTCTCTCGACGGGCTCCGTGCAGCATTGTCCCACCTCCCAAGGAAGTGGTAATCAACTTCCTTTGGAGGCGGGACAATGCTGCACGGAGCCCATCAAGAGACAGGAAGGCTCTGCAATGATTTTACTGGCACAGCCGCGGTTCCCTAAGAGGCAGGGAGCCGCGGCTGCATTAGAAGGGACTGGGAGGCGGTGAGTTTGCCGCTGCCGAGAAGCGGACTCGGCAGCGGCAGCAATTTGGGTGCTTTTTTTTTTAACGGCGGAGTGAGTTGAGGCGAGGTGACCCCCGCTAAATCCTGTGGCGACCCCCGTGGGGGTCACGACCCACAGTTTGAGAACCGCTGTCTTAAAGGAAAGGAGGTGCCATATTCACTCTCAGGTGCAGCTGCTTATCCTCGTCAGGCATACATTAAGAACCTGAGATTAATTAATCTTGAGGTGAACAAAGTCCATTAAACATATTAGGTATAATTTTATTACTATAAGTATCCCCAGCAAACCTAAGTAAGTAAACAACTTAAATACCTAAACACAGCCTTAAAACTAAGATACAAACAGCAGTCCAACAGTGAGATGGGGACTTTCCAGTCTTTTGCATTGAGTGTCACATGTATGATTTTCTCCCATTTGGTGAGACGTCTTATGTGTGCATGGATCTCTTTGCTCTCAGGGAATGTCTGATCTTTTCAGGCTAGAGTAAAAGACCTGAAGGACATAAGGAAGACAGAGAGGTACATAGACGAGACCTACAGGGATGTAGTACTGAAGTCCCACCTCCAGTCTGGCAGCATCCCTATTGCCGCAGAGGAGAGAGGTCACATGACAGGAGAGCATCACCCTGGTGTGGCAGGAAGTGATCCTGTGGCTAGGACCTGTCATCCAGGTGATGTAAAACTCTCTCACACCGAGAAGGTTTCTCCAGGTCCTTGTGCCCACAAGGGAAGGATTAGGATAGCCATTATAGTTGGTGATTTGATCAATAGGCATGTAGCTAGCTGGGTAGCTAGTGGGCATGAGGATCACCTGGTAACACTCTTGCCTGGTGTGATGGTAGCAGACCTCATGCACCACCTAGACAAGGTCTTATATAGTGCTGGGGAGGAGTCTGCTGTCTTGGTACATGTTGGTAGCAATGACATAGGTAGGGAGGTTCTGGAGGCCAAATTTAGGCTTTTAGGTAGGAAGTTGAAATCTAGAATGTCCAGGGTAGAATTCTCTGAAATGCTTCCCATTCCATGCGCAGGACCCAAAAGGTAGGCAGAGCTCCGGAGTCTCAATGCATGGATGAGACGATGGTGCAAGGAAGACGATTTTGGATTTGTTAGGAACTGGGGAACATTCTGGGGAAAGGAGGGGCTTTTCCAAAGGGATGGGCTCCACTTAACGAGGATGGAACCAGGCTGCTGGCATTAATCTTTAAAAAGGAGATAGAGAAGCTTTTAAACTAGATAATTGGGGAAAGCCGACAGTTGCCCAAGAGCACATGGTTCAGAACAATGTATCCTTGAAGGATACTAGCAAAAGATTGAAGTCAGGGCATATCACAAGAGAGGTTCCAATAAAGACAAAAGTAATCCAAATGCCCTTGAGTACAAAACAGACAGAGCTTAAAGATTCCAAATTATCCCTGCCTACTGATAACAAAATTAATATGAATAAAATACAGCCTTTAAAATGCTTGTATGCAAATGCTAGAAGTCTAAAAAATAAGATGGGAGAGTTAGAATACATAGCACTAAATGAGAGGTTAGATATGATTGGTATGTCAGAGACATGGCAGAAGGAGGACAACCAGTTTGACACCGTCATTCCTGAGTACAAACTATATTGTAATGATAGAGCAGATCAAATTAGTGGAGGGTTTGCACTCTATGTTAGAAAGGGCATGAGTCACAAAGGATTAAATTTTGCAGGAAACAAAATTCACTGTAGAGTCTCTATGGATTGAAATTCCATGTAAAAAGGGGAAGGGAAAGGTGATGGAAGTGGGGATGTACTATCGACCACCTAGCCAGAATGAATAAATGGATGATGAAATGTTCAAAGAAATCAGGGAAGCTAACAAAAGCTACAGCACAGTAATAATAATGGGTGATTTCAATTACCCTTGTATTGACTGGGTCAGTGTCATGCTAGGGAGATAAAGTTTCTAGATGAAATAAATGACTGCTTCTTGGAGCAGCTGGTTTATGAACCAACCAGAGGGGAAGCCATTTTGGACCTAATCCTTAGTGGAACACAGGATCTAGTGCAAGAGATAAGAGTGTTGGGGCCACTTGGCAATAGAGATCATAGCATGATCCACAGTACTACCTTTTAACTTTCAAAAGGAAGACTATGATAAAATGAGGAAAATCATTAAGAAAAAACTAAAAGGAACAATTGTAAAGGGTAAAGATTTGCATCAAGCTTGGGTGTTGTTTAAAAATACTATCTTGGAAGCCAAGACCAGCTGTCTTCCACGCTTTAAGAAAAGTGGATGGAAGTCCCAATACCTGCCAGCATGGTTTAAAGGTGAAATCAGAGAGGCTGTTGTTGCCAAAAAAATATATTTCAGGAAATGGAAAAAGGAGTCAAATGATGAAAACTGGAAACAACATAAGCACTGGCAAGTTAGATGCAAGGTATTGATAAGGCAGGAAAGAAAGAATTTGCGAAGAAACTTGCTGTGGAAGCAAAAAAGCCTAATAAAGACATTTTCAAGTACATTCATAGCAAAAAACCTGTGAGAGAGTCAATTGGATCATTTATTTATTTAGACAGATTTGTATACCACCTTATCCTACAATCAAAGTGGTTACATCACAATGGAGGGTTACATTTAACATGTGGGTATTTTAGAACATTTAACAAGGGGGTATTTAGCAATATTTAGACAGCACAATTGGTGGGTTACTATTTGCATGAGGGTACTTAACAACACTATGGGGCATATTTACTAAACCATCTTAATGTGCGCTCTGCAACATTATCACGCAATAAGGTACCTTATCGCGCAATAATGGTGCTTTATCAGGTGCACAGGTACCTTAGCACGCGATAACGCGTGCAGCGGCGCAAACGAGCGCTGAAGGCGGGGAAAGGCTCCCGGAGGGTGGAGGAAGGCTCCTCAGGGGCGGAGAGAGAGGGTCAATGGGCGGAGAGTGGGTGGGGAGAGGCTCTCCGCACACCTACGCTGTGAAATCCGAGGCTCAAAACTAACGCCAGTGAAACCCTGGCGTTAGAGCCGATTTAAAGGAAAAAGAAACCATTTCCGTCAGCAATGTACAGCAAAATCAGGGAAACCTACAAAAAGTGATAAGTGTTGTACATGTGCACGGAACAAAAGGGCAAATAACCATCGAAAAGGACCCCAACAAAATGTAAAAACAACATAACCAAGCTGGGCAATAGTGATATCAATGGGAAACATCAAAAAACACTCCCAAGAAAGCTCCAAAAAAAAGATATGAATTTTGGAAGGGTCTATGCTCCATCCCCATACAAGGTGAATGAGCCCACAGTGAAATTGCGCTGAGCAGGGTTTCCGACTCCATTGGCCAGGTTTCCTATGGCATGCACATGTTCCACAACAGCTGGGCGGGCATGTCGGAATGGGCAACTGGACAGATGCTGGAAAAGGGGACACAGAGGGCTGCAGGCGGCACATGCTGTGGTGCAGCTGGGCCACAGTGCGGACTAGGGTGATGCCTAGCTGGCCCATAGGAATGCTGAAACAGTAGAGCAGCCAGACAGCAACTGCTGAGGGCCCAACATGGGCATGAGTGTGCTTCCCACAGTGTCACAGGGGATAGTACCCAGCAGGTACCCCCAAGGGCACGGAACATTGGCATGCGGTGCTGGGGGGAAGCGTGGACAGCTTTGCAGGCACCCCTACCCCAGAACCCGCACCATAGGCAACCACCTACCTGCACACTGGATGGCCTGAGGCTGCGCTCCACCAGCACCACCAGCACCACCAGCAGAAGGGCATGACAGCATGGTGGCAGAGGGGGCAGTGGCAGCTGCCCAGAGCAGACCGTGGCCTAGCCCTGTTCAGGTGGGTGCCATGCACTGCAACAGACAGGATCTGTCTGACAAACAACCATGGTATCTCCAGGGACTGCATTGTCTCTGTGGCCACAGTGTGGTGCAGTACACACAGACAGTGTGTTCAGGAGCAGAAGGTCACAGGTTCAAGTCCCAGCTGTGGCTCCTGCCAACACAGTGCCCATGTTTTACCCACTACTAAACCATGGTAGTAAAGACAAACCTTTATTGCAGAGAACATAAACATGCATCAAACGCCTATATTTTACCCAACAGAGCACAGACACCATAAACATGTGCATTACCTAGAGCAGAGTCTCCCAAATTTAGTCCTGGAGTGCCAAACACCATTCAGGTTCCATGCTGTCTCTAATAAAGATGCCTGTGCTGCATTTCTATGCGCCGCCCCCATGGTATGCAGATGTATCTCATGCATATTCATGAGGGACAGCATGAAAACCCGAACAGTGTCTGGCCTAACAGGACTGGAGTCGGGAACCTCTGCCCTAAAGCAGCGGCCAACAGCGGCAGACACACTTGCACCCACAGGCTCCATTATCCAATACTGTATCTGTTTATACTGAGTGATAAGGAACGTTAGGACTGTATCCCTATTTTGTTAAAGTAATAAGAAACGCTGTACCCTAACCCATCTATCCCTGCTAGACTGTTGGTACCCAACAACTATCTTGCCGGCCTACACTAACTCATCTCTAGGCCAGCTGCCTTGACTTCACCCCACACTGCGCCACTCGAATCCAAAATCCAAGTATTTCTGGCAGACATAAAATGGAGCCTGCTCACACCTTCCTGATTTTGTGCATGTGTATACTAACATCTTCATATAGAACCATCCCACACTCACAATACTGCATTCCTCTACTATATACACCAATCTACCTTCTCCACCCCCCCTCCATTACCCATCCTGCATCAATACAACTTAAATCCTATCACCACCACACAAACACCAAGTAAATTACCCCAACGACACACCCATATCAAAGGGAACAAATCTCAAAAACACCCTAAAACCAAAGCAAAGAACACTATTGGATCTCAAATACAACTCACACGAGCCACACACCAAGAACATCACACATGTAACATTATCCTTATTAATGCTAGGTCAATAAGGAATAAAACGCATATTATCCACAACATTCTAACTGACGAACAACCAGATATCCTATGCATAACAGAAACATGGCTCACTGACTCAGACTCTGCAACAATGAACCAAATACAGAAGCCCGGATACCAACTATACAACTGCCCACGCATCAACAGAAGAGGAGGCGGAGTCCTTATAGCAGCCAAAACCAGCCTTCAACTCACAACCACATCTACGGTCACAAATCCAGATCTTGACCTACTTAAAGTCGAGAGCATGGCATTATCCATCTGCCTAATCTATCGACCTCCCTCACCACAGCACGAAACACTAGCCACAGCACTAGAAACCATCACATCCACACAAAGCAAAAAATTCCAGATCATCCTCGGAGATTTGAACCTAGCATCAATTCCTCCGTCCCACACGGACTCCTTCTATGAAGCCATCGACCAATTGGGTTTCCAACAAATAATAAGCAACCCCACACACGATAGAGGAAACATCCTAGATATGATTTTCATACCCAGAAATCCACAACAAAGCAATGAACCACCTATAATAAACATAACTCAAGTACCATGGTCAGACCACCACCAAATCAACTGTAAACTTAAACTACAGTGCCAACCCAAAAACTCAAAGGAGATGAGAATGACCAACCCCATTAGGAAATTCAGCAAACTCAACGAGGAACACCTCATAAGCACCATTGCATCCCACATAAACCTAGATTCCACAGACCTAGACGAACTAACTAACAGATGGAACACACACATCCAAAATACATCTAACCCAACTCTGAAACACACATCAAACCCACATAAGATCAACTCGGAACCCTGGTACACAGGAACTCTAATAAAATCAAAAAGGGAGCTCCGTAAAATAGAGAGAAAATGGAGACAAACCAAATCCTCCGATCTCAAAACTAAATACATGGCCCATCTCGCAAAATACAAAGACGACGTGAACAATGCAAAAAAATTACATCACACCAACATCCTAAACAAGGCAATCAATCGCCCACGAGAGTTATTTGAACTAGTCAAATCACTAACCAAAACCGACCAAAATGCCAACCTCAACAAATCCATCAAGGTCCAAACACTGGCAAACCACTACGCGACCAAACTGACGGCCCCTGGTCCTCCACCCCCCCACCAACACCACAAATCAGAAGTGAGAACAACACAACGCAAAACCAGTTATGGGAGCACTTCCACAAAATAGGAACCAAGCAAATCACAGCCATTGTCACAAGCCTGAAAAGCACCACCTCCCCACTAGATCCCTGTCCTGCATCCTGGATCAAGGCAGTGAAACAAGACATAGCACCTCACATAGCACACATAGTTAACCTATCCCTACAACAAGGAATCATGCCCTCAGAACTAAAGAAATCAGTCATTAGACCGATCCTAAAAAACACTACACTCAACGGAGAAGACCCAGCCTCCTACCGTCCCATATCAAGTATCTCATTCCTGGCAAAGATCATAGAAAAAAACGGTCCTTCTACAACTCCAAGACCATCTGACTGACAGTGCTCCTCTTGATGACCAGCAATATGGCTTCAGGCAACATCATGGAGTTGAAACCCTGTTACTAGTTCTACTTAACAACCTCCTAAAGGGCCTTGAAAACAAAAAGAAATAGTACATTCTTGTATTCATTGACATCTCAGCTGCCTTTGATACAGTTAATCATGGGACCCTCATAAATAGGATAAAATCAATAGGAATAACAGGAACCCCACTAAAATGGTTCTCATCCTACATCTCAAATCGAACACAACAGGTTCAATTCAACGGAGAAAAAGCAGAATCTTTCTCACAAACACAGGGAATCCCCCAAGGCTCTGCTCTCTCAGCACTTCTGTTTAACATATATATGCAGCCACTATGCAAAATTTTCTCACGGCACGAAATTAATTACCACATCTATGCCGATGATATCATGCTATACACACAACTAGACACTAAAAACCCAGACTACAACCACTGTAGACATGTATCGGAGAGATGCAAGACTGGTTACAACAAAGTAGTATGTCAATTAATCACAAAAAAACCGAAGTAATGTATATCTCCAAAGAACCGAATTTTGACCCTCCCACATCAATAACACTATGTAACAACACTTACCAAACAAAAAAAGAAATAAAGTATCTAGGAGTCACATTTGACTGTGACCTAAAGATGGAAAAACACCTCCGAAAGACCAACAGAGCAGTTTTCCACAAGCTTAGAGTGCTCCAACCCATTCGGAATATTATTGATCCCCAAGACTTCAGAACAGTGGCCCAAGCACTCATCATGCCACATTTTGACTACTGCAACGCCATCCTACAAGGTTTACCTAAAAAAGCCCTAAACATATTACAAATGTCACAAAATGTAGCTGCCAGGGTCATAATAAAGAAAAATCTAAGTGACCACATCACACCAGTACTAATTCAATTACACTGGCTACCCATAACAGCTCGCACAAAATACAAAATACTAAAAACCACCTTCAAACTCATCCACAACTTAGCACCTTCCTTCCTCAACAACCTAGTAAGATTGCAACCTCCTACCCGAAACAGAAGAACCCACAATTCCAACATCCTTCACACTCCAACAGATATAAGATCTGCCAAAGCTAACACCAGCCACAGGGCTTTCTCATATGCGGCGCCAACACTGTGGAACCAACTCCCACCAGAACTACGAGCTAGCAATGACCTTCTAGACTTCAGAAAGAAACTCCAAACGCACATTTTCCAATCACATTTCAACCTGAACTAAACCCACAGATGGAGCAGCCCCTGACCACTGTGTCCAAGAAGATTATCCTGTATATATGTATTTATGTATATATGTAAATGAACTCCCCCATAGCTAAGAAGTGTTAACTCTGTATGATGTGCTTTTCTGACAATCTGTATGTAAACAAAATTTGTACCTGCCTTGATTCGGCAGTTTCACAATAGTAATCCTACCCGCTTCTGATCGCTGGAAGGAGCGGGCTACAAATGCTTGCTAAATAAAATAAAAATAAAATACTTCCTGGAGAGGCAGGATGTTGGGCCCTGCGTGCATCTCCCAATACTAGCACTTGCATACCTTAGCAATGCCACCCTAAACCTGGGAATACGGTACACAGCTATCAAAAGGTTGCTATGATTACTGGCAGATAGCAATTCCGAAGTTAAGTACTACTTTCTGATTGAGCTGCATCATAGCAACCTTTCTGATGTCTGTGGAGTGTGCTACAGGTCTTGTGTCTGACGGTGTTTACCACCCTGGGGAGTGACCCCAACAGTATTGCGTACCATAGCCATGCCTGCACTGTGCCCAGGACTGCTGCTGTGGCAAGGGCTGCCAAACACCTCTATAGTCACACAATGCTGGCATACGTGTGGGGAGTGTGTGTCTGTCTATCCAGTTTGTGGTGGCTGCAAACATCCTCCACAGCCCACACTGCTAGCACTGTTGCCAGTATTGGCCCGCCAATGTGCATAATGAGGAGCAAGGTACTGTGGGAATAGCCTGGATAGGGTGGCCTGGCCTGGATTCATCTGTACAGAGCATAGGGCAATGGCTCGGACATTGTAGTGCCCGGCCACCACCTGCACGGACAGGGTGGCCACAGCATGTCCTGCTGGGAGGTCACTCTCACCCTGACTGAGCAGTGACCATGGCATGGCTATGTTCCCCCATCGTGCTATATAGTACTACTCTCATGTGATATTTGTGGGTTCTCTTTTGGGGCCCAATCGCTGACTTATCTGTTTGGTGTGTATGCTGATATCCCAGTTGTGGGTACATGCATTTCCTCCAAGAACATAAAATATATAAGTGTTATTATTTTTTTTTTCTGAAATATTCTTAATATTTTTTATTTATTTTATTTATTTATTTATTTAAAAAACTAATTTTAATTTTTAATTTTTTTATTTTTAAATTTAGAAAAATAAATTAAAAAAAATAAAAAAATAAAAAAATAAAATAAATAAATAAAAAATATATTACAAAAAAATTAATTAATTTAATTTTTTTATTTTTAAATTTACAAAAATAAATAAAATAATAAAAAGAAAGAAAGAAAGAAAGAAAGAAATAATAAAAATATAAAAAATAAAAAACTAAAATAAATAAATAAAAAATATATTACAAAAAATAAATTAAAAAAAAAATAAATAAAAATAAAATTAAAAAAATATTTTTTATTTTTTATTTATTTTAATTGAATTTTTTAAATTATTTTAAATTATTTTTTATTTTATTTTATTTTATTTTATTTTTTTAATATTTAATTTCTTAATTTCTTTATTTTTTAATATTTAATTTCTTAATATTTTTTATTTATTTTATTTATTTATTAATTTAAAAAACTAATTTTAATTTAAATATTAGAAAGAAATAAGAAAGAAATAATAAATAAAAAAATAAAGAAGAACATGCACTATGGATTAGATAGTAGACTGTCTGCAGCTAGTATGTGTCTTGCTGGAACACCTTGCAGGGTGCAGAGGCTGGAGGCTTGCTGCTGGAGAATGTCAGATAGCGGTGGGGGACAGCTGTGCATTTCCAGACCTACTGTCTGTCTGCTATTGCTTTATGGATGTGTACAGCTCTGTATTGCCTGCCCTGTAGGGTGTCTGTTTCCCAGCAGGACTGGGGTTGATGGTCTGCTCTACTGCCACCATTGCAGGGAGGTAGAATGTGGATCTGTTGGTGGGTGATCCTGTTTCCCACCCTGAGCCCCAGAGGGTGGGTTGTGTGGTGGTATATTTATTATTTATTTTTATTTATTTATTTATAGTTCTTCTATACCGCACTCTTTTCCATCAGCGCGGTTCACATTAAACAAGAATTCCCATTACAAGCAACAGGCTGTTGTGAGTTTACATATAACAGGAGAGTTCAACTGGGATTATAACTTTGGGAAACTTTGTACATATTCGTTATGAACCTATATACAATGAATAGCATTTATTATTAACATCTTGAGTAAATCAGGTATTTACAATTTTACAATTTTTACTATGAGGGCTTGGAATGTGTTAGAGGGCTGTTGATGTGCCTTGGGAGAAGTGTAGAAGGAAGAGGTGGTGCTTTATGGCTTTTCTGAATTGCTTGAGGTCCGTAATTGCTCTGATGGTGGGAGGTAGGTTATTCCAGCTTCTGGGTGCGTAGTATGCGAATGCCCTGTCTGTTGTTGAACGTGTGCATTTTATGGCCTCAGGTGGTGTAACCAGGGTATTTGCAGCTACTGATCTCCTGGATCTGATGTTGGGAGTGTGATTGAGGAGGTTTGAGATTGATGAAGGGGCTATATTGTTGAGCGCTTTAAAGGTCATTAGAAGGGCTTTATAGGCAATTCTGCAGTTTATGGGGAGCCAGTGTAGTTCCATTAGGATGGGGGTGATATGGTCGCTCTTTGAGGCTCCGTATAGAACCCGGGCTGCAGCATTCATGGCTAGTTGTAGTGTATTTAGGGTGTTTTTTGGGAGACCATGTAGTATTATGTTCGCATAGTCGAAGTGGGGTGTGACTATTGCTTGGAATATGGTCCAGAAGCTGTCTGGGTCAAGCATATTTTTCAGATGACGCAGGGTCCTTATCTTGAAATAAATGGTTTTTACCGTACGGTTGACATGTTCTTTAAAGTCCAGTCGATGGTCCAGTACTACTCCAAGGTATCTTATGGAGGGCTTGATTGGGAGGTCTGCGTCTCGTACTTTTAGGGTCTCAGGGGGTGAGAATTCTCTGTTCTTCGTGACTATCAGTACCTCGGTTTTTTTATAGTTTATCCGCATATTCTGGGAGAGGAGCCAGTCTGCTATAGCGTTACAGCAGTCAACTAATGTTGTGTAATCTGGGAGCGTGACATAATCCATAATCCAGTACATAATCCACCTATGGGTCCAAACACACCCCCGCTTCACCTACATCATGTAACTATGGCACCAACACAGGATATGCACTATTCTGGGGGCATCATAGCCCATAAGGGCTAGACATGACTGAGAAATACAGAAGAACACAGATGTATCCTAGGTGTGTCTGCAGGGACTACCTATCACACACAGTAGCACCGATGGGGACCTGCAGCATGGCGTATTTTAGCCATGAAAGGTGCTGGGCGCCCCGCCTCACCCTCAGGGTGAGCACAGTACCTGCACAATGTGACGGTCTGTAGCTACTCTGTGCCAGTACCACACACGGTCAGTTCCCCCTACCAGGCCAAGGTGCTGTGGGGGTGCATACCCCATTTTGTGCCCATATGTAGACTGCTGATTTGCATGTGCAGTGCATCATGGGTACGGGTGGGTTGACCCTATCCTGGTAACCACAGCAGACAGTTTGTGTGGTGACGTGCAGTCCTTCTGTAGCCAGCCAGGGGTTTGTTAGCAGCTGTAGGCCACTGGTTGCTTCACTGCCTGTGGAGTCAGAGGTCATGGGTTCAAATCCATGGTGGGGTTATTTGATAAGGCTGTCCAAGGTATTGTCTATTTTTAATGTACATTAGTGCTGCTAGCAAAAACACCCTCAGTGTACTGTAACCATAAGGCGCCTTATAAAGCACCCTATAAAGCACCTTATAGGGTGCCCTATAGGGGACATTATAGGGTGCCTTGGCGGACAGTGCACTTTATAATGTGCCCTATGGAGTGCCTTTTAGGGTGCCTTATGCGGCACCTTACGTTACGGCACATGAGGGTGTGTTTGCTGTCAGCACTAATTAAAATATAACTAAAATGCCTCAAACAGCAATAATTATGCTTCACAGCTAATATCTCAGCCAACCTTATGCATTAGGCACACTGTGGGATCAAACTCATGACCCCTGAACTATCACTCAGTGTATTTACCATTGTGCTACACCTCTGTTTTTGTGTTTGCATATCTGCGCGCCTACTTAAGATTACCGCGAGTTAACGTGCTTAGCGGTGTCTCGCCCGATAATGTGCGTAGCGCGCGTTATCACGCAATAATCCCGTTTTGCTACATTAAGACCGACACGCCCACTCCTTTTATGGCAGCCTGCACACTATCGCCGGGCGCATGTTAAGACTGCTTAGTAAACATACCCCTATGGAGGGTTACATTTAGCATGAGGGTGCTTCACAACACTATACACTGTACTATTAGATGATAGAGGGGTAAGATGAGCACTAAGAGGGGACAAGGTCATAGTGGAGAGACTGAAAAGAATTCTTTGCTTCAATCTTTACTGAGGAAGATATAGGGATGCTGCCCATGACTGAAATGGTATTTAAAGGTGATGCCACAGAAGAATTGAAAGAAATATCAATAAACCGGGATGATGTATTACAACTGTTTGATAAACTGAAGAGAAGCAAATCATCTGGACTGAATGGCAGACATCCAAGGGTGTTGAAGGAACTGAAAAATGAGATTGTGGACCTACTATTAGTAATCTGTGAACTATCATTAAAATCATCTGTGATACCTGAAGATTAGAGTAAGGCCAAAGTAATGCAAATTTTTAAATGGGTTCCAGAAGTGATCTGGGAAACTACAGACCGGTGAGCCTGACGTCAGTACCAGAAAAAATGGTAGAAACCATTGTAAAGAACAAAATTACTGACCATGTAGATAGTCATGGCTTAATGGGAGACATGTCTTACTAATCTGTTATGTTTTTTTTGAAGGTGTGACTAAACAGGTAGACAAAGGTGAGCCAGTTGATATTGTGTATCTAGACTTTCAGAAAGCCTTTGATAAGGTCCCTCATGAGAGACTCTTGGCAAAATTAAAAAGTAATGGGATAGGAGGCAGTGTACTGTGGTAGACCAAGAACTGGATAAAATATAGAAAGCAGAGAGTAGGACTAAATGGCCAATTTTCCCAATGGAGAAAGGTGAATAGTGGAGTACCCCAGGGATCTGTGCTGGGTCTGCTGCTCTTTAATATATTCATAAATGCCCTGGAAATGGGAATAACCAGTGAGGTAATCAAATTTGCAGATGACACAAAATTATAATGTCTCTGTATCGTTCCATGTTGCGACCTCACCTTGAATATTGTGTGCAATTCTGGTCACCGTATCTTAAAAAGGATATAGCGTTATTAGAAAAGGTACAGAGAAGAGTCACCAAAATGGCAAAGGGGATGGAAGGATACCCCTATGAAGAGAGGCTAAAAAGGTTAGGGCTCTTCAACCTGAAAAAGAGATGGCTGAGGGGAGATATGATAGAGGTCTATAAAATAATGAATGGAGTGGAACGGGTAAACATAGATCGATTGTTTATGCCATCAAAATATAGAAAGACTAGGAGGCATTCAATGAAGCTATAGTATAACCTATTTAAGACTAATAAGAGAAAATATTTTTTCACTCAACGTGTAATCAAACTCTGGAATTCATTACCAGAGGATGTAGTTTAAGCTGTTAGTATAACTGGGTTTAAAAAAGGTTTGGACAAGTTCCTGGAGGAAAGGTCCATAAACCATTATTAAAGGGGACCCAGGAAATCCACTGCTTCCCCCAATACAAGTATTGTGGAACCTGTGTCTTTTGGGGAAATTGCTAGGTACTTGTAACCCAGATTGGCTGCTGTTGGAAACAGGATATTGGGCTTGATGGACCTTGGTCTGAGCCATTATGGTATATCTTATGTTCTTATGTTCTTACAGAAATATTAAGAAGAGTAGTAGTGTTTATTCAGGCTATGCTAAAATGTACTGTTTGTGCTAAAAGAGCTAATCCAGAGGACCATAACAAATCCTGTGTTCTGAAAATTGGGACTGTTGATGTAAGAACAGTATGTGAGTGAGTCTGGAAACAAATCATGTTGGAGTGAGAAAGGGAGGTCATATGTGTAGTCCTGGGACGTCATGCGATTATGGTACAGCAGCTGTTAGTTTAGGTTCAGTTTGGCAGAATGATGTCTTTTGTGACTGCAAGTGAGAGTGTGTGGTTCGGGGGTAGCACGGGAGGATCCGGTGTGCTGATCTGCAATTCAAGGAGGCCATGAAAGGTTGGCTGGTACTTGGAACATATGGATGACTGCAGTGTCACCAGGTGCCAGTGTGATAGGGCAGTCATACATTTTATTTTATTTATTTATTTATTTAAATCGCTTATATACCGCGCTCTTCAACATCAGTGCGGTTTACATAGAACATGAGGTATTTTACGGTGGGGGTTAACACCGTGTTACATATAACAGGTAGCTCAACTTGGGTAACAGTATTAACTATTTACATTTGTAATAATAGTATTGCTATTTACATTTGTAATAACAGAATGATATTACAAATGTAATATCAGCTGTGCCAGGCACTGGGAGACATGACGGATGTTGTGCCTACATCTCCCAGATTTTGCCATGAGGCCTACATCCTTCCCCAGTCCAGGATCTATGCAAACTGCGAGAGTGGTGATATGTCTGGAAGCTGGCTACTTAGGTATCATAGCACAGGGATCCTCCTTCTCATGCCCACACAGGAAGATTGTGGGAAGGCAGATACAGTTGTTCCACAGATAGCAGATGTATACAGACCAACATACGCCACAATGGAATAGGTGTAGCTGCTGTGAGAAAGGCCTGTACCAAGATATGTGGGAATCAGATGCCATAGCCAGAAGGCCATACTACTTCTACTAATGATCATTTGTATAGCACTGCACAGACACACGTAAAAGATGGTCCCTGTTCAGCAAAGTTTACAGCCTAGTCAAGACAGACAACTCAGCAGCTGTGGACAGGATACATCTAGGGGGTATGGTAAGGAAACACAAGACAGATTAGGTGGATCAGATCCAAAAGCAGCAATGAAGAGGTGAGCATTCAGTCTGGATATGAGAAGAAGCATTCGGTCTGGATATGAGAAGGGTCAGAGAGGAAGCCTGACATACAGATTCAGGTAGTTTGTTCCAGGCATAAGGAGCAGCAAGGTGAAAGAAACAAAGTCTGGAGTTGGCAGTAGAAGAGAAGGGCACAGATAGAAGGGATCTGCCAGAAGAGAGGCATTCCCGAGGAGGAGGGGTGTAGGAAGAAATAAGAGGAAAAGTATTATAGAGCAGCAGAATGAGTGCACTTATAGGCCATAGGCTCAAAAAGGGCATACATTTGTTGCTCAGCAATATTATGCATTCTTTGAAGAACTGCAATGTTAGTTTTGGGTTTGTACACTTGGTAAGGGTCCATCCTTAGCAGTTCAAAGCGTGTAAGATGACCAAGGCAGGAATCACTGGGGCTATTTTATAATGCCAAGTACCATTTGATGCAAGATATGTCCTGACATACATGTTCATACTTACATTCTCTTATACCTTATTAGAGTGCACTGGGATTACCTAGCACTTCTCAGGGCCTGAGGACAACTGGTATATGGGCTAGGTTGCAGCAGCAGTCATTGCTCATTGGTATTTATGTCTAGTTTGCATCAACAAACTATTGTCAGTGTGAAAAGCAGCTTAGGAGATGCACGTTTTACCGAGGAGGCGTGGCGTCCGCAGGTACATCGCGGAGATGAACAGGATCAGAAACTTACAACTTTACAGAATACGGTGGGCACAGGGACATCCAAAACATTTACCCATGTCCCATAATATTGACAGGGGGACGTTTTTCTTCATTATATCACATGGCCCATGCCTGCACCCATGTGTGGGCTTTGCCAGATGCATGCATGGGCCAGCAAAATAGCGCTTTGCCTGTGCCACGCCAGACACATCTACCTCCCATATTCTGGCACATCTAGACCCGTGGATGTGGAATTAGGTTCAAACAGGGCCCATTTTCAATTTAGACGTGTTCACGGGCCAGGCATGCATGTTATGGGATCTGCCTCCACATGTTTAATGTTTACGGAGTGTTTTCTCTTTCATGCTTTGCTAGAACTGCTACTGAGTCTATAAAAATTGCAAAAAAGAAAAATTTCAAGCACATATATAGATATATCAGGCTAGTTACAAAAAAGATTTATGAAATGTTAAATAATAATACTAATAATGGATCTGATTGATATTAGCTCCATCCTGATTTAAGTCTTGTCCCTATTTCTTATTTGCTCCCTCTAGGATTCTCTCCCCTGCTCTCATTTCAATAGAATGCAAAACTACCTGCTATGAGATCCAGTGCAGTCAGATGAAAAAGAAGAAAAAGATGAAGACTACTACATAGGGATGGAAAGCCATGGCTAGACTGTTCTATTTCCCTCATTCAGGGGATGAAGTTCCTGATGGAAAGGTACAACACATTCTAACCTGGCTTGTTGGAACCCCAACACCTAACCTGTCCAGATTTCCTGAGAACATCTTGTAAAAGATAGCCAGCAAAGCCCAGAATCCTAGTTTATTTAACAGGTTTTTTATACCATTTTATTATTTCACTCAAAATAATTTGCTTTGTAACTTAAAATTGACAATGTACATTAAACATGAATATTGATAACTTGGATTTTTCTGAGGCAATGGAGGGTTAAGTGACTGTCCCAAGGTCACAAGGAGTGTTAGTGGGAATTTAACCAGAGCTTATTGGTGCCCAGCCCAGTGCTCTAACCATTAGGTTACTCCTCCACCCTGTTACACTGCTGGGAGAGCTTGGGATAGAAATCTTTGAGAGGTGATGTGTATTTTTAACTGCTGCTTGGGAAAATAGGGGTATGTTTACTAAACTGCGGTAACGTTACAGACCGCGTGTTATGTAACGTTAATGCTCATTAGGTAATGTTAACGCACGGTATGTAACGTTAATGCGCGTTTATGTTACTTAACAAGCGCTAACGTCCCCGGCCGCGGTAAACACCGCAGAGGATGGAAGAGAGGGCGGGGGGAAGGGTCAATGGGCGGGGAGTGGGCGGGGAGAGGCTCCCTGCACACTAACGCGCTGAACTGAAGGGCTGAATCCTACCGCAAATGAAAACCTGCCATTAGATGCACATTTGCAGGAGAGAGAAATCATTTCTGGGTCAGCAATGTACAGCATAGACAAGGAGCCCAACAAACATGATAGTAGTGCTCCATTTCCAGCAACAGCATTGTGCCAAAGGCTACTATGGCGATAGTGCAAGTGGGGCATAGGGGGCTGCAGGCGGGACATGTAGCGGGGGCAGCAGTGGCACAGGGTGGACTAGGCAGGCGCCTAGGTGGCACATAGGAACATAGAAACTGGAAATCAGCATGACAGCAGCTGAAAAAGGCCAAACACAATCCACCTACATCTACCTGGTCCACCCGAGCTAACAGTTGCCAGGGCACTGACCTGACATCCCCCCAGCCAACCCTCCCCCAAGCGGAAGGGACAGACTACTGGTAGGTGGTGATGGGGGGGATGTGAGGATGCTCATGTATGCCCCATGCCCCAGACCCCATTCCCTAGGTGATCACCTACCCACACAGTGGATGGACTGGGACTGCGAACTACCAGCACCGACAGCATATGGCCATGTCAGCATGGCAGGGGGGCTTGTGCCCGTGCTGGAGGGGGCAGTGGCACCTGCCTGCAGTGGACCTAGGCCATGCCCTGTACCAGTACATGGTGTGCAGTGCAACATAAAGGTTCTGGCTGAGGAAAAGTACAGGTAGCCTCAGGGACCACCATCCATGTGTGGTACAGTACACCCAACTAGTGTGTCCAGAAACAGAGAGTCATAGGTTCAAGCCCCAGCTGTGGTTTCTGCAGAGCATGTCCCTATGTTTTACCCTACAATGCAGATACAACAGCAACATGTGCAAAGCCCAAAGCAGCAGCGAACAGGGGTACAAACACCCACTCACAGAGGCTCCACAATCCAAAGATGCATTGAGAGTCAGGCTGTTGGCCCCAGCATTGAGCTGCGGTTATCACCAGGGCACTACTACTACCTCCTGCACAGTTTAGCAAAGTCAGCACTGTGACCAGGACCAGTGTGGCAGGCAGGGTCACCAACCACCCCTATCTTTGCACAATGCTGCAATAGGAGTGTGTGTGTTGTCATGTAGAAGACCCTTCTGAGCCTATGGAGATAGGAAGTGAAGAGGATTTCGTTTCAGAAACTGACAGGCAGTCAGAGCACATGGCTCAATGTTTTCAAGGAAAAGGTAAACAAAAAGAGTCATGAGCTGAATGGGCACGCCCATGCTGTGACGGATCCCCAAGCTCAGGAGTTAATGAGAAACACCTGGTTGGGGGAGGGGCAGAGCTAAGCCCTGAGAAGCAGGAATATAAAAAGTGGTCATTAGATTTGAGAAGGGGAATGAGGAAGAAGGAGGAAGAGAAAGAACAGGAGTTCCAAGGAAGCCCCGAGGGAGAGACGCCAGGACAAGAGCAAAGACAAAGGCAAGGGATCCAGCAGGGGATCAAGCAAGGGAGCACGCTGACCAAAAGGAGTCAAGGAGGAGTAAGGACCCAGAAAGCCAAAGCCCAAAAGCCAGGTGTGAGCAGCACAGGGCCGGTGCCGTCCAGTAAAGGCAGGAGGAAGGAGAAACCTCCTGAGAGGCTGGCTTGGGAAAACCTAGAGGCTCCAGGGAGAGAGACATACTGGCATGAGAATATTTATATGTCTGAGGCAGAAGCTGATAAGCTAAAAGGCAAGAAACACAACCGGTGTTTGGAACCTTTTCTGACCCAGCAGAACAGAGAATTCTTTCCTCTTTAAAGCCAAAAGGTAGGCTTCACAAATTGTCCAGATTTGAACCTAGTTTAAAATATTTCCTTGTAGTTGCCAGGAAGTATTAGGCTCCCCAAACAGCAACTCCAGTATATATGGTACTTTACAGCCCTGCTCGTTAGAGTGCTACAAAGGGAAGCCACATGAAGGCAGAGAAGAAGTTTGTTTTAAAACGCAGTATAGCAGCTTGCAGACACACCCAGCTGACGCTGACTTAGAAGAGATGCAGATAGATTCTGATATCAATGACGTAGCAGATAATCAGATGGATTGCACTTTGTCTCTTGCAGACCATATTGAATCTCTTTGTTGAACAAGATATTAAGAAGGCTGAGAAAGCAGCAGAAGAAAAGGGAACATTTTCTTTTGTTATGAGAAGCTGTTGATTGCTTTTGTTTGTACTGAGCACTGCACGTTTTAAAGCCTGAAGCTAAAGAGGCTGGTTACCTTAGTTCCTGAATGTATTCCTCACGCCAATTATATGGCAATTGTCCTAAGTTTTCCACATGCACTTAATCTTCTTGGAAAGGGAAATAAATCCTTGTCATTTGCCTGAAACCACTCGACTACAATTTCTTCTTCTCTCAGAGTGTAAAAGGGACTACTATTCCCATAAGGCATTGCAGGAGCAAATGCCATGCCATACTCCATGAATTAGAATTCCCAGGCAGACCAACCCTCCGTGCCCTAGGCGCTGGGTTGGCCCCCAGGTGACAGTGTGTATATCTATCCATTGTTTTGTGGCTGCCCACACCTCACTGGGCCCACAATGTCCCACTGTTAGCAGTGTTAGCCTGAATATGTGCATAATGAGGAACAAGGTATTGTGGGTATGGCCCGGACAGGATGCATCTTCACAGGGTGTGGGGCAATGGCTGGGACACTGTAGTGCCCGACCACCACCTGCATGGACAGGGTGGCCACAGCATGGCATGCTAGGGGGGCACTCACTCTGACCGAGCAGTGACCATGGCATGTCTGTGTTGCCACATAGCGCTCTACATAATTTGTCTCCAGTGATCCTGTTGTGTTTCCACTGCTGGGGCCCTAATCACTGAGATTCTTGTTTGGTGCACATAGTTCCTCTGTGAGCATGCACTATGGACTGGCTAGTGGACTGTCTGCAGTTAGACTGTGCATGGTGCAGTCTGACTGTGCTGTCTGCTGGTGACTGGCAGACATTGGTGTGAGGCAGTTGGGGTTTTCCAGAGCTAACCCATCATTGATGCTGGTCTACCACTTCCCCAGCCACAGGTATGGCTCTGGACCACCAACGCTGGAGGGCTGTCTTATACCAGCAGGATGGAGGTTGCTTCGCGGGTGCTGGGGCACCTTCTCTTACCAACAAAAAGGGTGATGTGAGCCCTTTGGAGGATGTAGTGTATACCACTTTGACCTATAAAGGCACTGCTACACAAACCTCATGCAAGTCTGGAAACCCCTCTGCCCTGATAACAGGTGCCCATGTCAGCCAGACCCTAACACAGGGTGCACACTAATCTGGATGGTATCTGGTCCCAGAGGGCCACATGTGACTGCACGATAAAGATGGACACCGAATTACCTTCAGCTGCACTGCAAGGAACACCTGTCACACACTGGTAGTGGTGGGGATGTACAGCAGGGCCTATCTCTTGCACCACATGTACTGCAGACCTAGTGCTAGGCACCCATCCTATCCCTCAGGGAGAACACAGAACCTGCACAAAGGCATGGTCTGTAGCTATTCTGTTCCAGTATCACGCACTGTCAGTTTGTCTTTACAAGCTGAGGTACCGGAGAGGTGCAGACCCCATTTTCTTATCAGCTGTAGACAGCTATTCAGCATGTGCATTGCATCATGGGTACTGGTGGGGTTACCCTATCCTGGCACTCAGAGCAGACAGTTTGTGCGGTGACCTGCAGTCTTTCTGTACCCAGCCATTGCTGTGACATACACCATGGAGGTATAGCCTACTGGTTAATACAATGCCATTCTTGGCAGTGTTTATGGGTTCAATTCCTCATTGTTCCCTCCTCCCATGCCTATCCTACTCAAATAGTGTGCATGCCTGTAACAGTCATATTTGTGCTGCCAGCCCATAATACCCTCGCCACAATTGCCAACATTCCCTTGGTCTGTCTATCTGCATGTGTCAGCTGTGTAGAGACCTGTCTGCCTGTGCGGGCTGTCACCCCATGTCCTGCACTGCTACCCTTTCCTGCATTGTACCTCTTCATGCTTGCCTCGCCTGTGTCTGATCTGCATGGCACCAACACTCCTCTGTCCACCCATCATTGTAACTATCCTGCCATCTCCGCCTCCACTGGGGGACATGTATTCCCATCGTCTGCCACCAACTGTCTTTCCAGTACTTTATATTGCCAACACCCTGTGCTGTGGTATAGTTGCCCCCACCATGTTAGTCATCAGTACTGGCAGCCACATGGGATGCCCACAGATATGGCAGGTCCAGCGGCTCCCAGCTCTCCCTGCTCATTGCCTTTCCTGAGTGCTCTATCTAGTGTTAGGGCTACATCTGTCTCTGTTCCTCACAGGTCATTCATGTCATCCTGCAGAACCTTGCAGCCCTTAGGCCACACTAACCTAGGGCACCATAACCTTGTTAGGCCACTGTAACCTATGGTTCCGTAACCCAGGGTGCCCTCTAAGGTGCCCTGTCCAGGGGTGCCTAATACGGCGCTTAGCCTAAGGAGACCTACTGCATAGGGCACCTTACAAAGTGCCTTATGAGGCACCTTACAAGGCACCTTATAAGGCACCTTATAGGGCACCTAGCAAGGCACCTTATAGTGCACCTAACAAGGCACCTTATAAGGCACCTTACTTATAAGGCACCTTATAAGACAACTTATAGGGCACCTTACTTATAAGGCACCTTACAAAGCACCTTATAGGGCACCTAGCAAGGCACCTTATAAGGCACCTTATATGGCATCTAACAAGGCACCTTATAAGGTACCTTACTTACAAGACACCTTATAAGGCACCTTATAGGGCATCTTACTTATAAGGCACCTTACAAGACACCTTATAAGGCACCTTATAAGGCTCCTAACAAGGGACCTTATAAGGCACCTTACTTCTATGGCACCTTACAAGGCACCTTGTAATGTGCCTTGTAAGGTGCTTTATAAGGGGCCTTGTAAGGTGCCATAGCGCACGTTATTTTGTAACATGCATTAGCTGATACGGCTTGCTGTAAAGATGCACCGCCCACGCCTTTATATGGGCATCTGTACCTTTACCGCGGAACCTAACGCGAATGACATTACCGCAGTTTAGTAAATATACCCCATAGTTACAGACATGCTGAGAGATATATTTCTGCTTTTGAATTATAACCGTTTATCAGCTATAGCTTGGAGTGGAAACATAATATAAATAATACTCGTGATTATAGCCATTAAAATATAAAGCTGTATGTCACTTGTTGTAGGTAATGTCTTTCCTGATATACAAATTATCCAGTAGTGTTAATATCACTACACCCCTCCTCAGGAACTCCGCTCTTCTGGCAAATCACTTCTATCTGTGCCCTTCTCTTCTATTGCTTTGTTCCTTTCACCTTGCTGCTCCTTATGCCTGGAACAAACTACCTGAGTCTGTACGTCAGGCGCCTTCTCTGACCCTTTTCAAATCCAGTCTGAAAATTCACCTCTTCGCTGCCGCTTTCGGATCGTGACTCACCTGATCTCCTTGTGTTTCCTTACCATTCCCCCTAGATATATCCCTGTCTACACCTACTGTGTTGTCTGTATTGACTAGATTGTAAGCTCTGATGTGCAGTGCTACGTATGTCTTGTAGCGCTATACAAATGCTCAGCAGTAGTAGTAGTAGTATCACTCATAAAATGTATATCTGCATTGCCAAGTGGGGCTTCATCTGATATGCTGATCAAAGGTCAGAGATTAATGGACATAGAAATGTGAGTTGACCATGGGGTCAAAGGGTCAAAGGGAGGGGGAGTTGTGAAAGTATATTCAGAGTTAATCTGTACTTGTACTAATAAATGTAGAAATTGCTGTGCTTGAAGGAAACAAGTCTGTGTGAAACTAAAGGTCAGAATGCAATGTTTCATCCTAGCAGTTGTTTTGGATCAGTGATTATAAACTGCCGAAGGCTGGATAGACTTTCTCATTTAGAACATTAAAGTATATAAAGGACAAGCACCTTGCACAGATGTGAAAGTTCAGAAGCTTCTGTTTCCGAAATAAGCCTAAATAATGAGACGGGTATTGAGAACCTGGCAAATGTATATGAGCTTTTTACATTCCTTAGATAAGGAATTTGCTTTGATGTACCCTGTGATAAGGAAGCTTATCAGAGCCCAGGAAACAAGGATAAAGAGGGGGAATTTACCCTTATCAAAGGACCTGTATTGCCAGGTCAGAGATACAAAACCTCAGTTGTACCTAGAAACCAGATTGTACCAGGCTGCAAAAGGTTGCAGAGTGTCCCTAGTGGTGAGAAGGAGGGGGAAAGCAAGCTCAGAGTAAGGAACCCTTACGTCACTGACTTTCCAAATTACTCAGCTGCCAAGAGGAAGACTGATTTGCAACACCTGAGAGGAGAAAGGGCAGGGTTAGAGCTTGGGAGGTTTAAAGCTAGGACAGAATATTCAGGAGCAGAGAGGAGAAGGAGTAGGAATGCCTACTGGAGGAGAAATGGAGCTGAAGCCCTGAGAAACAAGAGCCCATGCTGGAGGACAAGACAGGGAAGCTCAGATACATGCTGGCCAGAATATGAGGGAGGAACCACTGAACCAAGCCTTGACCCAGGTATGAGTTTTGGAAGCCTGTCTGATTGGGAGCATTGCAGATTTGCTGGAGACAGCGCTTGTCCTGATGGGAGGCAGTCAGCTAAGCCCTCTGAGCCAGAAGTAGAACCCATGCAGCTAGGAGAACAGGAATTAGCTCCGGAAGAGGATGATTCTTACATGGACTGTTCTTTATGCCAAACTGCCAAGCACAAAGAAGTCCTGAGAGGGAATACATCATAAGGAAACCTTCCAGAGTCCAGTACCCTAGAGAGCTTGTATGTGAAGTGAAAGCGTTCTTTGAAAAGGAAAATACTTGTGCTGAGAATGTCTGCAGCTGCTTAATTGTTTGCTCATTGACCAGCTGAAGTCAGTGCAGTGCAGAGCTTATGCCGTACTCACGGTGGATTTAAGAAGTTTTTTTTGGAACAGAAAAGAGAGCTGTTTATATGAAGCTGATATTTTGGTTTTGTTTTAAACAGCACTGCTAGGCACGTTTGCTAGCAGTAGCTGTGGAAAGGACTTTCTGCTTTGCATTGAAAGACATTACAAGCTGTTTGTGCTTAAGTTCAGTTATAATCTGTTGTACTAAATATAATCCTGGAGAAGAAATCCAATAGGTGACAATTTGTGAACCTTATTTGCGTTTACCTCATAAATAAATTCTGTCAATGCCTTAACTCTCGACCCAACTACAAAAGAGTGTTTTCTGCCTATAAGCCAAGTGTAACCTGACTGGACTACCTTTCCCTTGGTGCACTTCAAAGTCAGTCAGTCAGGCACATTGCTGAAGTGGTAGAATCTGCTATAACAAGCACGCCACTCCACACTGCTGTAAGGGGCTATGGGCATGACAGTGGTGTAGTTGGCAGGATACTTGTGCACTGAAGGATACCAGGAAAGTTCAATAAAGACACACAGCCACAAGATTTTCAAGCCAAGCAAGGTGAAAGTGGAATTTTCTCTGACGGATGAGCAGAAGGGGTGATCCAGGAGCAGTTCCTGATGAAAGGATGCTGTATAAGCGAGAAGCCACACTGGTATAAGGTAAAAAGTACCTAGTCATGACCAGTGCTGGATAGAAAAAAAAATTGTGCAGAGGCATTTAAAAAAAAAGAAAAGAAAAGAAAGGAGGCTGTTTGTGGGGTGCCGCCCTTTGTGTCTTTCTTTTTATCTCTTGCAGGTGTTATTATGGATCCTAAGGAGCTGGTACGCTGGATGGCGGCCCAATTCGCACATCAGCAGGAGATGGCGCAGCAGGCCCAGGAAGCTGCACTCATTGCCTTGCAAGAACAGCAGAAACCAGTTATTGACTTGGTCGAAGCCTTGATTGCACTTCGGAGCCAAGGAGAAGGAGCGGTATATGGACAATGTGGGACAGTTTCAGGGTGTTGGGGCTTTTAGTTTTGGGAAACTCACCCCTGAAGATAACGTAGACGATTTCCTCGAGTCGTTTGAGAGAGTGGCACTGGCTCTAGGTTGGCCGGAGGCACAGTGGGCAGTAAGGCTGGCTACATCATTAACTGGGGAGGCGCTTGCCGCCTATAGAGCCATGCCAGCGACCAAGCTCTAAACTATAAAGCTGTTAAATGTGCAATTAAGGACCGGTTAGGGCTAACTCCTACCGTATATAGGCACATGTTTAGGGCCACAGTATTGAGAGTGGGTGAAACGCCAAAAGCTCTGAGTCAGAAGATTAGGGGACTAGCTCTAAAATGGCTAGCTCCTAAGGGAAAATCTGTTGAGATGATTTTGGACACTATTATGCTAGAACAATTTATGTCAGCTGTGCCAAAAGATTTACAATCTTTTCTCATCAAGCAGAATTGCCAAAGCATGGGAGAGGCAACCCTGCTATCTGAACGCTTTATGGAAGCCGAGTTGGCTTATCAGAAAACGGGTAGCTCTCTGAAAACAGGTGCTGAGGTAAGCTTTGCTGTATCAGAAAAGAAGGATGGAAAAGATACTGTGTTTGGAAGTGATGCTGTGCCTACACAAGATGTGAAGTGGGCTAGAAAAAAATATTTCCAATGTGGAAAGTGGGGACATTTGCAAAAAGGTTGCAAGTCTCACACTAATTTAATGGGTACCAGTTTAAAGTGGACCGGAGAAGGTTTCCTTTTGATGATTGAGATACAGGGAATTACTACCAGTGCTCTTTTGGATTCCGGAGCAGACCAAAGTATGTTATCCAAAAGACTTTGGAATAAAATAGAGGCCCACGATAATTTTGTGCCTAGAAAGCCTGAAAGTAATGTACGCATTAGATGCATTCATGGGGATGCCTCATTTTATCCCACCTATAAGCTAA
The DNA here is from genome assembly GCA_033557465.1 of Ichthyophis bannanicus. NCBI lineage: Eukaryota > Metazoa > Chordata > Amphibia > Gymnophiona > Ichthyophiidae > Ichthyophis > Ichthyophis bannanicus. Next base: position 412,361,934 of record CM066037.1, read on the forward strand.
CGGTTAAGGATTTGGGAGTCCAGAAAGAAATTCCAATAGCAGTAGTGCCAAAACTCTCATCTGATTTGATTTTGGGTAGGGACTGGCCTCAGTTTAAACAGGGTTAAGCAGAAGGACTAGAACAGAAGAGTGGCCTTGTATCAACCCCATCACAGAATAGAGCCAATACCCGGGAAGATGGGAGACAGGCAGTAGTGGTTCCCGGGCCCCTTTTTGAGAATCTTCAGAAGCCCGTTGAGAAAGTAGAAAAGAAACCCCCGGAAGCCAAACCTCTTGGTAAGCAGGTTTTCACCTTAAAGTTCTGCAGGGTCACGAAGAAGGCACAGACCCCCAAGCGAGCAACCCCTCAAGCTGCAGGGTTTGATTTATGTAGTGTGGAGTGTGTGACAGTACCTAGCCGAGGAAAAGCCCTCGTGGACACCGGACTCCAAGTGGAGATACCAACAGGCTGCTATGGCCGAATAGCCCCTCGAGCGGGGTTAGCTCTTAAACATTTCTTATATGTTGGAGCCGGAGTTATTGATCCAGATTATAGGGGAAATGTAAAAGTGCTGTTATTTAATTTTGGACAGGAAGATTTTCCCGTGAAGGCAGGGCATCGGATCGCCAAGCTGATCTGTGAAAGAGTGGGTTTTCCCCCGTTGGAGGAAGTTTCAACCTTATCCATCACCGAACGGGGAACCAGGGGATTCGGCTCAACTGAGGCGGTTAGGATGAAAAGCTTTGCTGCCATTTGCGAGGGAAAAAAGGAATCTGAGGACAAGGGAGTTCCCCAGTTCTTGCGGGATTTGAGAGCACATTTAAATAGAGCCTCACAGGTTGTGGAAAGAAACTTGCAGGACAGTCAGGTATGCCAGAAGGGGTGGTATGACCGAAAGGCCAAGCCTCGCCAGTTGACTCTGGGCGAGAACGTTTTGGTACAAGTAGCAGGTAACACCCCAAAATTCGAAGTACAGTGGAAAGGGCCCTGGAAGGTAGTCAAACAGGTGAGCCCAGTATCCTATGTGGTAGAAAATTCTAAGGGTCGCAGGCAGACGTACCACATAAATGTCCTTAGATCTTGGCAACAAAGATCTACAACGGACAATATCCCTAATACAAATCAGGCGGCAGATAAGCTGTCAAAAGGTAATAGTGCCCTCACTGGAATTACGGACTGCTTGGAGGGACCTTCGCAACCTCCGCCAGCCCGTAATAACTTAAGCAGGGGGGTATGTGATAAGGAAGCTTATCAGGGCCCAGGAAACAAGGATAAAGAGGGGGAATTTACCCTTATCAAAGGACCTGTATTGCCAGGTCAGAGATACAAAACCTCAGTTGTACCTAGAAACCAGATTGTACCAGGCTGCAATAGGTTGCAGAGTGTCCCTAGTGGTGAGAAGGAGGGGGAAAGCAAGCTCAGACTAAGGAACCCTTACATCACTGACTTTCCAAATTACTCAGCTGCCAAGAGGCAGACTGATTTGCAACACCTGAGAGGAGAAAGGGCAGGGTTAGAGCCTGGGAGGTTTAAAGCTAGGACAGAATATTCAGGAGCAGAGAGGAGAAGGAGTAGGAATGCCTAGTGGAGGAGAAATGGAGCTGAAGCCCTGAGAAACAAGAGCCCATGCTGGAGGACAAGACAGGGAAGCTCAGATACATGCTGGCCAGAATATGAGGGAGGAACCACTGAACCAAGCCTTGACCCAGGTATGAGTTTTGGAAGCCTGTCTGATTGGGAGCATTACAGATTTGCTGGAGACAGCGCTTGTCCTGATGGGAGGCAGTCAGCTAAGCCCTCTGAGCCAGAACTAGAACCCATGCAGCTAGGAGAACAGGAATTAGCTCTGGAAGAGGATGATTCTTACATGGACTGCTCTTAATGCTAAACTGCCAAGCACAAAGAAGTCCTGAGAGGGAATACATCATAAGGAAACTTTCCAGAGTCCAGTACCCTAGAGAGCCTGTATGTGAAGTGAAAGCGTTCTTTGAAAAGGAAAATACTTGTGCTGAGAATGTCTGCAGCTGCTTAATTGTTTGCTCATTGACCAGCTGAAGTCAGTGCAGTGCAGAGCTTATGCCGTACTCACGGTGGATTTAAGAAGTTTCTTTTGGAACAGAAAAGAGAGCTGTTTATATGAAGCTGATATTTTTGGTTTTGTTTTAAACAGCACTGCTAGGCACGTTTGCTAGCAGTAGCTGTGGAAAGGACTTTCTGCTTTGCATTGAAAGACATTACAAGCTGTTTGTGCTTAAGTTCAGTTATAACCTGTTGTACTAAATATAATCCTGGAGAAGAAATCCAATAGGTGACAATTTGTGAACCTTATTTGCGTTTACCTCATAAATAAATTCTGTCAATGCCTTAACTCTCGACCCAACTACAAAAGAGTGTTTTCTGCCTTTAAGCCAAGTGTAACCTGACTGGACTACCTTTCCCTTGGTGCACTTCAAAGTCACTCAGTCAGGCACATTGCTGAAGTGGTGGAATCTGCTATAACAAGCACGCCCCTCCACACTGCTGTAAGGGGCTATGGGCGTGACAACCCCTATAAACCTAGAACTGGTATTCTCAGTAGTTAGAGACATCTTAGAATAGTTCTGAAATTGTCTCTCTATGCCTAGGCATGCTAACCAAATAAGGGTTCTTGTCTAATGATACAAAGACTTATCTATTTAGTTCAGATCCTCACTAGTTATAAGTTTTTTCTAAAATGGCCATTTACACATAGGGGTATGTTTACTAAACAGCGCACAAGTGCGCGGCGCACAATAGCATGCGCTAAGGTACCTTAGCGCACACTAATGATGCGTTTTTGTGCCACGCACATGTGCACGCCACACTAACGGGCCCGCTCATGTGCGCGGCGCGCAAATGAGCGATAGAGGCGTGGAAAGGCTCCCGGAGGGCGGAGGAAGGCTCCCAGGGGCAGAGAGACTCCCCGCACAAGAGCGGGGCTGAAATTCAATGAAAAAAATACCGCGAGTGAAAACCTCGCGGTAGAGCCGATTTAAAGGGAAGAGAAACCATTTCTGTCAGCAATGTACAGCAAAACCAGGGAAACCTACAAAAAGTGAGCAGTGTCATACATGTGCACAGAACAAAAGGGCAAATAAACAGTAAAAATGACCCAAACAAAATATAAAAAAATTATAATCAAGCTGGGCAATAGTGATAGTAATGGGGAACATCAAAAAACACTCCCAAAAAAAGCCCCTAAAAATAAATATGAATTTTAGAAGGGTCTACGCTCCGTCCCCATACAAGGTGAATGATCCCACAGTGAAATAGCACTGATCAGGATTTCCCTCTCCATTGGACAGGTTGCCTATGGCATGCACATTTCCACAACAGCAGGGCGGGCAGGTCGGAATGGGCAATTGGACAGATGCTGGGAAAGGGGATGCAGAGGGCTGCAGGCGGCACATGCTGTGGTGCAGCTGGGGCACAGTGCGGACTAGGCAGATGCCAAGATGGCACCTAGGAATACTGAAACTGAACAGCAGCCAGACAGCAACTGATGAGTGGCCAACATGGGCATGAGAGTGTTTAGCACAGTGTCACAGGGGATAGTACCCAGCAGGTACCCCCAAGGGCACGGAACATTGGCAGGCGGTGATTGGGGGACGTGCGGACAGATATGCAGGCACCCCTACCCCAGAACCTGCACCATAGGCAGCCACCTACCCGCACACAGGATGGCCTGAGACTGCGTACCACCAGCACCACCAGCAGAAGGGCATGTCAGGATGGTGGCACAGGGGTACTGGAGGTGGAGGGGGGCAGTGGCAGCTGCCCAGAGCACACTATGGCCTAGCCCTGTGTAGGTGGGTGCAATGCACTGCAACAGACAGGCCCTGCCGGACAAACAGTCATGCTATCATCAGGGAATGCACTGTGTTTGTGGCAACACGGTGGTGCAGTGCACACAAGCAGTGTGTTTGGAGAAAGAAAGTCACAGGTTCAAGCCCCAGCTGGGGCTCATGCCAATCCAGTCCCCATATTTTACCCACAACTATATTGTGATAGTAAAGAAGAACCTGTATTGCAGAGAACATAAGCATGGCTCAAATACCTCTATTTTACCCTACAGAGCACAGACACCAGAAACATGCACATTACCTAGAGCAGATGACCCCAAATGCAGTCCTGGAGGGCCACAAATCCTTCAGGGTTTATGCTGTCTCCAATCTAAGGATGGAGCGGTACTGGTGGTGGAGGTGGCAGCAGCTGGTGGCCACAGCAGACCATGGCCTAGCCCTGTCCAGGTGGGTGCCGTGCACTGTCGGATGTACAGTCATGGACTCCCCAGGGAATGCAGCATATCTGTGGCAACACGGTGGTGTAATGTACACAGACAGTGTATGCAAGGACAGAAGGTCACAGGTTCAAAGCCCAGCTGGGGCTCCTGCCAATCCAGTCCACATACTTTTCCCACAACTAAACCGTGATAGTAAGGACAAACCTTTATTGCTGAGAACATACGCATGGTTAATACGCCTATATTTTACCCCACCGAGCACAGACACCATAAACAGGCGCATTACCTAGAGCAGAGGCTCCCAAATGCAGTCCTGGAGGGCCCCACACCATTCAGGTTACATGCTGCCTCTAATAAAGATGCCTGTGCTGCATATCTATGCACCACCCCCATGGTATGCAGATGTAGCTCATGCATATTCATGAGGGACAGCATGAAAACCCGAACAGTGTTTGGCACACCAGGACTGGAGTTGGGAACCTCTGCCATAAAGCAGCAGCCAACAGGGGCAGACACACCCACACCCACAGGCCCCATTGGCCAATGCCTCCTGGAGAGGCAGGACATTGGGCCCTGCATGCATCTCCCAATACTAGCACTTGCATACCTTAGCAATGCCACCCTACACCTGGGTATACGGTACACAGCTATCAAACGTTTCCTATGATTACTGGCAGATAGCAAGTCCTACGTTAAGCACAGTTTGCTCATTGAGCTCCATCATAACAATCTTTCTGATGTCTGCGGTGTGTGCTTCAGGTCTGGTCTCTGACAGTGTTTATCACCCTGGGGAGTGACCCCCAACAGTATTGCGTAGCATATCCATGCCTGTACTGTGCCCAGGACTGGTGTGGTGGGCAGGGCTGCTAAACTCCTCTATAGTAGCACAATGCTGGCATAGGTGTGGGAGTGTGTGTCTGTCTATACAGTGTGTGGTGGCTGCAAACACCTTCCACAGCCCACACTGCCAGCACTGTTGCCAGTATTGGCCTGCCAATGTGCATAATGAGGAGCAAGGTACCATGGGTATAGCCCAGACAGGGTGGCCTGGCCAGGATGCATCTGCACAGGGCATAGGGCACTGGCTGGGACATTTTAGTGCCCGGCCACCACCTACATAGACAGGGTGACCTCAGTATGTCCTGCTGGGAGATTACTCTCACCCTGACTGTGCAGTGATGACAGCATGGCTAGGCACCCCCATAGTGCTATATAGCAATTCTGCCATGTGATATTTATGGGTTTTTCTTTTGGGGCCCTGTCACTGATTTATCTGCTTGTTGTGTATGCTGACATTCCTGGTCTGGGTGCATACATTTCCACCAGGAACATGCACTATGGACTAGCTAGCAGACTGTTTTCAGCTGGTATGTGTCTTGATGGAGTGCCTTGCAGGGTGAAGTGGATGAAGGCTTGCTGCAGGAGAATACCAGATAGTGGTGGGGTGCAGCATAGCATATCCAGGCCTAATGTTGATCTGCTATTGTGTTATGGATGTGTACAGAGCTGCATTGACTGCCCTGTAGGGTGTCTGTTCCCCAGCAGGACTGGGGTTGATGGTCCCCTCTACTGCCACCATTGCAGGGAGGTAGAATGTGGATCTGTTGATGGGAGACCCTGTTTACCACCCTCAGCCCTGGAAGAGAAGGGTGGTGGTACATAATCCTCCTAGGGGCTACACCTGACTGAGACAGACAAACATATCCAAGGTGTTTCTGCAGAAACTACCTATCTCACACATTAACACTGCTTTGGACCTCCAGCATGGCCTTTTTCAGTCATGAAAGGTGCTGTGGACCTGGTGCTGGGCGCCTCACCGCTCCCTCAGGGTGAGCACAGTACCCGCACAATGTGACAGTGTGTAGCTACTCTGTGCCAGTAAAACACACGGTCAGTACCCCCTACCAGGCTGAGGTGCTGTGGGGGTGCACATGGTCAGTTCCCCCTACCAGGCCGAGGTGCTGTGGGGGTGCATACCCCATCTTGTGTTTATCTGTTGACAGCTGATTTGCATGTGCAGTGCATCATGGGTACGGGTGGGCTAACTCTATCCTGGTGACCACAGCAGACTGTCTGTGTGGTGACGTGCACTCCCTCTGCAGCCAGCCAGGGGCATACTAGCAGCTATAGAGCTGTAGCACAATGGTTACTTCACTGCCTGGCAAGCCAGAGATTGTGGGTTCAAACCCACACTGGGGTTATTTGATAGGGCTGCCCAAAGCATTAACTCTTTTTAATGTACATTATTGCTGCCAGCAAAAACACCCTCATCGTACTGTACCCATAAGGTGCCTCAGAGGGCGCTTTATAGGGCGCCCTATAGGTTACCTTATGGTTACCGTCCATATAAGGTGCACTATACATTATCCTGTGGAGCAACTTATAGGGTGCCCTATAGGGGACATTTTATTGTGCCGTGGCGGACAGTGCACTTTATAATGTGCTCTATGGAGTGCCTTATAGGGTGCCTTATGTGGCACCTTAAATTACGGCACGTGAGGGCCTGTTTGCTGGCAGTAATTAATAAGATACAACTAAAGTGCTGCAGGAAAAAATACATACATTGCAAAGCTGATGTCTCAGCCAGCCTTACGTATTAGGCACACTGGGGAGCAAACTCATGACCCCGTATCAGCAGTCAGTGCCTTAACCATTGTGCTACACTGCTGCTCCTCCTTGCATGTCAGCGCACCTACTTATGCTTTTCATTCCTTAAACTGCACCGTGCTGCCATCAAAAACATTCCTGTGACCTTGCGGTACCTCATACGGCACCCTATAAAGCGCCCTATAAGCAACATTCTAGGGTGCCTTGTCGGACAGTGCACTTTAAAATGTGCCTTATGGGGCGCCTTATGTTAACGCGCTTTGAGAGTGCGTTTGCTAGTAGTAGTAATTAAAATAAAAAATAAAATGCCTCCTAAAGCAGTCTTCCCCCTAATAGGTAATGCCTCAGCCAGTCTTCTTCATTGGGCACAGTGAGGGATTGAACCCATGATCCCTGCACCATTGGTCAGTGTCTTAACCATTGTACTGTGGCTCTGTTCCTGTGCTTGTGCATCAGCGAGCCACCTTATGCCGCCCAATATTAAAATGCCTCCTAAAGCAATAGCGCACCGCCTTATGCACATCAGCGCGCCGCCTTATGCCGCCCAATATTAAAATGCCTCCTAAAGTAATGCCTCAGTCAGCCTTCTTCATTGGGCACAGTGGGGGGATTGAACCCCTGATCCCTGCACCATTGGTTAGTGTCTTAACCATTGTACTGTGGCTCTTTTCCTGTGTTTGCGCATCAACGCGCCACTTATGCTTCCCGCGCAGCTTTCTCATGCGCTAATGTGCGGGGCGCACATGAGCGCCGCGCACATTAGCGCATGATTAATCCCGGTTTCGCTTTTTTCTGCGTGAAACGCCCACTCCTTATATGGCACCCGCACACTAGCGCGGCCCAAACATTACCGGGGTTTTAGTAAACATACCCCATAGATTCAATTTGTAGGCGTAGGTGGTCATATTTATATTTATAAATCGTGAATAAGGCTTCTTAAATAACCTCCTTAGCATGTACTACATTTTTTAAGTAGCTCTAACAAACCAATTGTGCACTAACAAATATAGATTGCTACCTTCTTGTAATTTGGCTAAAATTATATGCACCACACAAAGCATTGCATACCTTCAGCCAAGCTGAGGACTGCAATTTTCAGATAAAGAATCTAGGCCCATTAATTTACTTTAAAAGTTGCCCTCGGAATGCTTTTCTGGAACTGAGTTTTTTTCACAACTATCCAGTTCCAACTGGTGGGGTCCATATTAAGGAGCAATGGCATTAATATGTAAGTTGTCTTTCTCTACAATCTTTTCAAGGCCATTGAACATTTTATTGCTTCCTTTAATAGTACTGGGAAAAATGGTAGAACAAAATTGCTGAACATGTAGATCGTCATGGCTTAATGGGAGACAGCCAACATGGCTTTAGCCAAGGAAGGTCTTGTCTTACTAATATTTTATGTTTTTTTGAAGGTGTGAATAAACAGGTAGACAAAGGTGAGTCGGTTGATATAGTGTATCTGGATTTTCAGAAAGCCTTTGACAACATCCCTCATGAGAGACTCTTGGAAAAATTAAAAAGTCATGGGATAGGAGGCAGTGTACTATTGTGGATCAGGAACTGGTTAAAAGATAGAAAGCAGAGGGTACAACTAAATGGCCAATTTTCCCAATGGAGAAAGGTGACTAGTGGAGTATCCCAGAGATCTGTGCTGGGTCCGCTGCTTTTTAACATATTCGTAAATGACCTGGAAATGGGAATAATCAGTGAGGTAATCAAATTTGCAGATGACACAAATTTATTCAAAGTTGTTAAAACCCATGAGGATTGTGAAAAATTGCAAGAGGACCTTGATAAACTGGAAGACAGGGCATCCAAATTGCAGATGAAATTTAATGTGGACAAGTGCAAAGTTATGCACCTAGGAAAGAACAATCCAAACTATGGTTACACGATGCAAGGTTCCACATTAGAAACCACCACCCAGGAAAAAGATTTAGACACCATCGTGGATAACATATTGAAACCCTCCGCCCAGTGTGCAGCGACAGCCAAGAGAGCAAATAGAATGCTAGGTATCATAAGGAAAAGGAATAAAGAATAAAACAAAGGATATTATAATGCCTCTGTATTGTTCCATGGTGCAACCGCACCTTGAATATTGTGTGCAATTCTGGTCGCCGTATCTTAAAAAAGATATAGCGTTATTAGAAAAGGTATAGAGAAGAGCCACCAAAATGGTAAACGGAATGGAAGGATACACCTATGAGGAGAGGCTAAAATGATTAGGGCTCTTCAACCTGGAAAAGAGACGGTTGAGGGGTGTTATGATAGAGGTCTATAAAATAATGAATGAAGTGGAACGAGTAAACATAGATCAATTGTTTACACCATGAAAATATAGAAAGACTAGGGGACATGCAATGAAGCTGCAGTGTAACCTATTTAAGACTAATAAGAAAAAATATTTTTTCACGCTACGTGTATTCAAACTCTGGAATTCGTTACCAGAGGATGTAGTAAAAGCTGTTATTGTAGCCAGGTTTAAAAAAGGTTTGGACAAGTTCCTGGAGGAAAGGTCCATAAACCATTATTAAAGGGGACCCAGGATATCCACTGCTTGCCCTTTTACAAGCATTGTGGAACCTGTGTCTTTTGGGAAAATTGCTAGGTACTTGTGACTTAGTTTGACCATTGTTGGAACAGGATATTGGGCTTGATGGACCTTGGTCTGACCCAATATGGCATATCTTATGCTCTTATTTTCTTAATAGGTTTTCAGAGTACTACACTCCTTGTTTTCCTGTGAAAAACATCCAAGTATTTGCTGTTTGGTGTTATAAGATAAAAGGCCCCAGAAGGAACTCACTGCCCTGCCAGTGTTGCACATTGAAACTTACTTGGAAAGTTCCAAAATGTAGTTCTGGCACCCACAATTGCTGAGAAAAGGGGGTCAGGAACATTGTTTCCTAGCAACATTGACATTTCCAGCTTGTTTGATTGGAGCTGTGGTAATTTTTCAGGCAGACTGCATGAGCATTAATTCTGCTCATGCCTGGGGGCTACAGAATTTTGGAAAATTGTTTGTAAAGTGGACAGGAAGTGGCAGGAAAAGATGCAAATTATCCTAAGTATCTTTCCTAGTGTTGGTTAGGCACTCTTAATCAGGGTTTGGGTGGAAAACCTATTTTTGTGAGTGAATACCAGTCTGAGAAAGTTCTGAAGAGAAATTAAGAGAAAAATTAAGACCAAAATGCCCTGACTGCATTTTGAGTTAGTAAAGAAATGGTTACAGAAAATTCTAAAAGTAAAACAACCTTTGACACTGTGGTGAGAGTGAATGAGAAGCTGGAACACTGCCAGAGACCTTGCAATCTACACCTGGAAAAGGAATCTATTAATTTTCAGTTGGCCCAGCAAAAACTTGAGATTACAATATCAGTGGGAGTGTGCTTGAGTGTGATGTGTGAAGTTTGAAATAAAGAAGTATTCTTTGGATAATTGGAATGAGCCTTTATTATATAAACTGCGCAATTGAGAGAACTGGCAGACATGCTGGGGTTCCAGTATGAAACACAAGTTTCTAACTATCATTGACCAGGTACATCTTTTTTAAGCCAATAAGCAGCACTTCACAGGCTCTAAACTTAGATGTACAGAAGTATATTTCTAAGAAAATGGAAGTAAAAGGTACTAGGAGTTGGTGTTCCAGACTATTTTTCAAGTTTAATTTAGGATTATATTTTTAAAAGCAATATCTCTATCCTTATTCCTATTGGCTAGTTCATAGAGCTTATCCCCCATTACAATAACCAAGCAAACTGTTATTTTATTAAAATATTTGCCATATCGCCCATTAGCCAAAGGCCATCAGAGCAGTTCACAATCAGATAAAGCAGCCATATAAATGAATACATAAAATAACAATATAGAAATAGTGAAATACAACAACAATTAATACACAGTACATTAGTTAATTACATAAAAAAACAAATCAGACCAACATTAAGGGGTATGTTTACTAAACTGCGGTAAACGTGAATAACATGCATTGTATGACTTTAACGATCGTAAACGCGCTATAGCACGCGTTAGCACGCGCTAACGCGCGTGATGCTCCACAGCGAGGTAAAACAACGCAGAAGGCGGAGAGAGGGCAGAGAGAAGGGGTCAATGGGCGGAGAGTGGGCGGGGAGAGGCTCCCATTACACTAACGTGCTGAATTTCAGAGCTGAATTCCAACGCGAATGAAAACCTGCCGTTAAATGCACTTTAAAGGGGAGAGAAACCATTTAACTGTCAGCAATGTACAACCTAGGCAGGGAAACCAAAAAAAGGTGATAAGTGTGATACATGTGCACAGAACAAAAGGGCACAGAAACACTGAAAATGACCCCAACAAACTGGAAAAAAACAACAACCAAGTTGGCCAATAGTGGTATCAATGAGAAACACCAACCCCCCCCCCCTAGTAAGCTCCATTAAACAGATATTTATTTAGTTATTTATTCTATTTATTTATTTATAAATCGCGGAAGGGTCCATACCCCGTCCCCATACAAGGTGCATGGGCCCACAGTGAAATAGCACTGCTCAGGGACTTCCCCACCATTGGAGAGGGTTTCTATGGCGTGCACATGTCCCGCAACATCAGGGCAGGCATGTCGGAACGGGCAACAGGACAGATGCTGGAAAAGGGGATACAGAGGGCTGCAGGCGGTACATGCAGTGGCGCAGCTGGGCCACAGTGGGGACTAGGGTGATGCTCAGTTAGCCCATAGGAATGCGTAAACAGTAGAGCCAGACAGCAACTGATGAGGGCCCAACATGTGCACGAGTGTGTTTCCCGAAGCGTCACAGGGGAGAGTACCCAACAACAACCCCCAAGGGCACGGAACACTGGCAGGCGGGGCTGGGGGGGAGCGTGGACGTCTATGCAGGCACCCCTACCCAAGAAAACGCACCATAGGCAGCCGCCTACCTGCACACTGGAAGGCCTGAGACCGCGCACCACCAGCTCCACCAGCAGAAGGGCATGTCAGCATGGTGGCTGAGGGATACTGGTGGTGGAGGGGGCAGTGGCAGCTGCCCAGAGCAGACCGTGGCCTAACACTGTGTAGGTGGGTGGCATGCACTGCAACAGGCAGGCCCTGTCTGACCAACAGTCATGGTATCACCAGGGAATGCACCATCTCTGTGAGAAGATGGTGTTGCAGTGCACATAACCACTGTATTCAAAAGCAGAGGGTCACAGGTTCAAGTCCCAGCTGTGTTTTCCGCCAACCCAGTCCTCATATTTTACCCACTACTATAACGTGCTAATACAGGCAGAACCGTTCTTGCAGATGATGTTAACATGCCCAAAACACCAACATTTTACCCTACAGAGCACAGACACCATAAACATGCACATTACCTAGAGCAGAGCCTCCCAAATGCAGTCCTGGAGGGCCAAACACCATTGCGGTTCCATGCTGCCTCTGATAAAGATGCCTGTGCTGCATTTCTATGCGCCACCCCCATGGTATGCAGATGTATCTCATGCATATTCATGAGGGACAGCATGAAAACCCGAACAGTGTTTGGCAACGCAGGACTGGAGTTGGGAACCTCTGCCGTACAGCAGCAGCCAACAGGGGCAGACACACCCGCACCCACAGGCCCCATTATCCCAAGTCTCCTGGAGAGACAGGACTTCGGGCTCTGCGTGCATCTCCCAATACGAGCACTTGCATACCTTAGTAATGCCACCCTAAACCTGGGAATATGGTACACAGCTATCAAAAGGTTGCTATGAGTACTGGCAGATAGCAATTCCTAGGTTAAGTACAATGGTCGGTGTGAGCTGCATCATAGCAACCATTCTAATGTCTGTGGTGTGTGCTACAGGTCTTGTCTCTGACAGTGTTTACCAATCGGGGGGGGGGACTCCTACAGTATTGTGTACCATAGCCATGCCTGCACTGTGCCCAGGACTGGTGTGGTGGCCTGGGCTGCCCAACACCTCTATAGTTGCACAATGCTGGCATAGGTGTGGGGAGTGTGTGTCTGTCTATCCAGTGTGTGGTGGCTGCCAACACCCTCCACAGCCCACACTGCTAGCACTGTTGCCAGTATTGGCCTGCCAATGTGCATAATGAGGAGCAAGGTACTGTGGGAATAGCCTGGATAGGGTGGCCTGGCCTGGCCGCATCTGCAGAGGGCATAGGGCAATGGCTCGGACATTGTAGTGCCCAGCCACCACCTGCACAGACAGCGTGGCCACAGCATGTCATGCTGGGAGGTCACTCTCACCCTGACTGAGCAGTGACCATGGCATGGCTAGGTTTCCCCATAGTGCTGTATAGTATTTCACTTATGTGATATTTATGGGTTGCCTTTTGGGGCCCCAATCACTGACTTATCTGCTTGGTGTGTATGCTGATATCCCCATTCTGAGTACATGCATCTCCTCCAGGACCATGCACTATGGACTAGCTTGCAGACTGTCTGCAGCTAGTATGTGTCTTGCTGGAACACCGTGCAGGGTGCAGCGGCTGGAGGCCTGCTGCTGGAGCATGTCAGATAATGGTGGAGGGCAGCTGCGCATTTCCAGAACTGCCGTCTGTCTGCTCTTGCCGTATGGATGTGTAGTGCTCTGCATTGCCTGCCCTGTAGGGTGTTTGAGCCCGAGTAGGACTGTGGTGTTGGTCCCCTCTACTGCCACCATTGCAGGGGGTTGAAAGTGGATCTGTGGGTGGGGGATCCTGTCCCCCTCCCTGAGCCCTAGAGGGTGCGTTGGTGGTGGTATGTAATCTCCCTGGTAATCACAGCAGAATGTGGGTGTGGTGCTGTGCAGTCCTCCTGTAGCCAGCCATGTGTTTATTAGCAGCTCTAGCCCACTGGTTACCTCACTGCCCATGGAGCCAGAGGTCATAGGTTCACAACCCACAGTGGGGTTCATTGATAGTGCTGTCATAGGCATTGTCTATTTTTACTGTATATTAGTGCTGCCAGCAGAACCACCCTCAGGGTACTATCACCTTAGGGTAGCTCAAAAGGTGCCCTTTAGGGCGCCTTATTCGGCGCCTTATACGGCGCCCCATAGGGCGTGCCTTATGCGGCGCCCTATAGGGCGTGCCTTACCAGTCGCCCTATATGGTGCACCTTCCACTTCTCCCTATAGGGAGCGCCTAAATATTCCTATCAAATGGTATATAATACATGACCATGTCAGAGAGAACGTCACTATTGGAACATATTGCATAAGACGGGTACAATTTTCCAGACATATGCAAGCTGTAACCCACCTGCAGACTGTGGATTAAAATATTATGGTTGGCTTTCAAAGGGCTACACAGGTCGCCTCAGCCAGCCTTTTTCATTAGGCACTGTGGGGAATTGAACCCATGATTTTTGTACCATCCGTCTGTGTAGTAACCATTGTGCTACAGCTCTGTTTCTGCCTTTGGATGTCTGCGCGCTGTCTTAGGCATGCACGCAGTGGCGCGCTGTAGCGATCGTTGCTGCGCAGCGCGTAATAACGCGCGTAACTGCGCGTTATTGGTTACGATGTCCCGCCCATGTCCTTTTTTGGCTTTCCTTCCACTAACGCGGCTCCTAACACGAATTGCACTAACCACTCATGAACACACCATGCCGTTCTTGATATTATTAAGACTCTATTCTGTTCTATGTAATTATCTCATGTATATAGTTTACCCCAGTTCTCCAAGTTTGTACTCCTGTTCGATGTAAACCAAACAGCTTGTTGTTATGGTCTTTATGTTATAATGTAAACCGCGCTGATGCCGAATAGTGCGGTATATAAGAACTTGTAATAAATAAAATAAATAAATAAATAAATACCCCTAACTGTCACTGCCAATTTACCCAAGGTTCAAAGTTTTATTGAACAATCATTCAATAATTCCTGTTTTAATTTTTTTTTAAAGATTTTTCAGAACGAAGAAGCAGTGGAAGACTATTCCATAAAATAGGAGACAAAAAAATCAGAAGCAGCATGACTCGTTAATTCAAGTGTAAACCTTGATGGAGGTGGACTTGCTAATAAATTAGATTGAGAGGAACATAATACTTCAGTTGGACTATATAGAATAATTAATAAATGCGAATATAATGGATGTCCAGTATAATAAATTGTGGCGTGAATAACAGAATGTTTAATTCTGCTAGCTATTGGCAGCCATTTTTGCTGTATTAACAATGGCGACACATGATCTGATGATTTAACAAAATAAAGCAGCCTTATAGCTGTGTTTTGTACAAGTTGCAATCTTTTAAGATTGTACTTGGTAGAACTAGCCAAATGAGTTATAGTAGTCGAGCTTGGTCTGCACTAAGTCATGTAATAAGAGTCACAGAGCCATTAGTCATCAGATGCCTAACAGATCTAATGTGCCAGAGTGCCATAAATGAATTGTCAACTACCTTAGAAATATGCTTGGAAAGAGAAAGTATTATCAATGATCACCCCTAATGACCATACCAAATCTTTTCATAGAATATAAGTATCAGCCATTTTAGGCACAAAAGATGGAAATGTACTAGCTTTATTTAGCCAGATAGCTTCACGTTTGGATGCGTGGAGAAGTAAATGAGCTTTAAGCCAACTGGCAATCTGATTAAGTAACTCTAAACACTGATATCTGAACAAAAGGTCCCATGTTTGATGACTATTTAATATTTGCATGTCATCTGCAAAAGTATAAGGACTAAACCTAAGAATGAATTAGAGTTGTTAAGGTCAAAAAAACATTAAAAAGCAAGGGTCCCAGTACAGAGCCCTTGGGTACTCCACAGGTTAAAGCATAAGGAGCAGATATGATATCTCCAATGGCTACACTAAGGGGTATGTTTACTAAACTGCATTAACATAGCAGCGGCTACGTTAACGCGCGTTAGGTAACGTTAACATGCGTTAAGGTTACCTAACGTGCGTTAACGTCACCATCCGTGGTAAATCGCGCAGAGGGTGGAGAGACGGCGAAGAGAAGGGATCAATGGGTGAGGAGTGGGTGGGGAGAATCTCCTGCAGCGGGATACTGAAGGGCTACATATTACCGGGACTGAAAACCTGTCGTTAGATGCAGATATGCAGGAGGGTGAAACCATTTAAGCATCATCAATGTACAACATAGGCAGGGAGCCCAAGAAAAGTGATAGTAGTGATCCATTTGCAGCAACAGCATAGTGCCCAAGTATGAAAGGCCACTATGGCGATGGTGCAAATGGGGCATAGGGGGCTGCAGGCGGGACATGTAGTGGTGGCAGCTGGAGCACAGGGTGGACTAAGCCATTGCCTAGGTGGCACATGGGAACATAGAAACTGGAAATCAGCAAGACAGCAGCTAAGGAAGGCCAAATGCAATCCACCTACATCTACCTGGTCCACCCTAGCCAATAGTTGCTAGGGCACTGATCTGACATCCCCCCAGCCATCCCTACCCCATGTGGAAGGGACATAATACTGGTAGGAGGTGATGGGGGGGTGGGGATGTCCATGTATGCCTCCCCACCCCAGACCCTGCCCACTAGGCGACTGCCTACCTGCACAGTGGATGGCCTGGGACTGCACACTACCAGCACTGACAGCATATGGCCAGGCAGCATGGCAGGGGGGCATGTGCTGGTGCTGGAGTGGGCAGTGGCACCTGCCTGCAGTGCACTCAGGGCATGCCCTGTACCAGTACGTGGTGTGCAGTGCAACAGAAAAGGTCTGGCTGAGGAGAGGTAAAGGTAGCCCCAGGGACTGCTGCACTTCTGTGGCAACAGTGTGGTGCAGTGCACACAGCCAGTGTATCCCAGAGCAGAGGGTCACAGGTTCAGGTCCCAGCTGTGGATCCTGCAGAGCATGTCCTTATATTTTACCCTACAATGCAGATACAACAGCAACATGTGCAATCCCCAAAGCAGCGGCCAAAAGGGGTGCAAACACCCACTCACACAGGCTCCACTATTCAAAGCTCCATGCAGAGTCAGGCTGTTGGCCCCAGCACAGAGCCGCAGTCACCACCAGAGCACTACCACTACCTCCTGCACAGTCTGGCAATGTCGGCACTGTGATCAGGACCAGTGGCAGGCAGGGCTGCCAAACACCCCTATCTTTGCACAATGCTGCAATAGGTGTGTGTGCCCCGCCGTATTAGAGTCGCAAACCCCTCTGTATAGTCAAACTGGACATACAGAGGGGCTGGACATCCGGGATGGAATGAGCCCTATAATGTTTATTCTGCTTATGCTGACATTTGCTTTTTCTGCTAAAGGAGCTAATCTAGGGTTCCCTAACAATTCCTATGTTTGGAAAAATGGAACTGTTGATGTAGGGATAGTATGTGAGTGAGTGTAGAAAACAGGGGCAGCCCAATGGGGGTGCGGGGCCATGTGCAGAGACTCATTGTGGAGCCTCATTTACATAAATTTATGCATAGGGCCAAATTCTGTCCTGCACGTACATCTCCTTTGTACGTCCAGGCTGACCCAGATGTACAAAGGAGATCGTGATTCTGATCCCGCAGGGCACATCTAGCCCTGCGGGATAAGATTTGCGAACAGGCATGTACGTGCAGGCCAGGATTGCTATTCAGTCCCAGCATGCACGTACAGCCACAGCCTGGCTATTCGGCCAGGACTTTTGAATTGAACCGCGGTACCATGGCATCATGTTACCATGGCACTGTGGCTCCATTTAAAAGCTGCGATGCTGGTCGCTTGCAATTGGAGTTAATTCCCTGAAGCCTGATCCCCAATCCGGCCTCCTAAGGCCAGGATTGGGCTGCAAGGAATTAACTCTGCCCCTTCCAGCCCCTTCCGCGCCCCAGGCTGCTTAAAAATCATGACCAGGGGAGTTATTCCACCTTGGAGGTAGAATAACATCCCCGGCCATTTCGCTAGCCCTGGACGTACAGGGCGACATTAGAATTGGCCCTGTACATCCAGGGCCGGCGACCACCCACTGCCCACCCATTCTCTGACCCTGGGCCACCTCTTCCCTGCCCCCGACTAACTTCCACGCACAACCATTGGGGAAGTTAATTGGAGGCTGCCCCCAGCACGAATAGCAGGGATGGACGTCCCAACGGGACATCCATCCCCGCTATTCGTGTCTCAAAATAACCTCCATAATGTTAACTAATAACCTCCATAATGTTAACTAATGCGCTAACTTTTAGTAAACATGCCTCTTAATGTGTGTCTGGATAAAGAAAGACTACCAGATTTCTAAATTACTATACTCCAGTGCCAACCGCCAGGCACATTAGGAAGTACTATAAACACTGCCCTTTTAGAAACCATAGCAAATCCACCATATCATAACAGCACTACCAGGACTCACAAAGCACCAAACCCTATCTTTCAAAAGGCAACACTGCAAATATTAAACCAATACATCTCAGAGAAAACCAAAACATCTCCAACTGAGGAAAGAGAACAAGTGGCACAGGTAAATAGAAACTACATGAACAGGATACCTCAGTGCGGTTACAAATGCAGAACATAGACCGTCAAACAAAGAACAAAGGATCACAGTTTAGAAATAGGAAGACAATAATTAAACTGGTAACCACAAAAGCCAAACTTAGAAAGTACAACAACACTGGAGAAATAAAACTATAAATTAATTTCCACTGGAACTAAACAAAATGAAAAAATGTTAGCGATGCACATTTCCCTGAGCTGATATATTCCAGTTAATAAATTCAAAATAAAAAGTATTTTTCTACCTTTGTTGTTTGGGCATTTTATTTTTCAGTTCCAATTGCTCCAGTCATTTTCTTCTGATTTTGTCGTGTCTTCTGCTTACACTCCATTGTCTGCTGTCCATTTGTCCTTTCTTCTCTCTTCTAGTTTTAATCCATTCTCTCTCTACATCTGCTTTAACATACTGATCTTTTGCCTTTTGCTCTTTCCTCCATTTCTTTTTTTATTCCTTTTTTATCCATTCAAATTTCACTCTTCCATCCTCAATACCCACTTACTCTCCAAATACCTGGCCAATCGTAGATTTTTCTTCCCTCCCACACAAAATATATTTTCCACTCCGCATCCTCACTCCCCCAGCCCCATTCCCTTCTAGTCCTTCCCCAATGTCAACTCCCTCTTGTTCCAGCCCCACCCAGCATCCATTCCCTTCTAGTCCCAGTCTCATATCCCCCCGCATCAGCCCATTTTCAGTCCTTAGCCCACCCATCAGCCCATTTCCAATCCTAGCCCTCCATTAGCCATTTCCAGTCCTATCCTAGACCCCCATTACCCCATTTCCAGTTTAAGCCCCCCATCAGTCCATTTCCAGTCATAGCTCCCCCATCAGCACATTTCCAGTCCAAGCCCCTCCATCAGCCTATTTCCAGTCCATGCCCCCTAACAGCCCAATTCCAATCCTAGCCCCCCATCAGCCATTTACAGTCCTATTCTAGCTCCCCATCAGCCCATTTCCCGTCCAAGCCCCCCCATCAGCCGATTTCCAGTCCTAACCCCCCTTCAGCCCATTTCCAATCCTAGCCCCCACATCAACCATTTTTAGTCCTAGCCCCCATCAGCCATTTCCAGACCTATCCTAGCCCCCCATTAGCCCATTTTGAGTCCTATCCTAGACCCCATCAGACCATTTCCAGTCCAAGCCCTCCATCAGCCCATTTCCAGTCCTATCCTAGCCCCCCATCAGCCCATTTCCAGTACAAGCCCCCCATCATCCCATTTCCCATCCAAGCTCCCCAAATCAGTCCATTTCCAATCCTAGCCCCCCATCAGCCTATTTCCAGTCCAAGCCCCCCATTAGCCCATTTCCAGTCCACGTCCAACCCATCAGCCCATTTAAAATCCTAGCACCCCTATCAGCCATTTCCAGTCCTTCCTAGCCCACCATCAGCCCATTTCCAGTCTAAGCCCCCCATCAGCCCATTTCCAATCCTAGCCATTCATCAGCCTATTTCCAGTCCTAGTCCACCATCAGCCATTTCCAGACCTATCCTAGACCCCATCAGCCCATTTCCAATCCTAGCCCCCATCAGCCATTTCCAGTCCTATTCTAGCCCCTCATCAGCCCATTTCCAGTCCAAGCTACCCCCAAACAGTCCATTTGCAGTCCTAGCCCCCATCAGCCCCCAGTCCAAGCCCCCCATCAGCACATTACCAATCCTAGCCCCCCATCAGCCATTTCCAGTCCTATCCTAGCCCCTCATTAGCCAATTTCCAGTCCAGTCCAAGCCTCCCCATCAGCCAATTTCCAGTCCAATCCCTCCAATCAGTCCATTTTCAGTCCTATACCCCCCTTCAGCCAATTTCCAGTCAAAGCCCCCCATGAGCCCATTTCCAGTCCATGCCCCCATCAGCCCCTTTAAAATCCTAGCATCTCCATCAGCCATTTCCAGTCCTTCCTAGCCCACCATCAGCCCATTTTCCGTCTAAGCCCCCCATCAGCCCATTTCCAATCCTAGCCCTCCATCAGCTATTTCCAATCCTATCCTAGACCCCATCAGCTCATTTCCAATCTTAGCCCCCCTTCATCTATTTCCAATGCTATCCTAACCCCTCATTAGCCCATTTCAGATCCTAGCCCCCCCCCATCAGCCCATTTCCAGTCCAAGCTCTCCAATCAATCCATTTTCAGTCCTAGACCCCCCTTGAGCCCATTTCCAGGCTGAGACCCCCATCAGCCCATTTCCAGTCCATGTCCCCCCCCCATCAGCCCATTTAAAATCCTAGCACACCCATCAGCCATTTCCAGTCCTATCCTAGACCACCATCAGCCCATTTCCAGGTCTCCCGCCTAAGGGCCATGCCAAAGGGCCCTCTGGCGAGGCCCTCAGGTGCGGGCCCACCAGGTGCGGCCGCACCTCGAAGCGCTGTAAAATTTAAAGGTCTGTGCCGGTGGTGTTCTTCGGCCCAATTGGCCTTGTGTTGGGGAGCAGGGAGGAGCTTACCTGCCTGCTCCCTTCCTCAATGTCGATCGGGCCAGTGGCTGCTTCTTCCGCACTGTCTTTGGACACAGCAGAAACCAGCTCGCTGTTTGCAATGGATTTTTTTAAAAACCCTTCTTATTCTTCTGTGCAGACTTGTGCAGTGTCTGCATTCTACCTTATACCCATGTACCTATTCATAGTGATATATATTTATACCGTACACATTCCAATCATGACTATAGGACAACTAGACTGGTTTTCACTGCTGTGAGACCTGAGAGACTGTTGCTACTGTGACCACAGCACATGTGTGGGCCACAGAGTGCAAACAATTGCTGTATATATGACCATGACTGTAACTGCACATCTTTCCCCTCTATACCATCTCTACACCACATGTGGCACATACCACTAGAGTGATTTAAGCAGACAACCTTTAGCTGCATTGTATGCTGCAAGCACACATTCCCTTTCTTGGTATGGAATCATGGATACTAGTTGGGCTACCCTATGCCGGCAAACACAACAGACATTTTAGGCAGTGACCTGCAGTCTCTTTGTATCCAGCCATTGCTGTGTAGCAAGGCATGGAGGTGTAGCCTACTGGTTAGTGCAATGTTTCCATGAGCAGGGGATAGGGGTTTGATTCCTACCTGTTCTTTTTGCTTGTGTGCTACTCAGATCATTTTCATGTCTGTAACAGTCAGGGCTCTGCATGTCGGTGCTGCCAGCACATAACACCCTCTCCTCAGCCGCCATCTGTCCTTTGACCTATCTATCTGTCTTTCTCGGCTGTGTACAGTCATATCTTCTTGTGCAGGCTACTACTCCATGACCTACACTGGTATTCTTTTCTGCATGTAAGCTCTTTGTGCTCACCTCTCATGTGCCTGATCAGCACATCACCACTCCTACTCTTCCTCCTGTCACTGCAAACATCCTGCCACTTCTGCCTCTGCTGGGGGACAGTTCTTCCCCATCCTATGCCACACACTGACATTGCAGCACTTTACATTGGCACCACCCTGTGCTGCATCAGTACAGCTGCGTCCCATATGCTCGTCCACCTAACTGACTGCCACATAGGGTGCCCACCGATATGGCAGGTCCATCAGCTCCCACCTGTCCTTCCTTCCATCACCTTTACATTGACTTTCTGTGGTGCTCTATCCAGCGTTAGGGTTACAGCCATTTTCCTGCCTTTAAATGCATGCTTGTAAGCTTGAAGCACCTTAAAACCCTTGGCCATCTTATGTTTGGGTGCCTAAACACCTTAGGGCACCTTCATGCACCTTAAGACCCTCAGAGTGCCTTAACCTCAGGCACCTTGAAACCCTCTGGGTACCTGAACTTCATGCACCTTAACCCCTCAGGGCGCCTTAACCTCAGGCACCTTAGATTGAGGCGCCTTAAACCCCTTGGCCACCTTAACGCGAGATATGCTGCTACCGCACGTTAACTGGTCAGGGCGCCCTGTTCTGTGCGATACACAGCCCATAGCTCCCTTTACGCCGGACTGCCCCCACATGACCATAGTCTTATATGACTTCAGGAACCTTTAATGCTGCCTTACTGCCAGTGACTTTACCGTGGTTTAGTAAACATACCCCTCAATGTATTCTGCAGGCCACACCTCGGAGAGTGTGATCTTGAAGTAATACCATGTTCACCATGACATTAACATCAAGGGGAAAGTAAAGGTGACACCTGCAAGGCTGGGTGCAGTAAAAAGCACACTAACAATGATAAATAAATAAATAAATATATGAAGTGATATTGTTGAGGTTATGGGATCGATGGTGGAGCAGGAGGCAGGGTAATGATTCCTCTTCCCTCCTTTACGCCTAGTTGTTCAAACCTGGAACTAAGGTATCCTTTTCTCCCTGCCCCTCCCCCCCCCTCCCAAGACACACACACACTTTGGATGTGTCCCAGAAATCTGGTAACCTTAATTAAATGCACTTTGCATATATACTTTAGATAACTTCAAAATCTGTCACTAGCAAACAGGTAACTGGTCTTTTCAATACTTTACAATTATCTCCTAATAATTTTCCCTATGGGTGGAAAGATGCTTGATGAAGATACAGAGATCACACATTCTAATGGGCATTTTAACATTTTCTTTAAACTACTGATGTACTTTAGGACTTAGGGGGTTCCAGTATATCAGAAACACTCACCTTTCTATATACAAAAATTGCTTCCCATCTTGGAGCTTTTCAGTTTTACAAACACGCTTGCTGCCTTTTTGCAGCATAGTATGTGGCTGAGTGTAGGGGGAGGGAATACACCAAACTCTACAATGCCGAAAAGGAACAAAAATGCCTGGAGGCTTCTCAGCAGTATTCATGTCTAGACTGCTCTGATATACCAGGATCTCTCTTTCCTTCCCTTCCAGTCCTTACAAAAGACGTCAAACAGGAAAAGAGTGATTTGTATTCAACAGCACCCCAAAATACTTCTCTCTTTCTCCTGTAACTTCTCTTGCAAACAGCCACACTTTGTGCCTTTACCTCCCTCCCCACACCTCAGATGATAAACTTCCCCTCTACTCAGCTCAGATCAATCCATTGTACAGGCCCCCTTCCTGAGAAAATACTTCTAAAGAAAATAAATAAATACTGCTAAGAGCCCAAGGCATCAGCCCCCCTCACTGATCCTGTCACCTTCCCTTCACAGCTCAGAAAACCAAACTGCACTTACACAGGAAACAAAAGTAAAGATCACTGAAGTTTCCGCAGCACAGCAGTGTTCTGGAAGACAGTCAGCCTCATTAATGAGAGCAGGCAGCCAAGCAGATCCGGAACCTGTAAAGCCTGCAGTCTCAACTACTTCATATGGCTGAAACTTAACTGCATGGTGAGAGAGGAGTCCACCTGCCTTTATAAGAATATAAGAACATAAGAAATGCCATACTAAGTTAGATCAAAGGTCCATTGGGCCCAGAATCCTATTTCCAACAGTGACCAATACAGGTCACGAGTACCTGTCAGGTTCCCAAAAGGTAGACAGATTCCATTCTGCTTATCCCACAGGTAAGCAGTGGATTTGCCCAATCCACTTTAATAAAGGTTTATGGACTTTTCCTGCAAAATCTATCCAAACCTCTTTTAAACCCAGCTACACTAACAGCTTTTACTACATTCTCTAGCAATGGATTCCAGAATTTAATTGCATAATGAGTGAAAAATATATTTTCTCTGATTAGCCTTAAATATGCTAAATTGTAGCTTCATTACGTGTCCACTAGTCTTTCTACATTTTGAAGGGGTAAACAACTGATCTATGTTTACCCTCTCCAATCCATTCATTACTTTATAGATCTCTATTATATCTTCCCTCAACAGTCTTTTTTCCAAGCTGAAGAGCTCTAACCTTTAAGCCTTTCCTCGTTTGGGTATCTTTCCATCTTCTTATCATTCTGGTCACTCTTCTCTGTACCTTTGCTATTTCTGCCATATTCTTTTTAAGATATGGTGACCAGAATTGCACACAGTATTCAAGGTGTGGTCGCACCATGGAGAGAAACAGAGGCGAGGGCCCCCTCCTGAATCGTCGCCTACCCCCTGGCTTCTCTGCCCTGTTTGCCTCTCACTCAGGTCGGTGTGGTAGAGAAGTGGCCGTCCCCCATCGCTCCACTCTACCTCTTCATTAGATTCCCTCCCCTGCCCTTCACAATCCCAAATCCCTACTACTGTGGCTAGACTCCCCCCTTTCATTTCCTTCTTTATGCTTGGATCTCTGCCTGCCTTTCTGACATTGCTGCTTGGATATCTCACCACTGTTTGAAATTGAAAATGGCCAAAACTGAGCTCCTTATCTTTCCCCTTAAACCCACATCTCCCCTTCCTCCCTTTTCTATTTAGAAACATAGAAACATACAAAAAATGATGACAGAAAAAGACCACATGGCCTATCTAGTCTGTCACATACAAAAAATGATGACAGAAAAAGACCACATGGCCTATCTAGTCTGTCCTTCCATATTGACAACAACAGTCCCCTTTTTTCCTTTAGAGATCCTCTGTGTTTGTCCCATGCTTTTTTGAATTCAGATACTGTCCTCATCTCTACCACCTCCACTGATAGACTATTCCATGGATCCACCAGTCTTTCCGTAAAGAAATATTTCTGCATATCACTCCTGAATCTATTCCCTTTCACCCTCAACCCATGTTCCCTCATAGCAAAACTTGCTTTTAATCGAAAGAGGCTCTCCCCCTGTGCATTTATGCCACGGAGGTATTTAAACATCTCAATCATATCACCTCTATCCCGCCTTTCCTCTAAGGTGTACATATTAAGATCCTTAAGTTTATCCTCATATGCTTTATAATGAAGACCACTAACCATTTTAGTAGCCACCCTCTGCACCGACTCCAACCTGTTTATATCCTTTTGAAGGTGCAGTCTCCAGAACTGCACATGATACTCCAAATGAAGTCGCACCAAGGACTTATACAGAGGCACTATCACCTCCTTTTTTCTGCTAGCCATTCCTCTCCGTATGTGCCCAAGCATCCTTCTAGCTTCAGCTGTCGCCTTTTCTACCTGTTTAGCTACTTTAAGATCATCAGAAACAACCACGCCTAGGTCCCACTCTTCTTTAGTGGACAAAAGTACTTCACCCCCTATACTATATTATTCCCTTGGATTGCTGCAGCCCAAACGCATTACCCTATATTTTGTAACATTAAATCCCATCTGCCAAATTCTAGACCATTCTTCAAGCTTAGCTAGATCCCTCCTCATGTTATCTACACCTTCCTGGGTGTCTACTCTATTGCAGATTTTGGTATCATCCGCAAAGAGGCAAACCTTACCCGACAGTCCTTCTGCTATATCACTAACAAAGATGTTAAAAAGAATCGGACCAAGAACAGATCCCTGGGGCACACCACTGGTAACATCCTTCTCAGAGAGAGCTCCATTTACTTCTACTCTTTATCGCCTCCCACACAACCAATTTCTAACCCAAGCAGTAACTTTATGGTCCATCCGTAGGGTGCTCAGTTTGGATAACAATACATTCCTCCCTGTTTCCTAAGCTTGCAACCTTGGAGTCATCTTTGACTCTATTATCTCTTTCTCTGCACACATTCAACGAATAGCTATAACCTGTCGTCTCTTTATAACATTGGCAAAATTCATCCCTTTCTTTCTATACACACTACTAAGACACTTATCCACTCTATAGTCACCTCCCGTCTAGAATATTGTAACCTATTCCTTGCTGGTCTCCCCTTGAATCATCTATCTCCCCTTCAATCACTGAGGCTGGCGAAAGATTAGCTGCATGCAGGATCAGAATCAGGTCTAGGGCCTGAACGTGCAGGCTGGGACCCAATTCCGATTGGCCTGTATACACAGCCACTTGCCCAGCTACCTCAGTCAGGCTCCTGAATGGAGCTGCAGTGCCATGGCATCCTATCACCATGGCATCACAGCTCCATTCAGGAGATGTGAATGCTGGCTGCCGCCGATTCACTTTATTCCCCACAGCTGAACCCTCGATCAAGCCTACATTGGCCAGGATCCAGCTGTGGGGAATTTCCTGTACCACCCTACCTTTTGTTCCCAGCTGGTGACAGGATCCCCGACTTCCAGGGGGACTTATTCCACCTTTGTGGTGGAATAAGTCCCCAGTCTAAGTTCACAGCCCCAGACATACAGGGCCAATCTCAGAATCGGTCCTGTACGTCCGGGGTCTCAGACCGCTCATGCCTCACTCTCGTTCTGCCTCTGGAACGGCCCCTCCCAAACCCATCTAAGTCTCCCCATATAAACCCATTGTTCGTATGGGGAGGGGGTCCAATAGCAGGGATAGACGTCCAAACGGGACATCCATCCTCACTATTCACGGGACAGAATGACCCCCCCATATGAAGACACAATAAAATGTAAATCACTTTCATATGTAGTAAATAGTGAACATTTTGCCCATTATTTATTTATTGGCATTTATTAACTGCCCTTATGAAGAGATTTGCCCAAAGTGGTGTATCGCGGGTCTCCCCTGACATAGACAACTTACATTGTAGTAGCAACATAAGAGCAACATGACCCCATGTTAATATAATAGACAATTAGAATGCTAAGAAACTTAAAGATAGGCAATAATATATTGCAATAATATGATACAATGCCAGTAATATACACTTTAAAACAGCCTTGTAGAACATTCAAACAACAGAAATATGATATATCAGGTTGGAGTCAGTGTAGAGGGTGGCTACTAAAATGATTGGTGGTCTTCATTATAAAACATATGAGGACAGACTTAAGGATCTTAATATGTATACTTTAGAGGAAAGGCGGGATAGAGGAGATATAATAAAGATGCTTAAATATCTCTCTGGCATAAATGCACAGGAGGAAAGCCTCTTTTGATTGAAAGCAAGCTCTGCTATGAGGGGACATAGACTAAAGGGTATGTTTACTAAACCGTGGTAAAGGAGCAAGTGTGCTGTTAGCGTGTGCTAACTGCACATCTGCACCATTAGCGTGTGCAAAAAAGCCAATTTAGCGCGCACTAACGGTACCTGTGGGTGGAGAGAAGGCAGGCATAGGGCAGAGAATGGGGATCACTGGGCAGGGAGTGGGTGGTTACAAAGCTTGTTCCATAAATGCAGGCATCTTAACGGAAGGAACCATAACACAATTCAAAACCTTGCGGAAAGGGTGTTTTTTGAGGAGAGAAATCCTGTTTTACATCTGCAATGTGATGCACAAACAGGGGAGCCCACGAAAGTGATAGTAGTGCTCCATTAGCAGCAACAGCATAGTGCCCAAGTATGAAAGGGCACTATGTTGATGGTGCAAATGGGAGCAAAGGAGATGGCACATGGGTCATGCAGTGGGGGCTGCTGGTGCACAGGGGGACCAGGCAGCTGCCTAGATGACACATAGGAACATAAGATTATAAAATATGCCAAACTGTGTCAGACCAAGGTCCATCATGCCCAGTATCCAACAGTGCACAATCTAGGACATAGGTACCTAGCAATTTCCCCAAAAGACACACAGGATCCCCAATAACTGCAATGCGGCATGCAGTGCATAGCCCGGGTCCTCTTTAGCAATGGTTTATGAACTGTTACCCAGGAACCCGTCCAAACCTTTTTAAACCCAGCTACACTGACAGCTTTTACCACATCCTCCGGTAATGGATTGCAGGGTTTGATTACGTGTTGACTGAAAAAATATTTTCACCTAGAAGACCCAAATGGGTTACACTGTAGCCGCATTGCAGGTCTCCTGGTCTTTCCACAGTCTGATGGCATAAAAAAGCGATTTACATTTACCTGTTCCACTCCAGTCAATAATCTATAGGCATCTATCATATCTCCCCTCAGCCATCTCTTCCCCAGGTTGATGAGCCCCAACCTTTTTAGCCTCTCCACAAAGGGGTATTCTGCCATCTGCAGAACCATCTGTGATGTTTGTCATGATCCCACAGTGACAGTAGCAGCACACAGTTCTGCTACAGCTTCGGAAAGGCAATGTGCCACATGGGCAGGTCCAAGGGTCCTGGCACCTAAGGCAGAGATCCAAGGTGCCTCCTCCTCCCCCCACTCCGCTGCTGCAGAACCTAGCTGTGGGAAAAGAGGCCGATAGTGCCAGAAGCTGTAGACCTCCAGGTAGCTGGAAAATGCAGGTGCCTGTGGAAATACCGCAGCAATGGCTGCCATCCTCCACCCAGATTTATCGGTGGCAGATGGTGATGGGCCCCTGCATGGGCAGCTGTTGGGGGAGCTACTTGGATGTCCATGTGTGCCCCTGCCCCCCTCCCCATCTGGCCCCTGTCCTCAAGGCACCTGCCAAACCCGCATGTTTAACATGCTGGGACTGCGACCACCACCATTGACAATGCATGGGCATGTCTGCATGGTGGGGTGTTGGTGGTGGCGTGAGAAGTGGCACCAGCCTGCAGCAGACAGAAGCCTTGTCCTGATCGTGTGTGCCATGCACATTGCAACATGTGCCAAAGGCCAGCTGAAGGGAAGAATGTCAGCAACAGGAGCTATTCTCATCATAAGGCAGCACTGTGATGCAACACACACAGTTGGTGTATATGGGTGGAGGGTCACAGATTCAGGTCCCTGTTGGGGTTTCTGCATTGCATTTTCCTGTGGACAAGGTTTAGCTGACAGTGTAAGTACAGCTCTAGCATGTGCAACCCACATGACCAGAAAGGGTGGAAACATCCACCAGCAGCACTGACAGGCTCCACTATCCACAGCTGGTTGGAGGTTAATAGCATGTGGTAACAACATGTGGTGAGGCCAAGGCACGGTAATAGCACCTGCGAACAGAGTACACATTATCAATCCTTCAGCTGACATTGAGATGGGACTGTCAAGCAGGAATGCCAACCATCTCCACTTTTGCACAGTATGCCAATGAGAGTGTATGCGTGTGTGTTTTTATGGCTCCCCTTTGTCATGTGGCTTTCTGCACTGCACTTTGACTGACATTGTCTGAGTTTTTCCCAACCTGTTTGGAAAATGTGAATAAGGCTAGGCAGAGGATTGTGGGTATAGCCTGAAACAGCGCAGATTGGCCTGGATGTGTCTGCCACAATGGTAGGGTCACTGGCTGAGACCCCATTGTGCCCATCTGCAATGTAGCCACTGTATGTCAAGCTGAAATGGCACTCTCACTATGACCAAAGAGTGACCATGGCACGGCCATGTATCCACATAGAGCTAGTTTGATGTTTGTTTCCAAGGATGTGGGTGTATTCTCTGTCTGGGGATGCCACACACTGAGTAAACGGCTGGTTGTCAATGCTGAGTATCTTAAGGCAGCGTGCTTGTGGTCACACTATGTGTATGCTGATCAGCAGATGTTCAACCCAAGTTGGTTTGTGCTTGGCTGACACAGCCCAGTGGAGGGCAACAAGGGCAGTCTTTCTGCCTGTGCTGTAGTTAATTGTTAGTTCTCAATGGTTGGGACCATAGCAGTAGTCCCATGCCAGTCTATATACCCCCACTGCAGTGGCTGTCCATGACAGCATCATATTGACACTGGCCACTAACCCATACTGCTATAGAAGGATTAGTGTCCAACATGGGCAGAACACAAAGCCAAGCTGTTGCTGTTTCTCTCAACATGCAGGAAACAAGGAGAAAAGCATAACACACTACAGACAACACATGCCACACACAAGCAGTGATGAGGACATACAGCACAGCCAGCAAAGATAACCTCTAACAGTTCAGGTTCATTGGACCAGGTGCTGGGCACTCCTCCTCACACTCAGGGTGACAGCTGAAACCACTCTGCAGCACGGCTTGCTGTTGTTATGTGCATGTAGCACACATGGTCAGTACATCTTACTGAGCTAATATACCGGATCAGTGCATTTTCCATTGGTTCTTCAGCTGCAGACCACTGTTTTGCATGTGCAGTGCCTCATAGGTAGTGTGTCCCAACCCATGCTGGCACAGACAGGAAACAATTTGATCAGAGATCTGCAGGCTTTATACATCTGTATAAAACTGTGTGGAGATGTAGCCTGCTGGTTGGTGCAATGTCTTCATGGCCAAAAGTCCAGGGTTTGAGTTCAACTTGGGTCTGGGTACACTTGCATAATCTTGGTTCTGCTGTGAACTGCAGACAATCGTTCTTCTATATTTCTATGCATTATGGCTACAAGTTGGGTAGCCCAACATGGCATTCCCCATCATGGACATCTGTGAGCATTGCTTTAGTGGCTCTGCTGCGGCACATTGCAGCGCGTCAGTGATGTATACGCAGCAGATGTCTGGGTCACCTCTTATGGATGCCTTTTCTGTTTTGTCATCATTGTGACCTCCCAGCTTTACATAAAGAGGATATATCTTGTACATTCAGGCACCTAACACTCAATGCATAGCCATCCCCTGCACTGTTCTGCCATCATTACTTGCTCCACATGGGGCAAATAGGCTCAACTTGTCCCTTTCTATCATGCCACTCTGTTGGGTCTATTGACTTGCAGTTGCACAGGCTGAAACGCCAGTCCCACATGCACAAATGGTGTTTCATGTAGCCATGGCACTGCTACTTTTGGTTCACACACACCAAATGTTTTTGGCCTGTATGATCTCATACATCCACACACCACACACTATGCAAATTCTCTGTTTGGATGATCCATGGCACAGCCCTGCACCCACCATTTAACTGTTAGGGAGATTCATGGTGGGACTGCTTACTGGCAGTAAGCTGCCCCACCATGGCCATCAGGGGTCATTTGCAGCAGTTAGCCATATCATGCACACCTCTCTTGTAACTGCTCCACATGCAAACTCATGGACAATCCTCCCTTTGTTGCCCACATTAGGAACATACTGCTTCCATCCAGAAACTGTCCTGGCCTATGGCCCACACATTGGCAGTACGTCTGGCTACATGCCCACACCTCACAGACATTATAATGTAGCGTATCAGGCAGCATTGCCTATTTAAACAACTCCGGTGCTGGCTGTTACCTGCTGCTACTCTCCTGATTGCTGTCCTCAGTGCCTGCTGTTACCCTTGATTGTGTATCCCGACGCTGTGCCTGACCCTGTGCTCTGTCTGTTGTCTCTCCAGGTACCTGCCTACTGACCCTTGATTGGTTGCTTCTCCTGCACCCGGAAGACCCGGAAGTGATGCGGTCGCGCTTCGCGCGCCCGCGTTCCTCTCTGTATCAGGCAGCATTGCCTATTTAAACAACTCCGGTGCTGGCTGTTACCTGCTGCTACTCTCCTGATTGCTGTCCTCAGTGCCTGCTGTTACCCTTGATTGTGTATCCCGACGCTGTGCCTGACCCTGTGCTCTGTCTGTTGTCTCTCCAGGTACCTGCCTACTGACCCTTGATTGGTTGCTTCTCCTGCACCCGGAAGACCCGGAAGTGACGCGGTCGCGCTTCGCGCGCCCGCGTTCCTCTCTGTATCAGGCAGCATTGCCTATTTAAACAACTCCGGTGCGGTCCTCCGCGCCGCGGAGGAGCGCGCCCAAGGAGCAGGTTCTGCTCCTTGGGCGAGCTCCTTGGGGCGAGTCCGGGGGCGAATATCCAGAGCCCTCTCACTCTACATCCTCTGCCTGCTGCATGTGGTCCTGTCTCAGTTACCTCCCCCTCCACCTGCGGTTCCTGTCTGCGCTCCTCCCACGCTATCACGGTAAGTGCTTCTCTGTACCCAGTTTCTCTTCTCTATTCCTGTGCATCCTTCTTCTCTGTACTATGACTGCTATCCCGGTCCACTGGGGCTGGCGTCCTGCCCCCCCTGTCTCCTTCAGCTCTGGCTCATTTGGTCGCTCATCGCTCAACCTGCTTCCCTGTTCTTCCCATTCTGTCCCAGTCCCTTCTCCCCCAACACTCCTCCTGCTCCAACTTGCCCTGCTTAACTGCCGTTCCCTTCGTTCAAAGACCACCCTAGTTCAGGATTTCACCTCCCAGCACACCCCTGACCTCTTTTTTCTCACTGAAACATGGCTAAGGGACAGCGAAGAACCCCTCTTGAATCGCTGCCTAGCACCGGGCTATTCTGCTTTCTCTGTCTCCCGTCGCGGGAGAAGTGGTGGAGGGGTTGCTGTCCTCTACCGCTCCTCACTCCCTCTCCATGAACAAACGTCATCTGCCCTACATTACCCCGAATCCCTACTTCTCCGCCTGGCTTCTTCTCCTCCGCTCCTCTTTCTCCTTGTCTATGCCCCGCCGTCCCTTTCTGCCCCCGCTTGGGACTCCCTCCTCTCAACTATATCCGAAATTTCCCTTCTATTTCCACAGCTCCTGATCCTTGGGGATTTCAATATCCATGCCACCTCTCCCTCCTCCTCCCGTGATCATGCCTTTCTCTCACTTCTAGCAGATCTTTCCCTCCAACAACTCGTTTCCTTTCCTACCCATTCCGCTGGCCATACCCTTGATCTCTTCATCTCTCCCTTGGCTTCCCTCTTTACCCTCTCCTCCTTCTCCTCCTTATCCCTCCCTTGGACCGACCACTGTTGTCTCTTTTCCTCTCTCTCACTTCACCTGCTTCCTTCCCCCACTCTCCCCCCCGTCACCCCTCCCCCCCCTGCTCTTACTCGTCGCATTACTATGGATACCCTTCATCAGTTCCCTCCCCCTGACACCTTTTTTCCCCCTGACTTTCATCTTCTTTCTGTTGATGCCCAGGCTCGTGCCTGGAATGACAGTCTCTCTTCTGCTCTTGATAACATAGCTCCCTTTCAATCACGTCCAGCTTCCCGCCACCCCCGTCGACACCCCTGGTTCCATCCTGGACTTTCCCTCCACCGCAGATACCTTCGTCGAGCTGAAAGGCTATGGCGAAAGCACCCCTCCCCCTCTTCATTGGACCATTTCCGCACCTCCCACCATCACTATCGCACCCTTCTCCACGCAGCAAAACGGGACTATTTTTCTACCCTTATCTCAACATCGGCCAACTCTTCCCGCCAGCTCTATTCTGTTCTTCATTCTCTGTCCACTCCTCGTTCCTTTTCCTCACCTTCCCCCCCTTCTGTCTCTCCTGACCCAGCTATCTTGGCTACTTTTTTCTCTTCTAAGATACTCTCCCTTCGTCTCTCCTTCCCTTCCTGTCCTCCTCCCCTTTCTCCTCCCCCACTTAATCCTTTACCCACTCCTCCCCCTTCTCCCACTCTGCCCTCTTCTCATTGTGTCCCCCCCCTTTCCCACCGATGGTCCTCCTTCGAGCCCATCTCAGCCTCTACTCTTTCTAAGGTCTTTCATTCTGTTCGCAAAACCTCGTATCCCTCTGACCCCATTCCTTCCCGTTGGTTATTAGATCCTTCTCTGGCTCTTTCCCCTTATCTTCTTTCCATCATTAATAACAGCCTATCCACCGGTATTTTCCCCACTCTCTGGAAGCATGCAGTCATTCGCCCCATCTTGAAAAAGAGCTCCCTTGATCCATCCTCCCCTTCCAACTGGCGTCCTATCTCCAACCTGCCTTTTCCCTCTAAGCTCCTCGAAAAACTTGTCTTCTCCCAGCTATCTTCACATCTCGAAGCTTCACTTACCTTGCACCCTCTCCAATCTGGTTTCCGCCCCGGCTATAGCACTGAAACTGTTCTCCTTTCTCTCCTTAATGAGCTTCACTCTGCCCATGACCGTGGTCTTCTCACTATCGCCGTTTCACTTGATCTCTCTGCTGCATTTGACCTTGTTGATCACCGCACCCTCCTCTCACGCCTATCTGATGCGGGTCTTTCTGGCACTGTTCTTCGCTGGTTTCAGTCCTTTCTTTCAGGTCGTTCTTTTTGTGTGTCCAAAGAACTGAAATTTGAGATTGCAGACCTGCTATCAGTAATCTGTGAACTATCATTAAAATCATCTCTAATACCTGAGGATTGGAGGATCGCCAATGTAACACCAATTTTTAAAAAGGGTTCGAGGGGTGATCCGGGAAACTACAGACCGGTGAGCCTGACATCAGTACCGGGAAAAATGGTAGAAACCATCATAAAGAATAAAATTACTCAGCATATAGATAGTCATGACCTAATGGGAGACAGCCAACATGGCTTTAGACAAGGAAGATCTTGTCTTACTAATCTGTTATGTTTTTTTGAAGGAGTGAATAAACAGGTGGACAAAGGTGAGTCGGTTGATATTGTGTATCTGGACTTTCAGAAAGCCTTTGACAAGGTCCCTCATGAGAGACTTTTGGCAAAACTAAAGAGTCATGGGATAGGAGGCAGTGTACTACTGTGGATCAGGAACTGGTTAAAAGATAGAAAGCAGAGGGTAGGGCTAAATGGCCAATTTTCCCAATGGAGAAAGGTGAATAGTGGTGTACCCCAGGGATCTGTGCTGGGTCCGCTGCTTTTTGACATATTCATAAATGACCTGGAAAGTGGAATAACGAGTGAGGTTATCAAATTTGCTGATGACACAAAACTATTTAAAGTTGTTAAAACCCAGGAGGATTGTGGAAAATTGCAAGAGGATCTTGATAAATTGGAAGACTGGGCATCAAAATGGCAGATGAAATTTAATGTGGAGAAGTGCAAGGTTATGCACCTAGGGAAGAACAACCCAAACTATGGTTACACGATGCAAGGTTCCACATTAGGAACCACCACCCAAGAAAAAGATTTAGGCGTCCTTGTGGATACCATGTTAAAACCCTCGGCCCAGTGTACAGCGGCGGCCAAGAGAGCAAATAGAATGCTAGGTATGATAAGGAAAGGAATGGAAAATAAAACAAAAGATATTATAATGCCTCTATATCGTTCCATGGTGAGACCGCACCTTGAATATTGTGTGCAATTCTGGTCACCATATCTTAAAAAGGATATAGCAATTTTAGAAAAGGTTCAGAGAAGAGCCACCAAAATGGTAAAGGGGATGGAAGGCTACTCCTATGAAGAAAGGCTAAAAAGGTTGGGGCTCTTTAACCTGGAAAAGAGACGGCTGAGGGGAGATATGATAGAAGTCTATAAATTAATGAATGGAGTGGAACGGGTAAACGTAGATCGATTGTTTACCTTATCAGAATATAGAAAGACTAGGGGACATGCAATGAAGCTACAGGGTAAACTATTTAAGACTAATAAAAGAAAATATTTTTTCACTCAACGTGTAATCAAACTCTGGAATTTGTTACCGGAGGATGTAGTAAAGGCTGTTAGTGTAGCTGGGTTTAAAAAAGGTTTGGACAAGTTCCTGGAGGAAAGGTCCATAAACCATTATTAAGAAGGGACCCAGGATATCAATGCTTGAACCAATACAAGCATTGTGGAACCTGTGTCCCTTGGGGAAACTGCTAGGTACGTATGACCTAGATTGGCCACTGTTGGAAACAGAATACTGGGCTTGATGGACCTTGGTCTGACCCAGTATGGCATATCTTATGTTCTTATTATGTTCTTATGGTCCCCTTTCTTCACCGTCCACTCCCCTTCCCTGTGGTGTCCCGCAGGGATCTGTTCTCGCCCCCCTTCTGTTCAATGTCTTTCTAGCTCCTCTTGCTCTCCTAGTACAACAACACGGTATATCTGCACATTATTATGCCGATGACATTTTTCTACTCCATCATACAAATTCTGTCTCCCCTGATATCTCCCCTCTCAACAACTGTCTCTCCACTGTGGCTTCTTGGCTTTCCTCTAATTTCTTGCATGTTAATCTCTCCAAGACCTCAGCTATATGGTTCACTTCCGGCAGTCCCATCCCCTCTCTTCTCCCTGTGCTTTCCTCTTCTCCTATTCCTCTTGTTTCATCTTTACGTTATCTAGGCGTTACCCTTGATTCCTCCCTGTCTTTCCAAGCCCATATTTCCTCTGTCGTCCAACGCTGTTTCTCTACTTTGCGTCAACTTCGCTCTGTTCGTCCTTTTCTCTCTTTCTCGTCTATGACCACCCTCCTTCTATCACTCGTTGTTACCCGTCTCTATTATTGTAATGCTTCCCTGGCCGGTCTTCCCCAGTCCCAATTGAAACGCCTTCAGAGAGTCCATCATACTGCTGC
The DNA here is from genome assembly GCA_033557465.1 of Ichthyophis bannanicus. NCBI lineage: Eukaryota > Metazoa > Chordata > Amphibia > Gymnophiona > Ichthyophiidae > Ichthyophis > Ichthyophis bannanicus. The sequence continues at coordinate 412,398,095 of CM066037.1, forward strand.
CCGCATTCTCACCTGTTCCTCTCGCTTCGATCATGTCACTCCCCTCCTCATACGTCTGCACTGGCTCCCTGTTCCCTTCCGTATTCAATATAAGGTCCTCACTTTTGTTCACAAATCTATTCACTCCGGTACTCCACTCTACCTCGCAGACCAGATCCATCTTCACACTCCCCACCGTTCTCTTCGTTCTATTCATGCTAATCGTCTACTCCTACCCTCCCCCTCACAGGCTCACCTTGAATCCACCCGCTCCTCTGCCTTTTATTTCCTTGGACCCCGCCTCTGGAATTCGCTTCCCCCGGACCTCCGCCTGGAACTTTCCACAAAAACTTTTAAAACCCGTTTGAAGACTTACCTTTTTTGTCTCGCATTTGATCTTCCCCCATCTCCCTCCCCACCCCCCTCCCTCCGTTGATTTTTCTCTTGTAAGTCCCTATTTATGTTACCTTACCCCCCTCTCTACCTCTCTCCTTTTCCTCTGATCTATCCTATTATATATTTGGCGTTCTTTTCTGTTTCTTCCTTGCAGCTGTTTTTTGCATATTGTACACCGCTCTGACGCAATTTGCCTGAGCGGTATATTAAATACTCAATAAAGATAAAGATAAAGATAAAGATGGTGTATGCTTTCAGGTGCATCTAGGACTGCATACCTGTCACAGTTCCCCCTGCTGATGCATCCCCTCTGCTGACTCTGCTGCCACCACCATCCACCCATGACACAGCCAGCACCCACACTGACCATCATCACTAGGCAGCCGCCTATCTCGCCTAGTCAACAGCATAGGCCTGCTTTATGGTCAAACATGCTAATTACACATACTGCCACATTGCCAGGCATCAGGTGAGTCAACTCCATCAGCTACCAATTGTGCTTGCATTCATTCTTTCTCCAATGGCTTCCCTGTCCTCCTTTCAGCATTTCAGTGGCTTTTCTGCATTAAGGTGCATGTCAGACACCTTCCCACAGCATGTCCCATTACTGCACAGTAAGTGTCTACTACCACCCCTTAATGTCCTATTACCACACAGTAAGGGCTATGTTTACTAAACGTGAATAATGCGCGTAGTATGACGTTAACGACCGTAAGTGCCGTATAACGCGCGTACCGACGCGCTAACGACCGTTAACGTCATACTACGCGCGTTAACCGTAGTTAACGATCGTAAAGCTCCGCGGCGCGTTAAAACAGCGCAGAAGGTGGAGAGTGGGCGGAGAGAAGGGGTCAATGGGCGGAGAGTGGGCGGAGAGAGGCTCCCCTCATACTAACGCGCGGAGTGTCAGAGCTCACTTCCAACGCAAATGAAAACCTGTCGTTAAAGGCATTTAAAGGGAAGAGAAACCATTTACGTCAGCAATGTACAGAAAACCGGGGAAACCCACAAAACGTGAGCAGTGTGATACATGTGCACAGAACAAAATATCACATAAAACGTTAAAAATGACCACAAGAAACATTTTAAAAAGCAGAATTCAGCTGGGCAACAGTGATAGCAATGGGCAACAAGGAACAACACTCCCTGGAAAGCACCAAAATAAAAGGAAATGATGTGTGGAAGGGTCTACGCTCCGCAGACCCTTTCAAAGAGCATTACATTGTAAAGGAGCTGTCCTGGGTGTGTGGTGTAATGTTTCCCAATGATATCATTGTTGCCCAGCTTGGTTATGGGTGTGTGCCCCTTTTGTGAGGTCATTTCTGCGGTGTATGTGCACCTTTGGCTGCATACAAGGTAAATGAGGCCACAGTAAACCTGTTGCAGAGCAGGGTTTCAGACACGTCAGGCCGGTTAACTAACTCCAGGGACTGCACTGTCTCTGTGGCCACAGTGTGGTGCAACAGACACAGCCAGTGCCTGTAAGACCAGAGGGTCACAGGTTCAAATCCCAGTTGGGGCTCCCAGTCCCCATAGTTCTACCCACCACTAAACAGTGATAGTAAAGACACTCCTGTAGTGCAGAGAACATACGCATGGCCTATATTTTACCACACCAAACACAGACACCAGAAACAGGCACATTACCTATAGCAGAGTCCCGCAAATGCAGTCCTGGAGGGCCCCACAACATTCCGGTGTCATGCTGCCTCTAATAAAGATGCCTGTGCTGCATAGCTATGCACCACCCCCATGGTATGCAGATGTAGCTCATGCATATTTATGAGAGACAGCATGAAAACCCGAACAGTGTGTGGAACACCAGGACTGGAGTTGGGGAACTCTGCCGTAAAGCAGCAGCCAACAGGGCCACACACCCACCCACAGGCCCCATTGGCCAATGCCAGCTGGAGAGGCAAGACATTGGGCCCTGCCTGTATCTCCCAATACTAGCAGTTGCATACCTTAGCAATGCCACCCTACACCTGGGCATATGGTACACAGCTATCACACGTTTCCTCTGATAACTGGCAGATATCAATTCCTACGTTAAGCACATTTTGCTCATTGAGCTCCACCATAACAATCATTCTGATGTCTGCGGTGTGTGCTGCAGGTCTGGTCTCTGACAGTGTTCACAACCCTGGGGAGTGACCCCCCAACAGTCTTGTGTACCATATCCATGCCTGTACTATGCCCAGGACTGGTGTGGTGGGTATGGCTGCTGACCACCTCTATAGTAGCACAATGCTGGCATAGGTGTGGGGGTGGCTGTCTGTCTATCCAGTGTGTGGTGGCTGCAAACACCTTCAACAGCCCACACTGCCAGCACTGTTGCCAGTATTGGGCTGCCAATGTGCATAATGAGGAGCAAGGTACCATGGGTATAGGCCGGACAGGGTGGCCTGGCCAGGGTGCATCTGCACAGGGCATAGGGCAGTGACAGGCACATTGTAGTGCCCGGCCACCAACTACACAGACAGGGTGACCTCAGTATATCCTGCTGAGAGATCACTCTCACCCTGACTGTGCAGTGACCACAGCATGGCTAGGCACTCCCATAGTGCTATCTAGTATTTCTCTCATGTGATACATATGGGTTTCCTTCTGGGGCCCAGTCACTGATGTATCTGCTTGCTGTGTATGCTGACATCCCAGTTCTGGGTGCAGGCATCTCCACTGGGCACTAGCAGACTGTTTGCAGCTGGTAGGTGTTGTGATGGAGTGGCTTGCAGGGTGCAGTGGCTGATGGCTTGCACCAGGGGAATATCAGATAGTGGTGGGGTGCAGCATACCATATCCAGGCCTAATGTCTGTCTGCTATTGTGTTATGGCTGTGTACAGAGCTGCATTGACTGCCATGTGGGGTGTCTGTTCCCCAGCAGGACTGGGGTTGATGTTCCCCTCTACTGCCACCGTTGCAGCACGGTAGACTGTGGATCTTTTGATAGGAGACCCTGTTTGCCTCCCTCAGCCCTGGGGGAGGGGTGTGGTGGTGGTGCATGGGGGCTGTACCTGACTGAAACAGACAGAGATGTCCAGGGTGTTCCTGCAGAAACTACCTATCTCACACAGTAACACTGCTTTGGACCTGCGCCATGGCCGGTGCTGTGGACCTAGTGCTGGGCGCCTCACTGCACCCTCAGGGTGAGCACAGTACCCGCACAATGTGACGGTGTGTAGCTGCTCTGTGCCAGTACAACACACAGTCGGTACCCCCTACCAGGCCGAGGTGCTGTGGGGGTGCATTCCCCATGGTGTGTATCTGTGGACAGCTGCTTTGCATGTGCAGTGCATCATGGGTGTGACTGGCCCAATCCAGCCCTGTGAAACACCAGCACCTGCTCACAGGCTCTGATAAGCCATAGGCCATCACACGTACATCTGTTAGCATAATGCATAGGTGCAGGACGCCCTACAAAGTCTGTACTATAAGATGCCCACACTGGTAAAAACACACGTACCCACGCACGTAAGCAAACACGTACCCACGCACGAATGTACACGCGTACCAACGTACGTGGCTAGGCACATTCCGAGGGTGTTTTTCTGACACCAATACTCAGCGTAACGAAAAGCATGCCTCCTCTTTCCTTCTGTAATGTACAGGGTGATGCCTGTGACAGCCTTCTGTGTTAGGCACACTGGGGGCTCGAACCCATGCTGCCTGTAACAGCGGTCAGTACCGTAACCATTGTGCTACAGCTCTGTTTCAGTGCTTTGTGTCTGTACGTCTTCTTATGATTAACGCGCAGTAACGTGGCACGGCGCCCGGTAGCGCTCGTTAATTTTGCTAACGCGCGGTAGTGGTAACGATGTACCACCCATGTCCTTATTTGGGGTTTCTTTCACTACCGCGGCTCCTACCGCGAACTGCACTAACGCGATTTAGTAAACATAGCCCTAAGTGTCCACTACCACCCCTTAACGCAGCATGTGCTATTACCACAAGGTAAGTGTCCACTACCACCCATTAATGACAGACCACCTCTAACATGCCCAGCACACTTACCAAACAGTAACCCCTTATCGCTGCTGTTAATGCACGGAAATGACTGCTCCCTTACCGCCATCTAGTAGTAAGGGTGAAAGGGGATACACTCAGGAGTAATATGTAGAAATATTTCTTTACGAAAGAGTGGTAGATGCGTGGAATAGTCTCCCAGTGGAGGTGGTAGAATGAGGACGGTATTGAATTCAAAAAAGCATGGGACAAACACAGAAGATCTTTGAAGGAAAAGATGGAACTATTGTAGTAGTCAATATGGAAGGGCAGACTAGACAGAAATATAGAAATATGATGGCAGAAAAAGACTACAAGGCCTATCTAGTCTGCCTTTCCATATCACCTCTACAACAGTCCCCTTTTTCCTTTAGAGAGCCTCGGTGTTTGTCCCATGCTTTTTTGAATTTAGATACTGTCCTCATCTCTACCACCTTTACTGGGAGACTATTCCAAGCAACTACAACTCTTTCCATAAAGAAATATTTCTGCATATTACTCCTGGGTCTATTGCCTTTCACCCTCATCCTATGTCCCCTTGTAGCAGAGCTTGCTTTCAATCAAAAGAGGCTCTCCTCCTGTGCATTTATGCCAGGGGAGCATTTAAACATCTCAATCATATAACCTCTATCCCGCCTTTCCTCTAACGTATACATATTAAGATCCTTACATCTGTCCTCATATGCTTTATAATGAAGACCACTAACCATTTTAGTAGTCACCCTCTGCACCGACTCCAACCTGTTTATATCCTTTTGAAGGTGCAGTCTCCAGAACTGCACACAATACTCCAAATGAAGTCGCACCAAGGACTTATACTGAGGCACTATCACCACCTTTCTCCTGCTGACCATTCCTCTCCCTATGCATCCAAGCATCCTTCTAGCTTTCTCCGTCACCTTTCTACCTGTTTAGCTACTTTAAGATCATCAGACACAATCGCGCCTAGGTCCTGCTCTTTTTTTTGTGGACAGAAGTACTTCACCCCCTATACTGTATCGCTCCCTTGGATTGTTGCAGCCCAAATGCATGACCCTGCATTTTTTAACATTAAATTTCAACTGCCAAATTCTAGACCATGCTTCAAGCTTGGCTAGATCCCTCCTCATGTTATCTACACCTTGCTGGGTGTCCACTCTATTGCAGATTTTGGTATCATCCACAAAGAGGCAAACCTTACTCAACAGCCCTTCCACAATATCACTAAGAAATATGTTAAAAAGAATCAAACCAAAGACAGATCCCTGTGGCACTCCACTTGTAACTTCCTTCTCCTCCGAGAGAGCTCCATTTAACTGTACCCTTTATTGCCTCCCACTCAACCAATTTCTTACACAAGCAGTAACTTTAGAGTCCATCCCTAGGGTGCTCAGTTTGTTTATAAGTCACTTTACTGAAATCTAAATACACCACATCTAGGGCTCTCCCTTGGTCCAACTCTCTGGTCATCCAGTCAAAGAAATCAATCAAATTTGTCTGACAAGACCTACCTCTGGTGAATCCATGCTGTCTCGGATCCGGTAATTCGTTGGACTCCAGAAACCTCACTATTTTCTCTTTCAGCAACACTTCCAACAATTTACTCACCACAGAGATTAGACTAACCGGCCTGTAGTTTTCAACTACATCCTTATTTTCGCTTTTGTGTAAACAGACCACATGTACCTCTCTCCAATCCTTTGGTACCACCCCCAACTCCCATCCGGTCCTATCACTTTGTCTACTTTTAGTTTAGCTAGCTCCTCACAAATACAGTCTTGTGAAAATCGTTCAAGATGCCTCTCGCTTCTGTTCCTATTTGTGGGTGTTTTCTGAGGTCCTGTTCCTGATCCTTCATCTGTGAGAACAGAACAGATGAAGGCCATATGGTCTTTTTCTGCCGTCATGTTTCTATGTTTCTAAATACAAATGATACATCTTAATAAGCAAGCGGCACAGTAAAACAGTCAAATAGGATACTCACAATGTTAGCATTATACTTTGAAACATCCTAATAGGCAGCAGGGGGGTGCAGTTGGGACATATAAACAGACAGGATAGGTAAGACAGAGGTATAGGAATAAATAAAATGGGTAACTAGATTAAGGTTAAATTGTATTTAGAGATAATAAGGTATATGAATCTAGCCACGGTCTCAGGGATTGCAGCAAGCTAATCCTGAAGCAGTATGAGTGAATAGATAGTCATCACAGCCATTAAAGGCTTGGGAGAAGAGCCAGGCTTTCACATGCTTCCTGAAGTAGAGGTAGTTTTGAGGTAGACATAACCACTGTGGGAAAGAGTTCCAGAGTATGGAGGCTACTCCTGAGAAAGCTTGCTGGAGGTTGTCACATGTGATTTCCTTTTGGAGAGGATACAGTTATTGGATGCTCCTTGAGACAACCTTAGGGGTATGTTTACTAAACAGGGCACTTGTGCGGGGCGCACATGAGCGCCCTAAAATGATGCATTTAAGTGCTCTTAAGCGCCCCGTACGCGTGCGCGGCACATTAACGGGTCCCCGCACGCGTGCGCCAAAAACGCGCACGTTTGCGGGGCGCTCATGTGCGATAGAGGCATGGAAAGGCGAAATGAAGGCGGAGGAAGGCCCCCGAGGGGCGGAGAGACGGGGTCAATGGGTGGAATGTGGGAGGGGAGAGACTCCCCGCACAGGAGCGTGCCCGAATTTACAAGGAAAAAATACCGCCAGTGAAACACCCGCGTTAGAGGTGATTTAAAGGGAAGAGAAACCATTTCCGTCAGCAATGTACAGCAAAATCGTGGAAACCCAAAAAACGTGAGCAGTGTGAAACATGTGCACAGAACAAACTCGCTAATTTAACATGAAAATAACCACAACCAAGTATGCGAAAATCTTAATTCTGCTGGGCAACACTGCTATTAATGGGCAACAATAATAAACACTCCCAGGAAAGCTCCAAAGAATTGAAATGAATATTGGAAGGGTCTATGGTCCGTGGACTCATTCAAAAGCACTGCAATGTAATGGAGCTGTCCTGGGAGTGCATATCAGGTTTCCCAGTGATATCACTGATGCACTGTTTGGTTTATTTCTGTGACTGCACCTATTTGGAGGGCATATTTGTGTGTGTTCTGCACCTCTGTCCCCATACAAGGAAAACATGCCCACAGTAAACCTATGCAGAGCAGGGTGTCAGGCTCGTGCGGCCAGGTTTCCTATCTCCAGATACTGCACTGTCTCTGTGGGCACAGTGTGGTGCAGCGGACACAACCAGTGACTGTATGACTAGAGGTTCACAGGTTCAAATCACAGCTGTGGTTCCTGGCAACCCAGTACCCATATTTTTAACCACCACTAAACAGTGAGAGTTCACACACTGCTTTACTGCAGAGAACATAAGCATGGTCTCAACACCTACATTTTACCCCACACCGCACACAAACCAGAGCAATGGGCATTATGTACAGGCGAGTCCCTCAAATTCCGTCCTGGAGTGCCACAACGCAATCAGGTTATATGGGTTTGCCAGATAAGGACTGCAAGCCACAGCAGACAGTGCCATAGGCGTGTGTAGCCTGGCACCGTACACAACAACAGACAGGCACTGTCAGATGTAAAGTCATGGACTTCCCTGGGAATGCAGAATATATGTTTAGAAACAGTGGTGCAGTGTACACAGACAGTGTGTGCAACAACAGAAGGTCACAGGTTCAAATTCTGTCTGTGGCTTCTTGCAACTAGTCCACATAAGTGTACCCTTAAAAAACCAGGCATTAAAGACTGATAATTTTCTGTTGAGAACCCAAGATATTTTGGCATATTTTTATGTTATCTTCAACAGTACCCACCACATAAACATGTGCATCACCTACAGCAGAGTCAAACAAAAGCAGTCCTGGAGTGTCCCACATCATTAAAGGTTAATGCAGACTCCAATATAAGGCCATGTGAGCATGTTGACGGCAGGGGAACTGGTGACACCTGTCCACATCACACCATGGCCTATCCGTTTTTAGGTGGGTGCTGTGTAGTGCAACAGACAGGGTTAGTCTGACAAACAGACATGGATTTACCTGGAAATGCACTGTCTCTGTGTCAAGAAGGTGGTGCAAAGCACACAGGCAGTGCCTGCAGGAGGTGAAAGTCACAAGTTCAAATCACGTGTGTCAGGTCTGCCGAACCAATCCCCGCAATTGTCACATCCCCTAATTTTTCTCAAAAAACAAACCACCTGAAGTGGGAAAAGTGCAAACAGGGACAGTACATGTATATTGTCTCTCAAGGTGGACATATAAGAGAAAAATGTGCATCACATAGATCAGATTTCCTCAAATGCAGTCCTGGAGGGCCACAATTTATTCACATGTTATGATGTCTTAAATAAAGATGTCTCTGTTCATCTGCATGTGCCGGTCCATGGTATGCAGATATATCTCATGCATATTTCTGAGGCACATTTGTGAAAATGTAGCAGTGTCTGTTCCAACAGGACTGGAGTTGGGGACCTCTGCCAGAGATTACCGATCAACAGGAGGCAAAATGACCAGACACACAGGCTTCAGGACCCAAAGCCTATTGGACAGTCATGATAGTGTGCGTTGCGTCCATCTCATAAAACTAGTATGTGCGCACTGTAGCACTGTCAACATAAACCTTGAAATACACCACACATATAGCAACATGTTGATCTGATCAGTGGCAGATATCAATGTCTACGTTCATCACAATATGGTTATTGAGTGGTATCACACCAATATGTCTGATGTTTGTGGAGTGTGTCTCAGGTCTGTTGTTTGACGATGTTCCCCACCATGGGGTGTGACAGTAGCACTATTGCATAGCCTAGCCATGCATGCACTGTGTCCACGACTGCTGATTTGGCATAGACTGGAAAAACTATCTATAGTAGCACAGTGATGGCATAGCTGTGGGATTGTGTGGCTGTACATCCAGTGTGTGATGTATGCAACACCTTACTCAGCGCACAATGTTTGTACTGTGTCTAGTGTTAGCTTGCCATTGTGCATAATGAGGTGCTAGGTATTGTGGTTAGACCCCCGACAGGCTGGTCTCGGCAGGATGCATGAGGACAGAACGTAGGGCAATGTAAGTGAAATTGCAGTGTGTGGTCATCAGTAGCATGGACAAGGTAGCCCAAGCATGTCCTCCTGGAAGGTCACTCTCACCCTGACTGAGTAGTTACCATAGCATGGCTAGGTCAGCTGTAGTGGCAACAACATCTCTTGCAAGTGATATCTATGGGTTGTCTTTTGGAGCCCAATCACGAACGTAACTGCTTGGTGAGTGTACAGACGTCCCAGTTTGAGTTGCACACATTGTCACCAGTAGTATGCAGTATGGATTAGCTATCAGACTGCTTGCACCTAGTATGTGTAAGGGTGCCACACTTTGAAGGGTGTAGCAGCTGCAGCTTATCTGTGTTTGCTGCTGGACAATGTCAGATAGTGGTGGTGGGCTGCTGAGCATTTCCAGGCATGCCATCTGTCTGCTTTCACCTTATTGATGTTCACATAAATGCATGCACCACGCTGGATGTTGTATTTTTCCTCTGCTGGACAGAGGTTATCACTCCCTACCAGCAGCACCATTGCAGTGATGAGTTTGATTGGTACGTTTGGGTGTTGTCACAGAATCCGTCTGTCTAACACACTTCTCCCCCTCCCCCCAACACATAACTAATGTGGCGGTGGCAATGGCCACCACACAGGATATGACTGCTGTGGTTGCAGCAAATTGCTCAAGGGCTAAACATCACAGGGAAATAACAGATGCCCATAAGTGTATGTGCATGTGCACCTACAAGTGCTACTCATCAGACACTGTGACTGATGTGGACTCACACCATAGGCTATCTTAGCTGAGCCAGGTGCTGTGGTCATGGTTCTGGGTTTCCCCTCTCACATTCAGGGTGAGCACAGGAGCCGCACAATGTGATGTCCAAGACTAACTCTGTGTCATTAACCTACACGCTCATCAATCATTTTCATACGTAGGTGTTTCTGTGGCTGCATAAACCATATTGCTTTTATTTGTAGACTGCTTATTTACATGTGCAGTGCATCATGGGTATGTGTGTTTGAAGTCTATCTTGGTAAAGAAAGCAAACAGGTCATGTGTTGGCCCATACTCAAACTGTAGCCAGCCAGGGGTGTGTTAGCAGCTATGGCAGTGGTTCTGAAGCAGTCCTCCGTGAAAGTCTAGCCATGACGTGTGTTTATGTTAGTACAAATGAAGATGCATGAGATATATATGCATTACAGATGTCTTGCCAAACGGAGTGGTGTGTGGCCCTCCAGGGCTGGCCATCAACAACCCTGCCAAACATCTCTGTCATCTACGTTTGTAAGTGGGCAAGGTGCTGATGTGCAAGACATCAAAAAGTTCACAGAAACTGTGTAACATGCTTCTCTGCCTCTCACCACCACCAACATCTTATTGATTAGACAACTGCATGGTGGTCATGAGAATTGACAAAGTATGTCACAGTGTGTATATACGCTTTTCATGTCTCTGACATCTGCACTTTGTACACTCACACACCTAAATGACAGAGGTGTAAGAGAGGGGTCTAAAAATAAAGACCTGTAGGGCCACAAATCTGTGAGGTTGCCAGGGTAGCTCTGATGCCTATAGATCTCATGCATATTAATTAGGGCTATACTGATCAGCAGACTGGCCTAGGGGTTCAAGGAGGAGTGTCTCTCATACACAGAGCTATGGAGATTTCGCCCCCTGTGACGTCACAACGTGTAGAGACATAAGTAATGGCTCTGATTCTACAGTGGGCTAATCTAATATGGCTCTCTGAGGCCTCTTCCCTTAGTAATGTCATTTTGTGGTGCCACCAACAACACCCTCAATGCTGTGGCATGAAGCTTCCCCAAAAGGTCCCTATAAGGTTCGTTTATTTGAACATTAGAAGGTGCTGTTGTGGACACTGCACATCATATTGTCCTTTCTGGAGTGACTCATAGGGTACCTGATGTGCCACACTAGGTTATTGCATTGTCACAGTGTGTTTGTTCAAAAAACAAATCCAAAAAACAAAGGCCACACAAACCACTGTTGATAGTAGATAGTAATGTGCCAGCAAGTCATATAGATTAGGCTGACGGTGTGAAGGAAAACACGACGTCTGTAACATAGGTAGGTATGACAGTGAATGTGGTGCACACCCCAGCCACTCAGTCTGTATGTCAGCACATCCACCTCACATCTACATCCATGTCCATCGCATGCCAATCTCAATAAGCCCAATATGTGTGCTATGCAACCTAATGTGGATGTAGCATGTGCAGATGCAACCCCCCCCCCCCCCCATTGCCATCACATACATAATTTATGGGCTGACATTGAGATGGAGTAGTGAACATCATCTATTGCGACACATATCCCCATATCACCAGGGTGCCTGATAGGCCAATTTGATGGTCTCTCAAAACACCATGTTGAAGTAGCAGTTGTAGTGGCAGTCAGTGCAATGTTAAAGGCGTAGCACATCACATCAAACATATGCCTAAGAACCAGTGTGGAAGTGATGATAAGTTCAAGTCCCAAATGTGTCAACACCATAAGGTCATGAAATGTTTATGTTTTTTAAATAAGACACACACAGCACTGTATATTTCAGTTGTGGTGCGCATGTGCGCAACTCGTTCCGCAAAACAATGTGCGGGGCGCAGTTGAACGTCATATGTTTAAAAATTGCGCCAGTTGCGGGACGCTGTGGCACAACAAATCTATAAAAAAGGCATCAGATGCGGAGCGCAATGAGACGTGTTACGTTGCCAAAGTGCGCCATTTTCGGGGCGCAGTTGGACGTCATACGTCGCTAAACTGCGGCATTTGCGGGGCGCAGTTGCACGTAAAACATTGGAAATGTGTGGCATTTGCGGGGCGCATGCGCGTCAATGACGCTGCGTGCAATCAGGTGATAATATCTCAAAATGGCAACCAGAACCAGAAAGCCTGCATTCACTCCTCGTGAGCTCCACATCCTGTCTCGCCTGATTGCCACAAGGCAGGATAAGCTCTTCCCCGGGCAAAACAGGTACAGGGACAGCAGAAAGATCCGCAGGGCCTGGGAACGGCTACAAAGAAGATTTAATAGAGAAGCTGAATTCCCAAGGGAGGTAAGTGGATGGAGACAGGTCATTAGAAATAGACATGTATATCTAGAGCCTGTGTGCATTGCAGATCTTCATGCTGTTGGGGTCAGGTATTGTGTGTCAGTAATGTGCTGCAGCTGAACATACATCCCATATTGCCTTTGTATAAGATGTGACAGGTTTGACCTGTACCCAGGTGGTGATGGATATGGTCACACAGGTCATGATGCTAGCCCTATTACCTGGCAGTTGCTGCTGTGCACGTGCCAACACATACTGTAATAAAGCAAACCCATAGATCAGCTTAATTAGATCCAAATCACATCATATGAATATGGTGAAATGTGTAGCTGCAGCAAATAACCTTTCCATCCACAGAAAGGGTATGTGAAGCAAAGCATTAATGGTATGTCAATCACCCAGGTGATCTGGTTGTTTTTGCCAATGTTGTTCAATATGCACCCCTATCCCCAGCGGTCCTGAGAGCTGATCACAGTGGGCTATCAGTCACCCTGGAGATACGGTTGTGTGTGCTCAAGCAATGTAATACATACACCCTATCACCAGGGGACTAGAGAGGCCATCACACCGGCTCATCTGTCATCATGGTGATATTGGTCTGTGTGCTGTCACAGTACAAAACAGTATCCCTATCCCCAGGGGTGCTGTAAGACCATCACAGTGGCCTTCCATGTATCCTGGAGATATGTTTTTGTGTGCTGAAACAGTTCATTACATCTTCCCTATTTCCAGGAGTCCTGAAAGGCCATCACAGTGGCCTTTCATGTATCCTGGAGATATGGTTGTTTGTGCTGAACTAGTTCAAAACATCTTCCCTAATTCCAGGAGTCCTGAAAGGCCATCACAGTGGCCTTTCATGTATCCTGGAGATATGGTTGTTTGTGCTGAACTAGTTCAAAACATCTTCCCTAATTCCAGGAGTCCTGAAAGGCCATCACAGTGGCCTTTCATGTATCCTGGAGATATGTTTTTGTGTGCTGAAACAGTTCATTACATCTTCCCTATTTCCAGGAGTCCTGAAAGGCCATCCCAGTGCCCTTTCATGTATCCTGGAGATATGGTTGTTTGTGCTGAACTAGTTCAAAACATCTTCCCTAATTCCAGGAGTCCTGAAAGGCCATCACAGTGGCCTTTCATGTATCCTGGAGATATGGTTGTTTGTGCTGAACTAGTTCAAAACATCTTCCCTAATTCCAGGAGTCCTGAAAGGCCATCACAGTGGCCTTTCATGTATCCTGGAGATATGGTTGTTTGTGCTGAACTAGTTCAAAACATCTTCCCTAATTCCAGGAGTCCTGAAAGGCCATCACAGTGGCCTTTCATGTATCCTGGAGATATGGTTGTTTGTGCTGAACTAGTTCAAAACATCTTCCCTAATTCCAGGAGTCCTGAAAGGCCATCACAGTGGCCTTTCATGTATCCTGGAGATATGTTTTTGTGTGCTGAAACAGTTCATTACATCTTCCCTATTTCCAGGAGTCCTGAAAGGCCATCACAGTGGCCTTTCATGTATCCTGGAGATATGGTTGTTTGTGCTGAACTAGTTCAAAACATCTTCCCTAATTCCAGGAGTCCTGAAAGGCCATCACAGTGGCCTTTCATGTATCCTGGAGATATGGTTGTTTGTGCTGAACTAGTTCAAAACATCTTCCCTAATTCCAGGAGTCCTGAAAGGCCATCACAGTGGCCTTTCAGGTATCCTGGAGATATGTTTTTGTGTGCTGAAACAGTTCATTACATCTTCCCTATTTCCAGGAGTCCTGAAAGGCCATCCCAGTGCCCTTTCATGTATCCTGGAGATATGGTTGTTTGTGCTGAACTAGTTCAAAACATCTTCCCTATTTCCAGGAGTCCTGAAAGGCCATCACAGTGGCCTTTCACCCATCCTGGAGATATGGTTGTGTGTGCATAAAGAGTCAATAGATGCTCCCTTTCCCCAGGAGTTACGTGAGGCCATCACAGTCGGCTATCACGCACCCTGGTGATATGGTCGTGTGTGAATAAAGAGTTTAATAGATCATCCATTTCCCCAGGAGTTAAGTGAGGCCACCACACTCGGCTATCACGCACCCTGGTGATATGGTCGTGTGTGAATAAAGAGTTTAATAGATCATCCATTTCCCCAGGAGTTAAGTGAGGCCACCACACTCGGCTATCACGCACCCTGGTGATATGGTCGTGTGTGAATAAAGAGTTTAATAGATCATCCATTTCCCCAGGAGTTAAGTGAGGCCATCACAGTGGTCTATCACGCACCCTGGTGATATGGTTGTGTGTGCCTAACCAGTTCAATACATTCTCCCTATCTCCAGGAATCCTATGGGACCTGTGTAAGGTCCCTTGTCTATTATCCCACTGCAATGGGGTATGCAGCTGATGATGTGTGGCACAACACGCAACCCCCATGGGGCCGTAGGCCACATTGAATAGGTGGGTATGGCAGTCACATGTTGTGTTAGTTTATGACAGGTAAGTTGCACCTCTCACATAGTCAGTGAGGTCACTATCTCATCACACATGTCTGTGATCTATCACGATGAAAAGCTATGTGCACATGTTGATGTGTGTATAGGTACAACATCTCCATGACCTAGCCAAAGATATTCCCAAAGGCTGTAACAGAGCCATATTCCCCTCACGTTATGCATAGTTAGGTTACCCATCCTCACACCTCCTACAAATCCATTACCTTGGAGCAGGTGAACAGAACTGATGTTGTAGGAAAGCTACAGTCACCTCTTGTGGTTGGACACCACAGACACAAGCAGCCACATGAGCACAGGTGGCAATTGCGTAGTGTGTTGGTATGTTGTCTGTCCATGGTTTTTCAAAATACACCTGCTGTCATCATACAGGTCTTAGGTCATAGTGACATTTCTAAAAGATATAGCCCAGACTGGGTCATTACTACGTCTGTCACGCACAGTCTTCTTTCCAACAACAGTGTTATAAGTAGTCCCTACACAGCTTGCACGTACCCCATGTGAAACATTGTTATCCTGGGACGTGCATAAACCCAAATGTCATGGGAGTGGGCCCTGGCAAGGTGAATATGGACACCCATACAATGTTCCTTGTAGGGACATATCAGTGACGTTTGGTAGAATATGATGTTGCCATTGGGACTGTTGTCCAGGACATGTGTAGGTGACTTCACAACAAATGGCTTGCAAGACCAAAACAGGGTTACCGGGGTTAGCAAGTACACCATCATTGTCATTCTCAATGTGGCATGGTCATGCAACGTCATGCAAGGGGGCCCCAGGGTATTGTTTTGATGCGTTTAGGCTGGCAGTCACACTGCAGATAGGTGTCACTGCAAACATGTCCACATATGCAACTATGTATGCAGGTCTCAATGGGAACACAAAATGGCACAGCACCAGCAGGATGTTCTCCATACATGTGGGTGTCATTAGTACCGACAGAGCGTGTATGCAAACAGTCTACAATGTTGTATAGGAAAGGTATTGTAATCAACCCACAGCACCTGTGTATGGTTAGGTTTCCTTTCCAAAACAACTTGGCCCACGTAATGGCTTCCCACAGATTAAGTGGGTCATTGTACCTGGCCTTGCTTAAAAAAGTGTATGGTACGGATCCCCCTGTGCCACTGTCATTTTGTTTCTCTGCAGTCCTGCAAATATCCTAGAAATGAAATATTCCCCAAGGTACATTGCACCAACACAATGAAACGTCTTTCGGAAATTAAAACACACCTTGTAAGACCACCCCCGGTGTCAGATTGGTTTCTGATGGCACATCAACCATGGGGAAGGCCCCCTTGCTTCCAGAACATATTTGTTGCATATGCAGGTATTGTCTCTGTCACTGACAACCATTGTGGCTCTCGACATAGGTGATGGCTATCACAAAATATGTTGAAATGTATGGGCAGGGGGATATCAGCCAAGAGTGGCATGCAGGACACATGAGCCAACCTGAGTAACCTCTTCCCCACCAACGTGGCCTAGCACAAAGACGTGTTGCAAGGCCATACTCTTTCACCCGTGCATCTCATGTAACCTAAACCAAATGGTTATGGCTCACAAAGGAAAATACCCATCATGAGAGGTGTACTGTCAATGGCATTGCCATTGAGGTGGACGTTCGAAACATAGAAGGCCAGTGTGAGTGGCAAGACCCCAAAACCACTATGGAACCCCATGATGTAAGACATGCCTCATCCTGTTGCATTAAACCTGCTCCATGCTGTGGCCACCTGGCGTGGGCCACTACTCATACACAGACATCATCAGTGTTGTTTGAACAGAGGACTGTGGCCATTGATCACAATGTGCCATGTGACCATGTGGCAGGCACAAGCTACGTTGAAACACAGATCATCCAAACTGCAACACCGGTTGCTGTAACAATTGCATGACTGTCAATGACAAATGCAACATGTGTTTAACAAACATCCCTCTCCCCCTTGGGTTCTGTCGCATTCTGCAACTGCTCCAATGTATACCTTCTGCCGCTCCTGGTGTGCTAAACATACACATGAAGAGATTCAAATTTTGGACAGCTAGTAGCATCACACAAGCACCATGGCATGGCTCCAGAGACTGACATATGTGACGATGACCAACATTAGTGAATAGGCTCAGTTGGTAATGGTGTTGTCCACATGTGATAAAACATTCCTTGTGCCCATGAAGATCCCCTGTGACAGGTGTTGAACTATGCTATACATGAAACACACATCAGTGGAGCTGAAGTGTCGAGACCCAGGACACACTGTTGTATGTTTATGTTGCCCACCCACCAGATGTATGTGCTCACTCATGCTCCCACCCATATTTTCTCACACACACAGGTCGAGGATCTGAGAAAGAAAGGGAGGGAGCTGCGCCTGCACCATGGCGCATACCTTCAGCGCATGAGGAATGCAGAATCATCACATGGTGATGGTGCGTATTGATGACGTGGCTGCCCACCATCAGAGGTCACAGTGGCCCATCAGTGTGCATGGTACCTGCATGGGTACATGTGATGTGTCACACACATCTACGTGTGCTGATGACTGTCATCTTCCACAGATGGTGATGACAGTGACGAAGACCCCCGTACCTCTGCCTATGCCCTCCGAAGGCCCACCTCCCGCGCTGCCGTGGAGGTGGTAGTCCTGGACACCAGTGGGGAGGAGGCAGAGGGTCCTGAGGAAGACACAGAGGAGGGGTCATGGGGGATGCTGGGATGGAAGGTGTGGGTGCCAGGGTCACAAGGGGGGGTGAGGGCGCAGGTGATGTGGGTGGGGGGGAGGTGGTGGGGGGTGTTGGGGAGGAGTCAGGGGGGGAAGAGTGGCCGCAGGGTGCCTGGGAGAGCGACATAGAGGACAGTGCAGCACAGGGCACTGTTGGCTCCCGCCATCAAGGGCAGGTGGCTCCAACATCCAGGGCCCCACACACAGTGCACGCAGATGCCACCACACAAACACCAGGAACAATGTGTGTGTGTGGTGGCAGATGTGTTGTACATCTGTGTGAGGCTCTGGATGCACTGGAGCAGCGGGTGCACCGGTTGGTGCACCTGCAGGAATGGATGGCGGGAGCCATGGAGAGGGTGGTTGCTGACATTGAGCATCTGCCATGTCGGCAGCCACCCCCTGAAGGGCGTCACAGGCATCATTGATGGTGCCTGTGACGTCCACACATGTGCCCTGTGCTGCCCTGTCCGCCATCACGGGGCAGGCTGAGGGAGGGTGGGGTCATGTGGGGGTTCGGGGTTCGTGTGTGGGAGTGTGTTTCTTGCGGGTGGGTGTGTGCGGGGTGGGGAGGGTTTGTTTTGGGGGGTGGGTGATGGCATTTTCCCCCTACCCTAAATATGTATATAGTTTTATTTTTGTTTGTACATATTAAACTATTTGTTCAGAACCCTGTAATGGTCACGTGTCTCACGTAGCATATGACTATAGATGCCAGCATGTCATATGTGTGCAGCCACATACATTCCTGACGGGTAAACATGCGTGTGATACCTCAATTGGCACCACATGCAGTGTGTCTGGAAAATCATGTGTGTAGGTGTGTGATAGCAGGGTGCTGCATTACATGTTACAATGTAGTGGCTGCCCCACAGACGTACATGCCACAGGGATGGATATACATGACCCACATGTTCTCACATATATGAGCCGGCAAAATATGCAGCACACAAATGTCTGCCTCTGTAACATGCATCCCTATGGTGGGTTGGGGTGCATGTGACCACTAATATAGGTGAGGGCACGGGTCACACATATGCCACCAATGTGTCGTGTATGACGGGTTCCAGACGGTGATGTTTATGGAACGTAAACAGGCCATTTATAACACAGTACCCCTGTGTCCACATCAAGGGTGGTGAACCGTGGTTCTGTAGAGCCGCAGGGCAGTCAGGTTTTGGAAATATTCCTAATGAGTGTGGCAGAGATATATATGAATTGGAGATATCCTGTCAGCGTGACTGATTTTTCGGCCCTCCAGGGCTCGCTTTTGAGAGACCTGGATTACACCTCTGCCATTTTGGAATGTGAGTGGGCAAGGCGCAGATGTCCAAGACATCAAACATGTTACCTAGAGTGTGTCATATTCCTCCTCACCTCTCACCACCAACAACATATTGCCGTTGCCACCACCCTTTACTGCTGGTGAGAAACAAGGAGCAATGTTACGCATTCCAAATAACCATCCGATGTCTGTGACATCTGCACCTAGCCCAAAATAAATCTTACATGACAGAGGTGTAAGGCAGCGCTCTCAAAATCCAGTCTTGGAGGGCCACAAACCAGTAAGGTGGTCATGATAATTGTAATGCTGATATATATCGCCAGCATATACATTAGGGATATGCTCAGAACCTGACTGGTCTGCGGCTCCACAGTATCACGGTTCCACACCCATGTTCTACATGGATGTCTGTGCACACTGTGCCGCTGCAGCTCAGAGGCTGTGGTGACACATTGTGCTAGTGAAACATTACATATGTGTGGATCATGGAAATAGTATATGTGTGTGGCAAAGTAGCTTATGCAGTGGACATGGTTGCAGATCATATGGTCCTCCCACCCCCCTCTCAGAGATACACATGGGACCAAATGGACACTCTTTGGAAAGACACAGTGTATCTATTTTTGGACAGCTGTTTATTATCACAGCTATTCTCTCATATAAAACTATTGTTACAAACATGTGTGTAATACATTTCAAAGATCCCCCCAAGCCAATTACATAACACAAACACAACATACTAATCACATATGTCTTCTTTCACATATAACCCAAACCAAGCCGCAATAACAGAAAAAACTATGTACATAGTTGCTAAAAATGAACAGTGCAACAAAGAGAAACCTTTGCTTTCTTGCTGTACATTTCTATATTATCATAGGTTACTGACGGCGTGGTCGGCCACGCCTGCCACGTCGGGCCCCTCTCCCTGGCAAGGCTATATCCTCCTCCGGATACATTGGTGGTGCAGGTGCAGCTCGGATCAGAACATCACGTATGCCCTCAAGGGCCTCACACATGCGAGTTAGTGGCATGGCTACGACCCCCTCATGTAATGTCCGGAGCTCAGCACAAACATCCCTGGTGTTCTGCTCCACAGCACAGCGAATCCGCTCCAGAGCACGTCGATTGGCTGTGAATGGGACACAGGGTGGTCAATGAAATACCTCTCCACTAAAACACCTTCATAAAGCAACATGTCATACACATCCCACACTAATGCTAATGTGATAGTGCTGAGTCATATGGGAACATGGTTAGGGGTATAACACATATATCTCACTGTACTACAACTAATAGAAACACAGAGAACACTATACAGGAAGAAGATGTGGGAGGCCAACACAACAGTCATAAAATAGCTTCTGCATACACACCCACATACTACTGACGTGGCAACAGAATTGGGCAAGGACAGTCATCTCATATCCATTATTTAGGTCAGGTGCAGCATGCAGCAGCCATAAACACCTCAGATGGCCAGAAGCATTGTTGAACCGAGGAGTGTTTGGAAATGTCTGCACAGGTACAGCCACCTTCAGACACATATTCTCAATATGTACAGGTAATGGGTGATGTGTTATGAACTCAGTGGTATGGAATGACAGCACAGGAATGTCACACCTTACCTGCACATGTGCACTGCTGGCGCGTGTGTGTGACACGTGAGAGTTTCATGTGCACCTTGTGTACCACTTATGAGGGCTTGGGGATCAGATCTGGTACACTTTGGAAAAGATCTGTAGGGTTCAGACAGAGCAAGGGAAGCAACATAGGAGGCCATCAGTGGTGGGCAACAACCAGGAAAATAGTGACGGGGTATGTTGAGGGAAGCACATCTGCTGGTACTGACTGGTGATGGACAGTGATAGCCTGAGTTGGCGGGTTATATGTCTGATTTCAATATCCATCAGGGGTTTGAACGGGGGGTTGTGTATTGTATAGGAAACACACATAGGTAGTTTGCTCAGCTATGTGCTTACGTGTGTCAATCCAATACAGGTCCAACCACACCTTTGATCACGTGTGCATTTGCACTGGTCATGCTCTTCCAGGGGTTTGCACGTAAGTAACATTGCGGATTTCAGCACCCGTCTGAAAAGGATTTGTGAATCTGGCTAATGCCGTTGCTGCACCAGCAAGGACAGAATGGAGTGTTGTCTAGGTCGCCCCTGTTTGCCTATAATGTGTGCAAGTATTTTATCATCTGTAAAGGGATAGTGTCTACCTTCTGTTGGTGTTTAGGCCACATGTGCTTTTGGTAACTGTGGTCTTGGCTTCTTTGGACACAGGGGTGTGATGGCTAGCGTGTCAGTAGGCACGCTGCCTTAAGGGAGACACAATGCAGACAATGTTCCCTGTCCATGATGTGTGGCTCTGCAGAGGGGACCAGCAGGCAGGGGGCTTTTGTTCCTCCCACCCCCCTCAGACACTCCTTTCTGCTACAGCTACAACAACATCACAATACAGCAGTGGATTTGTTCAACACATCACATAGACAATGGTGGGGTTCTGGTCATGACGTTAAGTGCGTAGGGCTGTGGGTTTTTTTGGGTTAGGACAGTATATGTGTTTTTAGTGAGTGTGTAGGGGGTAAGGGGGCATTTGTGGGGGCGGACACCTTCAACCGACAATAGCTGATTGACAACAGTTATGAGGTGTGGGATGACGGGTCATGTATGGGTCCAGGGTTTTGCAGTATGTGGCATAGAGATGCACATGAGCTGTTGGGGCATGTTATGACAGGAACTGTGTGTTATGTGTTTATGGGATTTGCTAGTCTCCATGAGATGTTTGTACTGGATGTAGCCTCATGGGATGCCTTATTTTTGTGTCAGACTGTGTGACGGCAAATCAGGTTTGGCCTGACCTAATGATTGTTTTATGACATGACAATGTATGGTCTGATGGGTTACATTGTCAGTATAAGGGCTGGATGTGGGGATGTACACATTATCCGTATGGATGTGCTGGTCCTTGGAATTGCCTGGTGCAAGGACTAAACTGATTTGTATGCTTGGTGGTGTACAAAATGTACGTGAGCTGATGTTGGGGAATGACTAGAATGTGATGGTGCTGACAGACGTTAATCCCGTGAAGCATTTACGTGTTTTGTGGGAGTGGGTGATACCTTATGAACATAGCTGCTTATGTGAGTGTAGTTGAGGATAGACATTGGCATGCTGAAAACGTCATTGATAGTGTGGGATGTCAGAGACCTACTACAAGGAAAAAATGGTTATGTTAAAGCAAATGTGACAATGTAGAGTGGATAAAACAGTACAATAGAGCTTTTTGAACACATAAACATCAGACTATGGTGAGTGAGCAGAACTCTTGAACAGGCATTGTGAACGTGGATGCAGCAATTAGGACTTGGAAAACAGTCACAACAACTAGACAACATATGTTTTCCGCTTTCTCATTTGACATAGCATATGGATCCTTACAGGCTGAGCTTCAGTATGTTTATTTTTTACCTTGCTGCAAGGGATAATGTATGTATCACTGTACTGATTGGTCAGATATTTCTATCTACCCACTGGCCAGTGTACTAATATTAGAACCTATACAGTGTTGTGTCAAATTCCCTAGTTGCCTTTTGTGGCTCCAATAACACTTTTCGACTAGGTTATGTTTTTCTTTGGTTGTTTGCTCTATGATGATGTATCTGGTTATTTTGTAAAGGAGATGAGGTCTTCAGTTTATGTTATTTCTCATTGGGCTTGACAATTGCTATCATCCACCAGTATGTTATGTGAGGTCTTTGTGTAATGCTCTAATGTTTGCATTCGGAAAGGAGGGGTAGGGTGATGTGCCAATTCTGGTAATGTTGTGTGGATACGTGGTGTATGATATGGTCTCAACATGGCAAGCTTTTGTTGTAGTTAGTCATATGTGTTTAGGTTTTGTTTGCAGCACAGTAATTGTTCAAGGTTTTAGTCCTTCTTTAACCATTTGTTGAGAAATAGACATGCTTCATACTCATTACTGTATGGTTGCATACAACACATATTGCAGGTATGACACTTATGATAATGGGGACCATCACACGGTATGGGGACATAGGCCCACAATTTAACTGGGACACACATGCTCACAGCCTATGCAATCTGTTGATGGATTGTTGGCCTTACAGTAAGGGGACATGGTGTTTTCCTTTTCTGTCTGGATTACAGTCTATGTTATGTCTTTATGTACAGGGGAAATTGAGGAATGTTCTCTCCAAACAAGCCAACAGGTTCATTCTGTACGTTTGAGACCCCTCTGTAGATCCTTATCTATGGTTGACCTGACATATTTTCACACCTCTCTCCATATGCTATGTAATTTGACACCTGCAGATGCAGACTGTGGGGAATGAAGTCTTTGTGCTGTTACATCACAGAGGAGGGTTGCATTGCTTTATATATGGTATTTTTGTTTCTTTAACTATCATTTAGTTGTCATCCTGTGGTTTACCAGACATCTGGGTGTCTGCAATGAGGTAGACTGTTGCAAGGGCAAGTTTTGATCTTTCTCATGACAACAACATGGTGGCCCTTATACAACATTCCTCTTAGGCCTGCATCTGTGGGTGTCAACTGACCTTAGGTGATTCTGTTTTGCGACATAATAACACCATATATTATACCCCACACCGTTCTTTCAAGAAACAATATCCCAACAACATGAGCCATACATGTGATATATGTGGTGGTTATGTTGCAACATTCACCACACAAACACCAACTAGTGACTATTGGTGTTTATTTTGAAATTATGACTGTCGTTTGTCACCCACCTTCAGCATCGCGACGTGCAGATGCGCCATGGGACCTTAACTCCGCCATCATCATCTGAGGGTCAGGGCTATCGGTGTATACTTGCGGCCTGGGTCCTTGGATGTTCTCCCTTGATGCTGCCCCTAGTGGTGATATACTGGGTACAGGTGGCTCTATGGGCTCATCAACAGCACTTGTGCTGCCCCCTGAGACAGCAGGTTCATCCTCCAACACACTCATTGGCACTGTGATGTCAAAGTCACCCTCTTCCTCCACCTCCTCCTCCTCCTCCTCCTCCTCCTCTTCCTCTCCCATTTTACTGTAGTCACCTGCATATTGAACAATAACAGAGAAAACACATATGTTTCAACATAATCATATCTATATATGTGTGGCACAGACACCACAGAGATGATGGGGTGGGTATGTGCGTGTGTGCTGCATACCCGACCCATGACACCCTCCCATACATGTTTGTCGACGTCATTCAGCTGTTTCTGGGGCACATGTGTGTCGTGTGGCCATGCACATGTTGCATTTATTCCATGTGTATTTTTTGAGTGCCATGCCACATGTGTCCCCCATCACATTCCATCCCCTATCTGTGCAACATATGTCCACACATGTGTGAGAATACAACACCCTTACACTTGTTTTGGCCATACATTGACTGTTTATGTTTAATTATGCATAGGAAATATTGTCTTTAGACATACTATATGCTCATTGTTGGATATGTTTGGCTGTGACCCATTGTGCCGTGGATCCCATGTAGCCAGCACCTGTGGGCCACTGAGAAGCACATGTAGCACTGTCCAAATAGTATGTCACACACACGTTACCTGATTAGTGTGCCACAAAATCATATGGTGCTTTGCAATCACAGATGTGGAGGTTGGATAGGAATTGTTGTGTGGAGTTTTGGAAAAAATGGGGAGGTTGCTGTTTTCGAGGGACACATATGTAATGTTGTGACAGGACATGGCAACAACACAGTTTGTGCATGGCCATAACACACACATGTGACACCAATTTTTAAACATGGTGTGGATTGGGTCACAGGTATGGGAGTGTGTGTGCAGCTGAATGATGTGTACTGAAGGGACATTGTGAACATGAATTTATACCTGGCAATTACTATACATACCTGCGTCAGGATGTGCCGTGTCGAGGGCCTCTGGCAGTCCACGGAGATAGATGTGGCCCAATCGTGTTGCCAGCTCTTGTTCCAATGGTGTGAGTGATGGGATAAAAGGGCCCCCACCACCTGTGCCAAGCGCATGTTGTCTTTCAGCCGCCATGTGCTGGCGCACCCCTCTTTTAATATCAGAGTACCTCTTTTTGAGGCTTTCAACATCCCTTGTGGGGCCCCCTGCCTCTGACATTGCATTACGCACCTCCTCCCATACTGCCATTCTGGTGGCCACTGTTGTGCGACTGCTGAGCCTGCCAAATAAGAGGTCATAGTTTTCAATTACATGCGAGAGTAGGATATAGTTCTCTCTATCACTGAAGCGTACAGCTCTTTTTCGCTGTGTACCAGGCACAGGTACCCTTTTTCTCTTCCCAGTTTGGACATATTGTGCAGGCTGTGGCCCAACAGATGGTCCTGCATGTCCCTCCCTAGGGTGTGACGTCTGTAGCGTCGGTGTATCACCCACCACAGGTTGGCCCACATCCTCCACACCCTCACCCTCACCCTCACCGTCTCTCTCCCTCTCTCTCTCCATCTCTGTATGTTTTAAATGCTCCTTTCAACACAACAGCACTCACTTAAACAAAACAAAACAAAACACAGCATGCAATAATGACTTACAAAACGTTACAGTACAGGACACAGTAAAGGACACAATAACAAAGGGAACGTAAAAATTATATTAGCACAAAGTGAGGAATCTACTCTGCTCCTGACTATCTTTCTCTGCCTCTCTCCGCTGCCCTACTCCCTGGACAGACTCTCTACCTCCTTCCTCTGGACTACTCCCACCACAGCCTCTCTAAGTATAGTTTTTGTTATCCCTCACTGTGCTTCTTTCCTGTGCAGTAGTCCCACCACTGTCTCTGTTTCAGACTTTATCTATGACACCCTCTCTCTCTAACTAACTCCTTTATCAACCCTCAACGTGATGCACGTGTGCAGGCCTATTTATAGTGTTTTGCCACGTGTCTTTCATTGCACATGCGCAATTGGGCGGGCGTGGCGCTCGTGCGTTGGGCGCGTGCTCGCCAACGCATGGGTGGCCGTACGCGGACAAACGCACATGCGCCCTGGGACACAGTACTGCGCATGTGTCGCTGTACGCATGCGCACTACAACGAGTACCGCAGGGGTGTCTGTGTTTTGTGCGCATGTTCACGCCGGCGCACATACACGTGTGGCCACGCACTGACCGACGCCCATGCGTAGAGTCGCGCACGCGCGCCACCGACGGGCATCGCATGCGATCAACTGCGCATGCGCATTGTGCGCAAACCACACACCCCATAATACCATATATTAACATCACAACATTACCCACGTTGAGGGTTGTAGGCGAAGAGCAGGAGGAGTGTGGTTGGTGTGAAGAAGAACGAAAGTCTAAGCAGTTGTACTAGAGGATTGTATTGGTGTTTGTATTGGTTATTATATTGTGTTGTGTGTGTATTGTCAGGTGTTGTTTTTACTTTTGGATACTGTATAGTGTGGTTTGTGTGTTTGTTAGAGTTTGTGTGGTTGTTAGAGTGTGTTACGGTAGTGGGACGGGAGGAGTTTATGGCAGCAATTTATGCTTATGCATGTGTCCTGAGTGGTGGGCAGATGCTGCGGTTGCCGGACAGGGGAGATGGTGTCCACGGGGCTGAAGCACAGGGCATGGGTGTAGTCCCGCAGCAACTCAGACCTGCAGCTGTGGAGGTGGTCCAGCCATGTGCTGTGCGTTCACGGCGCAGAAGGCGTGCCGAGGTGCAGGCTCGGCAGCCACGCCTCTACAGGCCCAGGGCACAGCTCCAGGGCATGCGTGAGGACCAGGTCATCTCCCTGTACCGACTGAGCACAAGGGCTATTAGGGAGCTTTATGAGGATTTAAGACCTGACCTCGAGCCCCTGACTGATCGGTCCCATGCAATACCAGGTTTAGTCAAGCTCCTTGCTGCTTTACATTTTTTTGCCTCTGGCTGTTTCCAGTCATCTGTGGCTGCAGTGGGTGGCATGAGCCGCCCATCCTTCTCACGATGTCTCCACCAAGTACTGCGTGCCATGGTCAGCCGGGTGGGGAATTACATAGCCATTCCCCACACTAGGCAACAATGGGGGACCCTGAACCAGGCCTTTGAGACATTAGCAGGGATACCACACGTGATGGGAGCTATTGATTGCACACATGTTGCCCTGGTCCCGCCTAGAGACAGGGAGGTGGCGTTTCGCAACCGCAAACACTACCATTCCCTGAATGTTCAGGTTGTATGTGATGCTAATCTGCATATTCTGAATGTGGTCCCTAGGTTTCCAGGGTCCACCCATGACTCCTATATCCTGCATCACTCGGCAATCTTCACACAATTTGAAGGCGGACGTTATGGGGACTGTATTTTGCTGGGTGAGTATGTGAGGTGTCGTAATGTATGTATGTCTTTGTAACTTTCTTTATGTTTACTCACATATCTAGCAAACTCGTTTAAACCCATAAACTTAAATCAACATATGACCAATGTTAGTTAGAGGACTGTTGTATGTTTAGATTATTACAGGGGTATAGACGTACACAGACAGCAACTACAAACAAACATAGACCATCAGACTCCTAACATTATATGATCCTGACATTCACATGGTGTGCAGGTGACAACACCCCTGTGCATGTGGCTAGGCTGTTGCACAATCACTCATAGTGTGTGGTAATATTAACTGCACACATTCTGAGGGGGGGGAGGTTGGCCCTCAAATGCACGTATCATGATGGGTCATTGCCAACTAATGCTTGTATGTCATTTAACCTTGAGATAATTGCTCATCCATACAGGTAACCCTTCTCATGTGTGTGTTGGGTTCACACACTCACTCTGCACTGTTTTTGCTACCCAGGAGCCAGTATATAATATGAGGGGGTGTTTGGGAATATCTTATGTATGCTTTTGCCCTTTCCAGCTAGCAGCACTCGTGTGGATATGTATGGTCACGCATTTTGCCTATGTCACAGCAGGGGTGTAACGAAATATAGTTGCTGCAGTACCTTGGCCTACTGTAGATGATCATGATTTAGCCACATATTGGCCAGTGATCCTCATGTACTTTAACATAATGGAAAGGGGATGGCTAAAGCTGTGGTCTAAGTGTGTGCATACAGAGTTGTATTGTTTACAGCTACACATGAAGGTAATGTACCGATGTGTATCTCTGTGAGGTTAAGACATGAGTAGTACAGTGTGCAGGTTTGCAGACCCCACCTTCAGTGGGATGTTCCCAGGATAGACACAGTGCACAGGATTGGTATTTAAACAATTTCCGTTTAGCAATATCCAGCAAAAGGAAACAGAGTATGAAATCTAGATATGTTGCCCGTACAGGACAGGATGCATATAGGTGATATGGTTTACATTTTTCCAAGCCTCCATGGCATACATGTTCTGGTTTTTTGGCAACCTCTCATGGCAGCATATTTTACCTAGGTTACTGTTCAGACATACAATATGAAAATGTGACAAGTGAATCGTTACTATAGTCTGTCATTGGCAGTGGTGCCAATGTGGACAGTAAATGCATTACAATACCCATGTCGCGCACACACACACACAATATGTTACACTATAGATGGAACTGTTGGAGTATTTACCATGAGTGTACTGACTTTCTAGGCTATGTGGTCCTTTTCTAACTGCATATGTTTTTTCGGGAGAGCTCATTAATTGTTCAGTGATATGTTTATGTCAGAATTTGTTTTGGGTAGGGTTACTACATCTTAACATATGTCAGTTATGTTGAATATTGACACCCACATTTTTTTTTATTTCCAAGGTGATGCAGGATATGGGTGTCGCCCCTGGCTGCTGACCCCTGTACGTCAGCCACGGACACGTGCAGAGCGGAGGTACAATGAGGCCCATGCCTCCAGCCGCTCAGTCATCGAGCGTACCTTTGGCGTGTTGAAAAGTCGCTTCAGGTGTCTGGATAGGTCAGGCGGGGCCTTACAATATAAGCCAAAGACTGTTGCAGAGATAATCATAGCCTGTTGCATCCTGCACAACATTGCTCTCAGGCACGATATCCCTGCAGAGATTAATGAGGATCTGGAGCAAGATCCAATGTGCCCCCCTGTACGTGCCAGTGGTGACACACAGGAGGGCACAGCAGTCAGACGGAGGTTGATTGGAGAGATCTTCTCATGTGCGTATTACCTACCCACACGGCTTTTCCATCCTATGTGTGTTCTGCTTACAGCAGTTACAGTTTATGTCAGGATATCATTTGTATGCGACACCACATTAGTATTTTAGTGATAATTCACAACTCACATATAGGCATGTGTGTGGCACAAACAATGTGGCCAGTACAAAACAGCATTTGGTGCCAGATGATGTGGGTGGTTGCTCATACGACTGTGTGTGATTTTTAAGGTTAGATTTACAGTTAGTGGCTGCCTGTGTTAGCACCTGTTGTTGTTGAACACAAATGATGTTTTGTGATGATATGGGTGGAGAACAGTGTTAGCCATATGGTGAGATGTTCACAGTGTGAGACCAGTCCACGTTTGGGGACATTAGTCCAGTGGTTTGAATTTATATGTTTCACCTTTGGGGTGTACATTTTGTTCTTAAACTCCTGTCAGCTGGCTATGTGTTGCTTTGTTATTATGGCCGTATCAGGACATACATATCACAAGACAGATGCTTAGTAGTAGTTTCTGCGGATATTAGGGAATATATGTGAAGGGTGGTAATGTCACCCTACAGTGTCTCTGAATGTATACTGCACCAGAAAGCCATGACATGGACATGTTATAGGATGGTGATCTGAGCATTGTCCAGCCAGAGAGGTAGTATGGCCACATTTACATGTTGGCGAATTGACCTTAAGTACAGTGCTACATATGTACACAGATACAGAGGATAACCTACCCCATATCAGCAAGGGGTGCGTTACAGTGGGCAGGATGAGCAAAGAATGTGTTGGTGGCGTATGGTTGTGCAGAATTCTCAGGGAGTACATGGCATATCTTGCTGATAAAATCTCAACATATGCCATCATGCCTCAGCTACAGGCTGGGTATGTGAGTAGTGTAGGATAGTACAGTCCACATTAGATAGATTGCATAGATAGTCAGACAGGGAAGGGGAGGATTATGTTGGCAAAGAAAACCAGACATATGTGAGAGTTGTTTCTCTGAGGTACACATATAGGCTATCCATGCGTGGACATTCTCAATGACACACAGTGTGATGGCATGCAGCCATCATGCTTTGCGTACAAACATACATGGCATTGGTGTTTTAATGACATGACGCACACATTGACAGCTATCTGTGGAGATCAGCAGCAAATAGCTGTCACTATGATTCAAGGTATGACATCTACACACCAGGATATGTATTTGGTCCCTGCATACATGAGACACTCGTGCATATTCCATATGTGTTTCCAGAATTGTAAGCGACTTAGCATTCAACATTGACACACCCCTACACAAAGATAGGGGGCATTGTTGCCAATATAGTGGATCTGTGTGACTCGTCTGTACTTTGTGATGAGGTGCAAACATGGTGTTTGCTGACATGTCTGTTGATCTTTCTGTACAACAACACAGAGGTACGATGGGGAAAAGATTGATTATGGACACCTGAAGATAGCCTCATACAACTCTGTGCTGCCTCTCACATGTGAGAGATCTATACATTGTGATAGGGAGCAGTCAGACATTAGGTGATGTTGTGGGGTATGAGAGTTGTGGACAGGAAGGTGCAGTGTGTGATACTCTTGTAGAACATGACATATGTTTGTTACTGTTGTGTTTCCCAATGCACAGGACATACTTTATTCAGATGCTGTTGATGTGTTGGATTGGCATGTGACTGAACATCACCCAAGATGCTTTGCGTTGCGGTAGGTGGATGTACAGCGAGATTGTGTGTGCCTGGGGTCATGTGGAAAACATATCTTCATTGCTCTATCATATTGGGCAGATGTTGTGTTGTTTTGTTTTTCACTTCAAGCTCCATCAACCATCCCTTGCTGTTGTCACACATATCCCCATGTGTTTGTGTTCAGCATGTCCTGTGCCACACTCTATATGTCAGGTACAGCAGATCTGCATGTGTGTGTAGTCAACTTTTGTATTTGGTTTGCCTGCACTTGCTCCCTACCCCAACATTGTACCATAAGCCAACAACAGGGTATTATTGCCGGTTCACGGGGCCTTTATATGTCTGAAGGTCCACTTGGACACATACAGGCCATGTGTTGCAGCTGGAATGCATAAATTTGCATACTTTGTGTGTGGGTGATTACAGGTTGCGTGTGTGATGAGACACTCTTCAGGCATAGTACATTATCATGTACTGTGAGGGGACTGTGCACCTGGGGGGCAGTTGTGACTGTGGTATGTCTTCCGTAGTGCTGTTTACCTTATGAGCATTATCAACATGTGTTGTGTGGTGTGAGACAAAATGTGTCTTGTGTTGTGAGTCACCACTGATGTGCACGTTTATTTATTTTCAGATATGAACATAATGTGGACATGCATCAACAGTGGCTTGACCTTTTCTTTGTACACGTTCTGCTGAGATTCTCTCCCTTCACTGTCACCTCTTATTGCTGTGTAGTGGTTCATGGGATTGCTGACATACACCTGATGCACACACAAGGTAAGTTGCACATTTGTTAATTGCAGATTTGAATCTATGTTTACCTGTTGATGAATCATAATTGTCTCATATGCATGTAATGTTTCCTCTATGTGCACATAAACAGATGCATGTCGTGTGTAGCTGTGACACACCTGTGTGACACGAGCATGGACATGACCATATCCATGTTGTACCCGTGTGTGTGTTTAGGATTAATGATGTCATCACCAATGTTTTGTTGAGTAATGTTATCATGTACTGTGTGGTTTAACATACCTTTCTTGTGAATTTGCAAAGGTGTAACGGTGTGCATTGTGTGGTGTTTTTCAAAGGTGGCTAACAAGAACATACGTATCCTCTCATGACACAGGGCTGAGTACATCCCGGACACGTCTATTACAGTGCATCTGATGTCACCATCACCCACCTTTTGGAGAAACAATACCATAGACATTTTACACCAGAAAGTGGCCCATTGGATGTTTTACCTCTGAGAGTGAGACATATGACTGTGATGGACAGTATTACTGTTAACCTACTGAATTCTCCATTACAGAGGTGTTCTATGCACTGTTTGTGTGATGGTTCTGCAGGGAGTCCTGCTCATTGTTGAGAACACACATGAACTTTCAGAGAAAGTGGAATGTTGACATGTCACGCTTGACTATTCCTAGCCATATTTGGTGGAACACTATTAACCTCACCTGTTGGATTGCACATAGTATTGTTACTTTTGGCAGTGTTCCCCCCGTGTGCAGCAGCAAATGACATGGACAGTGCAGCTGATGCATTCGAACACAGTTTTAGTATTGTTAAGTTTTGGCCCTGGGTGTGACATGCCACCCAGGATACACTCATCTTTTTCTTCCTAATCAAGCATACAACCATGTTTGCGCCATACGGCCAACGATGGAGCACTCCTATTGTCTATGTCCACCTGCTTTCCACCTGCACATGCTACAAGTGTTACCTCAACAATGATTTTGGACACACGACCATCTTAAATTAATGTGGTCAATGTGACAAGGGTGTTTATGTGCATGTGTGACATCACTGTATCATGTTGCAATGTGGATGGTGCTTTTGCATATGACGGACTATGTTTGTGAGACAAAACATGTGGACCTCAGACTTCTTTGTGGCTCCGTGTAAGATGTTTGGCCCTCATTTCCTTGTTTAGATGCTGCTTATTGTGTTTGTTGGATGTGCAGACGTGACAGTCTGCATGTATGTCAACACCTTGCATTTCCCATGTGCACAGTCCAGGCTATGCCCTGTGGTAGGGACACTCACATTGCGACATGATGCTTGTAGTGTGGCAATGTGGGTCACCGTTGCACTTCTTCAATTGTGCATTCCATGTATTATGTTATATGTGGCCAAACACTGTCTACTCTGAAAAAGTTGCAGGGCCACCTCCTTCATGGTGGTATATGTATAGGTATGAGAAGGTCGTTTAGTTTGTATTTTGTTTGTGTTCATGTGCCTGTGCTACCTGTTAGCATATACTCATTGTGATTTTGAGGAGAGTTTGTGTCTACATTGTTGCAGCTTTGATTCCTAGCTCAGCCATTATGTGAGACCTCACACATTACTTTCCCAGCGTGATTTTCACAATAAAACATTTTCTCAACATAGGCTTTTTTGGTTTGGTTGTCTCCTGTGTTGCAAGATGGATATGGTTTGAGGGACACATGATGTGTGTTGTGTCCTCAATATGCAGCGCCAACTCTCTACATGCACTCATATGTGCATTACACCTTTGCAGCATGCAGAATCAGGTAGGGGCTGGGGGTCTGCTGCCCAGTGCATTGTATGCAGTGGATGCACATTATATCTCCTGCTCTTCATTTGTGGTGAATGAATTGACTTTTCTGTGTGAGTTGGATTTATGCCCTATTAGAGGTTTTTCAATATTCCATCAGAGATGCACTCACCTTCATATTATGATGGCACTGACTACACTATCTGTGATGTGTAAACCAAATAAAGATATTTATTCCACAAACATGTGACTCTTTTGGTGATTGAGCAGGGTGAGACAAAGGCACACATTGCATTGCCTGTTTATCAGTCCTGCGTCGTTGTGACCCAGAGACTGCATTGTTTTTTTGTCAATGTCATTGGATGAGGATTAACTGGTCTTTGTTCCACGGTAATGAGGGGTTACATGGCTTGACCTAGGCCACATGGGGTGCTAGTGGGAATTGATCAGTGTTTGCTTGGGTCCAAGGCCATTTTGTTACCAGTAGGTTAGTCCTTCTCTCTTTGATCACATTGACACTTGTCTGGGACCATTTGCCACACATGTACATGTGCCACCTGTGCTCACATCCTTGTACAGTGGCAGCTGTGTATCTGGCAGACATATGTAACCTCACTGGGTATTAAAGGTTGCCATACACTGTGCTTAGTATGCTTGGCTCAGTGTGCTCAGTGTGTTACAGTGTACTCAGTGTACTGTTTCTGGGAGTGGCTACAGTCATGTGTTTATACTCTGTAGTTTTGTGTTTTTATCAGCACATGTGCTATATCCTTTGTTTTCTAATCTGCTAACTGTACCATGAGGTAACATCAGGTTCCTCACCTCTACAAACACCCTTCTCTCTCCTCAATGTACATCAAGGTGCATCCTGTGTGCTGCTTAGCCATCACATATTCTTTTTTTTCAGAGGTGTCCCACTTTAGGGTGTTTACATGGCAACACAGCAGGGGGTTTTGTTTTTCTGTGATTCAGGTGTTGTGTGTTACACCTGATTACATGTTGAACTTTCACGTGTCTTGATCCAAATTCTTAACATGATCCACATACCGTCCTCTGTTGCCCTTGTGGTATATTTTTCCCCTCTTTTGCATGCAGTATCCACTGCAGAACATTTCATTGTGTGTGCACATGTGCACCACATCACAAATACAGACTGCAATTGTATGAGTAATTAGCAGATCTGCATGTGCATTTTCTCATGCTTACTTTTTGGTGTTTGCTTGCCCTTACAGTCAGCAGGTGGTTTGTTTAGTGGACTGCACTCTTTCTTTATGCAGTCTTTGCTATAGAGCTCACATTGTTGGTGTGGCATGCCGGTTTAGCCATTGTGATTTGTGGTAGTGGTCATTAGTGTGCTTCCTCTGTGGTGTCTTATATTTGTATGCTTGTCCGTAAACGGTGTTTAACATTTGTTTGATCGTCATATATGTGCTGATGTGTGCTGTGAGCATATTGTACCCTCAACTGAGTTGTTACCCATCCTTCCGTACAATTTTCTGTAATGGCAACTGTGTGCCATCCTACCCTGATGTGCATGCTGATAACCCACATCCTGGCCTCCTACACATTCCAGCATTGCAGCTGTCCCTGATTGCCTCTCCTGTGTGTGCTCTGCATAGCACTTGTACTCCACAGTCATCCTGATATGTCACCTATTCTGCCATTTGAGCCTCCTCTGCTGGCCACATCTTACCATCCTCTTTCACACACAGTCATTATAGCACGGTACATTAACATCACTCTGTGCATGGCTGTAGCTAACCAGAATATGTTTGTCCATTTTAATGGGTGCCACATGGGATGGAGATGCTTTCTGCAGTACAGCAACTGATCTTCATCCCTCTTTTACTTTTGTATTGTTTTTGTGTTTTAGCTCTGTGCAGTGCTTGTGTTACGTGTGGGTTTGCCACATACCTCCTTTGCCATTCAAACTGAGGGATGTTAGTGCTAGTGGGTAACGTTTCTGAGTTCATCTCTACATCCTTGGGGCATCTTTTGCCATGCCTTTGATTGACACAGCTTATGGGTTACGTACAATAGTGCCTTGGGAGTTGACAGCCTTTCAACATGGCCTTTGTGGAGAATGAGGTTTTCATTTCCTAGCAACGTGTGTTTATATTGTGCCTTCTGAAACACCATAACAGGTGCATTGATATCTGGCACAAGGGGGTAGTTCTTTTGAGACAGCATCACAGATTGCTGTACAGTTGCACACAGACAGTTGACATACCTCTGCCAACCTTATTCACAGGAACATTCAAACCATGAACACCCCTCCATCATTCAGTATCTCCACAGGTTGTCAGCATTCACAACAGAAGAGTATTGGCTTCTTTCCCAGAGCTTGAGTTCAATGGAGCTGTACTACTCTTATGATTTCAGTCTCCAACGGGAATAGGGCAGTTTACAAGATAAGATACACTCTAATCCCCTGTTGATATCAGTCGACAGGGACTGTGTGCAGTCGCTCCTTGCTACATCAAGAATGGCTGACCCAGTTCTGCCATACCTGATTTAGCTGGGTGAGGCTACAGACAGGCCCTGCAACTGATTACCATATGAGAATAACTCTGAACCCCTGTTGATATCAGTC
This sequence comes from Ichthyophis bannanicus, assembly GCA_033557465.1. Classification (NCBI taxonomy): domain Eukaryota; kingdom Metazoa; phylum Chordata; class Amphibia; order Gymnophiona; family Ichthyophiidae; genus Ichthyophis; species Ichthyophis bannanicus. The sequence continues at coordinate 412,434,012 of CM066037.1, forward strand.
GCCTGCCCCTGTCTGCAGCCCCTCCCTGCCAAATCAGGTATGGCAGACCTTGGTCAGCACACAGACTTACAATTCCCATACGTTACAATGCACACTGCTGCCATCTGGGACAGTGCTCTCACCTTACCCTGCCTCATATAGCACACTTGGCTACACTTTCACCAACATTGTAGGGTGCCATGGCGGACATTGCATTTTCACATGTGCCCTCTGCATTAACCGATGGGCGACGTTCTGTTACACTGCTTTGAGAGTGTATTTGCTATCAGTTATGATTCTACAAATATACAATAAGGTACTCCTAAAACAATATTACCCCTAACAGCTACTGCCTCAGCCAGCTGTCTTCATTTTGCACTGTTGGGTATCAAACCCCTGATCCCTGCAGCATTGGTTGGTGTGGTAACCATTGTGCTGCAGCTTTGCTCTCTGATTTGCACATCAGCACGCTGCTTATGCCTTTCAGTATTAACATAACTCAGAAAACAGTAGTGTGATGCTTTCTGCCCAGCATACCACTGCCTTATGCCACCCATTATTTATCAGCCTCCTAAAGTTACACAGCAAACAGCAGTCTGCATTGGTCACTGTGGGGATCGAACCCATGATCCCTGCAGCATTGGTGGGAGTTATAACCATTGTGCTTTGGCTCTGCTCTTCTAATTTAACATCCATGCGCCACTTATGCAAGCCAGTATTACATTGCGTCAAAAACAATTGCGTGCCGCGTTATGATGTCCATTATTTATATGCCTCCTAAAATAAACATACCACAGGCAGCTGTCTACATTGTGCACTGTGGGGGATCGGACCCTGATCCCTGCACCATTGGTAAGTGCCTTAACCATTGTGCTGTGGCTCTGTGTTTCTGTTTGCACATCAGCGCCCCACTTATACCTTCCATTATGCGATTGCCGCCGTAACCGGCGCGCCGCCTTATGCCGCCCAGTAGTAATATGCCGCCAGAAAACATCAGCGCGACGCTTTATGCCGCCCAGTATTCATATGTCGCATAAAAACATCAGCGCGCCTCCTTATCCCATCCAGTATTGATGTGTGCCAAAAAACAACTCAGCGCGCTGCTTTATTCAGCCCAGTATTTCTCTGCCTCATAAACTAACACCTCAACAAGCCATTGTGCGGTTTTGAACCCCTGATCCCCGCACCATTGGTCAGTGCTTTAACCATTGTGCTGTGGCTCTGTTCTTCTGCTTGAGGATCAGCGCGACACATATGCCTCCCGTTCGGCTCTCAGTTGCGGTAAGGTGCAGGGCGCACACGGGCGCCGCGCACCTTAGCGCATCTGTCAATCACGGCTTTTCTTCTTCAGGACGGAACGCCCACTCCTTATACGGCACACTCACTCTACCGCGGCCCGCACTTTACCGGCCTTTTAGTAAACATACCCCTTAGAGTCTTCAAAGGTGTGTAGAGGGCTAACTTATTCTTTAGGTATTCTGGCCCATTTCATCTAAGGGCTTTAAAAACCAGAGATTTGGTCATGTAGGCCACTAGTAGCTACTGCAGGTTTTACATGAAGGGTGTGATATCCTCATATTGTTTGCAACCCTCTATCAGTCCTGCTATAGCATTTTGAACTAATTGGAGCTGGTGCAAACCTTTTTGTGGTCTGACCAATGTACAAGGCATTACAGTAGTGTGATGTTATCACAGCATGAACAGCCTGCAGCAAGCAAAAAAATAGAATAATGTAGCAGGAGGAGAGGGCTGACAACATTGAAATACAGAGTGGTGGCATTGGAACAGAGCTGGCAGTTCCTGCTCAACAAGATGGATGACCAAGAGAACGGTAAATGTACATAATTAAAGTTGATTAATCTATTAATCTACTTTGAATATAGTTCACCTGTAATCTCTTGTGTTCTCTGTAACTGGTTATGTTCAATGTAAACCACCCCTGATCTCTGGAAGGGGCGGTATATAAAAGTTTTATAAATAAATAAATAAACACTGTGATCAGACTTGTCTTCTCAGTATATGGAGAAAGATTTCATAGGTGCCGTAGATGACAGAAACAGTTTTTAAAGATTGCCTGATTTTGTGGGCTCAGAGTTAAGTGATGAGTCGAGCAGTACCCCAATATTTCTGACCTGTGATTTTATGGGGAGTTCATAGTTCCCAAGATGGATTTTGATGTCAGGTACCTGTTTGCTTGTATTTGGAGCCCGCTGAATGTGTTTTACTTGGGTTCTGGCAGACTTTATTGTTTTTTTGTCCATTCCTGAATTGCTATTAAACAGGCAGTCAATAAGCTCAAAGTTCTGGATAACTAATTTAGTGGGTATGAGTAGCTGTACATCATTGGCATAAATGTAGAATGTTGGGTCTATCACCCAAAACAGCTCAGCTAGAGGCTTGAGGTAGATATTAAATAAGTGTCAGTATGGATATGTGTGATACCCCGCAGTTCAGTGTCCAAGGTAATGTAATGATGTGATGTTGAACAGAACTGACTGTTGGCTGTCTAACAGATAGGATTTGAGTCATGCAAATATTGTGTCACCAATAGCTGTTCTCACCAGCCATGCAAGTATGATATTGTGGTTCATAGTGTCAAAGACTTGAGAAATCAAGCAGCACTAGTATTAAGACACATCCCCCGTAATGGTATCTATGGAGATCAACAAGCAGGGATATAAGAAGAGCCACCAAAATGGTAAAGGGGATGGAAGGATACTCCTATGAAGAAAGGCTAAAAAGGTTAGGGCTCTTTAACCTGGAAAAGAGACGGCTGAGGGGAGATATGATAGAAGTCTATAAATTAATGAACGGAGTGGAACGGGTAAACTTAGATCGATTGTTTACATTATCAGAATATAGAAAGACTAGGGGACATGCAATGAAGCTACAGGGTAAACTATTTAAGACTAATAAAAGAAAATATTTTTTCACTCAACGTGTAATCAAACTCTGGAATTTGTTACCGGAGGATGTAGTAAAGGCTGTTAGTGTAGCTGGGTTTAAAAAAGGTTTGGACAGGTTCCTGGAGGAAAGGTCCATAAACCATTATTAAGAAGGGACCCAGGATATCAATGCTTGACCCAGTACAAGCATTGTGGAACCTGTGTCTTTTGGGGAAACTTCTAGGTACATACGACCTAGATTGGCCACTGTTGGAAACAGGATACTGGGCTTGATGGACCTTGGTCTGACCCAGTATGGCATATCTTATGTTCTTATGAGAACCAAGAGGAGTGTTTGTGTGTAGGACATAGGACCTTCTTTAGAAGGGCAATTTGTCCTAAGACCATTGCTCTGATTCTGTAGTCATCTTTTCATCCATCTGGGGGTAGGAAAGGGCCTCTAGAAAACTCTCAAAAGTCAGAATTCTTATTTTTCTTTCCATATTCTGGTAGTGCTCCTCAGTTTTAGGGTGCCCTTCAGGGAAGTTTTTATGAGAAAATGATCTCTGTATTAGAGATATTATCTCAATGCCTTTTGTTCTAGGATGTCTACCACTTTGCAGAACAGGTGTAGCACTGTCCCTTTTTATGGGTCAGAGATTTGATAACTTGTGTGAATCCTAGTGCTGCCATCATGTCAAGGAAACTGCTAATAATAGTGTTTGGGGTTTCAATATGTTGGTTGAAGTCTCCTATGATCACTAACCTAGGGACATTCAGGATAACCTCTGTAACCATACTCAGAAGTTCTTGCACAGATGACATGTTAGAACATAAGAACATAAGACATGCCATACTGGGTCAGACCGAGGTCCATCAAGCCCAGTATCCTGTTTCCAACAGTGGCCAATCTAGGTCATACGTACCTAGCAATATCCCCAAAAGACACAGGTTCCACAATGCTTGTTCTGGGTCAAGCATTGATATCCTGGGTCCCTTTTTAATAGTGGTTTATGGACCTTTCCTCCAGGAACTTGTCCAAACCTTTTTTTAAACCCAGCTATACTAACAGCCCTTACTACATCCTCCGGTAACAGATTCCAGAGTTTGATTACACGTTGAGTGAAAAAATATTTTCTCTTATTTGTCTTAAATAGTTTACCCTGTAGCTTCATTACATGTCCCCTAGTCTTTCTATACTCTGATAGCGTAAACAATTGATCCACGTTTATCCGTTCCACTCCATTCATTAATTTATAGACCTCTATCATATCTCCCCTCAGCCGTCTCTTCTCTTTCAAGGTGATGAACAGATCATGAGCAGAAAAATTGGCTCCTCATTTCTTAGCTGGTTCATGCAAGTGGGGCATGACAACTCTGCATAATTTGATTGTCTTTTGGATTTGTTGTGATTTAAGAAAATGGGCAAGCAAAAAACGTTTTTCTGTCAGCAGTTGACAATCAGGGGAAAACTGAGCCATTGAATTAACACATCTGAGAGGGACCCTGTTAAACATTTGGAGTCCAATATGCAAAGGCATTTACATAGTTTACAGAGCTGTAACTGTATAAATGCCCCTAAGTGGGATATTAAGTGGCACTAATCATGAATATCCCCAAGTAATGCTGCCATACGCCCCGATGCTAACTGCTTAGCATCAGGGCATGTTGGGCCGTTCCAGGGTCGGTATCTGGGGATAACCATGCGTCAGCGATATTCAGCCGCTTCCTGGTTATCCCTCAGCAGCAAAGGTTAGGCACAGCAAAAGCTGTCCTAACTTTCACCAGTGGAGCTAAGTGAGCAACAGCTGAATATCGCCGCTGCATGGTTAGCTTCTGCGCCATGTGCAGCTATGTGATGACCCTGGATATTCAATGCCAGTGGTTGGATATAACCTCAGATTGAATATCCGGGGTTAAAGTTTGATGGCGATGGCTATCCAGCTTAGAAGTGCATAGCCGTCGCAAATGAATATCGGTCCCTTGGGCCTTAAGCACCTGCCTAGTTTGACTCTGCCTTAATCCTGTCCTGCTTGGTGGTTTCCAACACAACACTCCTCTCCCCACCCCACAAAAGAATAGGAAGGAGCTCTGTGTACTCCAGAACAACATTGAGGGCCTGATTCACCAAAGGATTTTTCCCATTCTGTCTATAGAAAAAGGCCTTAATGAATCCGACCTTAACATAATATGCTTTAGGTATATAGGATTCACTGAAAGCAAAATACTCCATTGATGTTTTTCAGAGTATGCCAGCATTTCTATTTCATAATATCCAATGACAGACAATGAGGGTGTATTCCTTTGATCAGTCCATCTGTACTTAATGGCGATGAGTGCACTTCTCCATAAGGAGCAAAAAGATAGTTCAGATCTAATTAATTACTGGCAAATTAGTGGTACTGTGTATAATTGATTATGAAGCAAAATCATTCTTTTGAAGGTTTCTTTACTTGAAAGGTTTTTATCCCCCTTGCATCTTGAATATGATAACTCAGATCAAGAAACCCATAACTAGATTTTCAAAAACAAGTATAATTTGCTGCTTCCTCAGATCAGCAAAGATCTTGTCCTTACCTTGCTCTGTTGAAGGTGGGCAGGCTGTTTCTAGGACAGGGAAGGGAATGTTTCTCTTAGGACTCAGTTCACGGATAATTAGGCTGAATCTCTGAAGGGCAACCATAAAATAAAACCGATTAACAAATAAGAGCAGATAGTCCCAAGCATCAATAAATAAATACTTTATTGATACATCTACTCAAGACAATACCACCCTTTCACCCAAATAAATGTATACTTGTAGTAAACTCTGGCAGCCTTCAGACCTGTGGACATTTATTCATGCTTCAAGCTGCTATAGAGTTGCTCTGTGAAACACATAAGTACCAGAACTCCTGCAAGAACTAGGGTACCCTATCATTCACAACTGGTGGTATCTGCTTTCCTGAGATCTACATCTCTGCCCTTGAAATTGCACTAGGAATCCTGTTTCAAATCATAGGGGGATGTTTACTAAACCACTGTAAAGTCATCGGCAGTAAGAGCAGCGCTAAGGTTCCCAAAGCCATATAAGGCTATGGGCGGGTGGGGGCAGCCCAGCGTAAAGGGAGCTATGGGCTTGTAATGCATGGAATAGTGTGCCCTGACCATTTAACTCGTGGTAATGGCACATCTCACATTAAGGTGACAAGTGTTAAGGTGCCCAAGGGGTTTAAGGTGCTTCAACCTAAGGCACCTTAAGGTGCCCTGAGGGGTTAAGGCACCTGAAGTGAAGGCACCCTGAGGGTTTTAAGACACCTGAGGTTAAGGCACACTGAGGGGTTAAAGTGCATGAAGTTAAGGTGCCTGAGGTTAAGGCACTCAGAGGGTTTTAAGGCACCTGAAGTTAAAGCGCCCTGAGAGGTTTAGGTGCCCTAAGGGGTTTAGGTGCCCGAACATAAGATGGCCAAGGGTTTTAAGGTGCTTCAAGTTGACAAGCATGCATCTAAAGACAGGAAAATTGCTGTAACCCTAATACTGGATAGTGCACCACGGAAAGTCAATGTAAAGGTGATGGAAGGAAGGACAGGTGGGAGCTGATGGACCTGCTATATTGGTGGGCACCCTGTGTAGCAGCCAGTTAGGTGGACAAGCATGTGGGAGGCAGCTGTACTGACGCACAGGGTGGTGCCAATGTAAAGTGCTGCAATGTCAGTGTGTGGCATAGGATGGGGAAGACGTATCCCCCAGCAGAGCCGGAAGCGGCAGGATGTTTGCAGCCACAGGAGCACAGAGTGGAAATGGTGACGTGAAGATCAGGCACAAGAGAGCCCTGACTATCACAGGCATGAAAATGACCTGAGTAGCACACATTCACAAAAAGAGCAAGCAGCAGTCAAACCTCTGTTTCTTGCCTATGGGGACATTGCACTAACCAGTATGCTACACCTCTTGAGTCTGCAATGCTTGGAATTGGAGAGCCTGCAGATCTCTGCCTAAACTGTCCATTGTGTGTGCTGGTATAGGTTAACCTCTCCAGTACCCATGATGCACTGCACACACAGAACAGCAGTCTGCAGCTGATCACCAAATAGAGAATGGACAGATACATCACATCAGCTCAGTACGATGCACAGACATTGTGTACTGCAATCATATAGCAGCTACAAACTGTGCACAGTTTCAGCGGTCACCCTGAGGGTAAGGACAGCCGCCCAGCACCTGGTCCTCAGGACTTGCAGTGCTAGAAATAGTCTCTGTTGCTTGTGCTGCAGATACCCATCACTGCTAGTCTGAGGCAGTTAGTCACTTTGCTGTGCCAGTCACATCTGGCCCTGTGACCTGCTCCTGTTGGAGCATGATCCTCTTAAAATGGTGCATATTAATACTTAGTGTTAAACAGCTGATTCCACCTAGGGCTGGGGCATCTAGGCTTGCAGGGGATTGTCACGAGAAGCCTGCTGAGCCTGCCATTGCCACAGGGAGTAGGGCTGGAACATCTTCTCTTCTCAACCACCTAGGTCTAACAATCAGGCACAGTCAGAGTGCACCTGCTGCCCATCATTGGGTTTTCCTGCCAGGCACATACTAACTGCAGACAGTCTGCTAATCAGTAAACACTGCATGTGCACAGAACAACCTTGAACACCCAGCAGTTGGTTAGGCATCAGGTCCCCAGAAGATACACCCACATCATTAGAACCACACACACTATATATATAGCACTATGTGGCTACATAGCCGTGCTATGGTCCCTGCGCGATCAGGGTGAGAATGCCCTCTCAGCAGGACATGCTGTGGCCACCCAGGCCATGCACATGGCAGACGGACACTATAGCATCTCAGCCATTGACCTTATCTCCAATGCAGACCCATCCTGGCCAATCTGTCCTGTTTCAGGCCATACCCACAATACTTTGTTCCTTATCATGCACATTTGCAGATTAATGCTGGAAACAATTTAAGCACTGCAAGGCTCAGTGAGGTGGAGAATGTCACAAAACAATGGATAGACATACACACACACACTCATATTGCTATGCTATGCAAAAATGGGGATGGTTGGCATTCCTGCCAGTCATCTTGGCACCAATATCAGCTCAAGCGTTGTTAATGTGTGCTCCTTGTGCAGGAGCTAGTAGCATGCTCTGAGGTTAATGCCCACTCAGTGTGCCGGTGCTGTCAGCCTGACTCTCCATCCAACTGAGGATAGTAGAGTCTGTCTGTGTGGCTGATGGGTATGTGTGCCCTTGCTGGCTGATTCATTGGGGGTTGCACATATTGGTGTTGTACCTGCACTGTGGGCTAAAGTTTAGCCACTGGAAAATGCAATACATAATCCACAGCCCAGACCTGTGACCCTCCACTCATATACACACCAACTGTGTGCATGGAGCCACAGTGCTGCCATATGATTACAACACTCCCTGGGGCTGATATAATTCACATCAGACAGACTTTGGCACATGTTGCATTGCGCACTGTATACAGGACCAGGGCATGGCTTTGGTCTGCTGCAGGTGACTGCCACTGCCCCCTCCACCAATAAACCAATACCCCATACCATGCTTACATGCCCGTATGCTGTCCGTGTTGGTGGTGTGCAGTCCCAGCCCATCCAACATGCGGGTTGGCAGGTGCCTAGGGTGCAAGGTCAGGATGAGGGGGGGCAGAGCATAAATGGATGGCCACACATCCCCCCTACAACCATCTATCTCTGCAGGGACCCCATCACCGCTTGCCAATGTTATGTCTCTTCAACTTGTGGAAGAGATGACTGAGTGGTGTCATGTTAGAGGTCTATACAATATTGCCTGGAGTGGATTGGGTAAATATGGATCGATTGTTTATGCCATCCAAATGCAATAGGACTAGGGGACATACAATGTGGCTACAGTGTAAGCCATTGAGGACTACTGGGAGTGAATGGTTTCCCAGTCAATGTGGAGGATGTCATAAAGGCTGTTAGTTTAGCTAGATTTCTGAAATGTTTGGGCAGGTTCCTGGGGAACGGTCCATAAACCATTACTAATGAGGTGCCCAGAATATCCTCTGCTTGCCCAATACACACATTGTGCATCCTATGTGTCTTTTGTGGAAACTGCTAGGTATCTATGCCTAGATTGACCACTGTTGGACACAAGATACTGGACATGATGGACCTTGGTCTGACACAGTCTGGCATATTTTCAAGTCTTATGTTCTTCTGTGCCACCTAGTCAAGCGCCTGGTCTGCCCTGTGCAACAGCGGCTCCCATTGCATAACCTACATGTACCCTCCTTTGCCCCATTTGCACCATCAACATAGTGCCCTTTCATACTAGGGCACTATGCTGTTGCTGATAATGGAGCACTATTATCACTTACTTGGGCTCACCTGTCTGTGCAGCACATTGCAGACATTTAAATAGGCACTCTCTCCTCAAAATGCATCCTTACTGTAAGGATTTGATATGCGTTAAAGTTCCTGACGTTAAGGTGCCGTCGTTAAGGGAGCAGGCCTTGTTCCCGCCCACTCCCCGCCCATTGACCCCCACTCTGCACCCCGTGGATGCCTACTATCCGCCCACAGGGCACTTTACACTGCAGGTACCGTTAGCACGCACTAAAGTGGCTTTTTGGACTTGCTAAGGGTGCAAATGCACCATTAGCACGTGCTAACGGCACACTTGCTCCTTTACTGCAGTTTAATAAATATCTCCATAATCTCCTTATCTGACATAGCCAGTGACTAGATATCCCATTGCCAAGAGAGAACTCCTTATCTTTCTTCTCAAACACCTAGCCAGTCTGATATTTAGGACAACCATAATCAGGGCTTTTTTGAGGAGGTACTCATTGGTACTGAGTACCAGCACAGTGTATCCAATCTGCCCAATAAGGTGCTTTTACTTTAGGTTGAAACTGCCACTCTGTACAGGTTATCCCCACTGTACATCTCTCTGTATCCCTACTGTACATCTCTTTGTATCTCTCTGTACATCTCTCTGCATCACTGCTCTCTTTCTATTCTTTCTGTAATAGATAGATAGATATAGATATATAGTGAGAGAGACATGAGAACATATGGGGCTTATTTATTATGCTGTGTTGGCTACTGTGTTGGCAATAGGACATGCTAATAGTTAACACGGTTCCTTAGTAGTTAACATATGGTCATTTCTGCATTAACAGCTAATGTGGAACAGAGTAGAGAATGGGCAGAAAATGGACCAGAGCTGTACCTCAAAACCTATTGGAAGTTACCAGGCATTAACTGTTAATGCAGAATGCCCTCAACAATAAAAATGGGGGCTTTGCAGTTACAAAGTGTTAATTTTGACCATTAATCTAACCTGGGGTAATGGCAAAACCTTTCTGCGCTTAAATAAAGAGGCCCTATGTATTGTTATGTCTACAGTTATTTAGATCATTAGCAGTTTCATTGTGCATGAAGGATATGCACCCACTGAAGAGTATTTGGGACTCTAGAGGAATAGTGCGTTGCATTTAGGTTGAAGAAGAATAAGAAGTGATATGTTAAATGCAGACACGCTTGTAAAATACATGTAATCGCATGTAGACCTGCATGTTAGTGCATCCCCATGGCCAGCGGAAGCAGTAATTTTTAAAAGCTGTACTTGGGGGAAAAATACATGTTACACAGCCCACGTGCATGGAATTAACTTTTTAAAATCACAACCTATCTCACTCACACGTAATCCTGCAGTACAGTCTCTTCCCCAACCACCCCTCGTGACTACTTTCCCAACCCCTCCAAGGTCTGATCCCCCCGATGACTCTTCCAAGTCATCTAATTCCTCTTATCTGCCCTTCCCCACCAGGATGAAGACCCTTGCCTGACTTCCTCCCCCTGGTGTGAGGAATTCTCTCCCAAGGACCCCCCCCCCCTCACAAGACCCTACCCTCCTCCGATCCCTTCCCCAAGTCTTACTGGGGTCATTGGTATCTAGTGGGAGCAGGAGAAATCATCACTCACTCCTGCTCCTTCAGCTCCAGGTTCCAAAATGCTGACCATAACTCCTTGTAGTAATTTCATGAGACTACCACTAGGGCTCAGGCTGTGATGTGGGTGATCATGGAGGGGAGCCAGCTCTCTGCCTTTATACCTGCTCCTTCAAGCAGGCACTTCTTCATGCCTGGGGGCAGGTTTAAATGCCGACATCTAGACTTTTTTCTATCAACATGGATTCCATGTTCTAAGATGGGGAATACACATCAGTGTCTTAAGCCACCCAAACCACTCCCTCTCTAAGTCCTTACCACGCTTCCTGCAAAACTAAATGTGATGTGCATCACTACATGTAAATAGTCCTTTTCTAAAATGCCATTTACACATGTATGCCAATCTACATTTGTGCATGCTGCTAGTTACATTTTGGGATGCTTCTAAAATAACTACCAGAATGTTGTTTAGTATTGTGCATCTGTAAATTTGCGTGAATTTTGTATTTACTTGATTAAAACGTTTCCCTTACATACACCCCAATATCTTTTTAAGATGAAATTTATCCAGTTTATTTTTGTATTGATTTGGTGTTATTGCCATAACTACTTCTGTTGGCAAAGTCATCCTTAATTTTACCACTTTTTGATGTAAAAATCATTTTCATTTGAAGGAATTCAGAAGACCTGTTTTTGGGCCTTCTTCTGTCATTAGAATTGGCTTGCAGCTGTCTAGTCTTCCTTTTTTATGTACTTGTTTTCCTATTCCTCACAAATACTTTACCCTGGGAGTACCGATGGGGTCAAAAGTGACCCCATTGCAAGTTTCACAACGCGTATCTCGGAAACTAGTTGTTCAAGAATGCAATCTTTTTATGACTTTTCACATGTCAATATTCTCTTTATATTGCGCCATGAGTGGAATAATTTTCATCAGCTAGGTGATGCTAGTGATGAATTGCAGCACAGAGTACCAGTGGGGTCATTTTTGACCCCAGTTGCTTACGTCCGGTTTGGATCGTGATATAATTTGCAGTTTTGTGAATTTTTTGATCTGACAAAGGTATTTATCATTAAAGTCTGCGACTAAAAAGCTGTTTGATTATTTTCATCTAATTTCCATGCATTTTGGTGTGCTGAAAACAAATAAAATATTGAAAAAAACTCCTAGACATCATGATTTGCCACAACATGCAAAATTGTCTTCAAATTTATCAAATTTTTCAAACTCCTATTAATTAATTCACATAAGTGCATTTAAGATATAAAATGCCAAAAAAAACTTAACGGGGTTGTCCGAGTTATGTAAAAAAAAATATAGCACTATAAATCTGATGGTCAGCAATATATACATAAGCTAAGCAAGTTTTAAGTCCGTGCTTCTAAGGGTAGAAGGGGTTAATCTTTCCTGAAGAATCCAGTGGGAGGGAGACACAGGACAGATAGCAGCAGCTCCAGTCAGTGCAGGGGGGCGTGGCCAGCACTGTGATGTCTCGTGTACAGACACAGAGCTGCTCTCTCCTGCATGCCACACTTGTGCACGAATCATCATCAGGTTCTTGGTTCTAGGTTGTTCACACTTTTTCATCGCAATTCGTGTTAGCTCATCATTCTTCAACCGTTATGTTATGGCTCCGCGAAAGTGTATTAATTCGCCAGACAGTTTCTGTTTCATCTGTGGTGAATATACAGTGTTGAAGCAACAGCAGAATATTACAGACTTTGTGAAAAAAGTATACTTTGCATACTTTGGACTAAAAATTGGAGATCAAGATAAAGTCTGGGCACCTCATACAGTGTGCAAACGGTGTGTTGAGGACCTCCGAAACTGGTTCAAGGATAAGAAAAAAATCTTTCCGTTATGGGATTCCTATGGTATGGCGAGATCAAAAGAACCATAGTGACGACTGTTACTTTTGTTCATGTGATGTGAAAGGGTTTAATTCCAAATGGAAGCATTCCATTTCATACCCCAATCTTCACTCGGCAATTCATCCCATCCCCCATGGCACAGATATACAAGTACCCAAGCCCCCTGCTACCTTGGAAGAGATACCTAGCTCCGATGAAGGTGAAGTCATACCTGAACCAGATGACGAATCAAGTTCTGACTTTGAAGATGATACAAGATCAAAATTGTTTTCTTAGGAGGAGATGAATGATTTGGTAAGAGACTTGAATCTTCCCAAAGATGCCGCTGAGTTACTCAGATCGAGGCTGAAAAGCAGGAATTTATTGTTGCCAGGAGTGTCATCTTCATTGTTCATACTATTAAAACTAGTCGTTCACAACTAACTCAAACGTATAGAAAATATTTAAACTTTGACTTAAACTTCGGCTAAATCAAAGATATAAATTTAATTAACTTAACTCAATTATGAAACAAGGTCTCAGACTTATTCGGCACAACTTTCCGACTCACGTCCTGGAAAGTCGCGTGCTTTGTTGCATCAATGACCTTATATGCATTCACAACGAGTGGGCCAGTCCAATAATGCAACGTTAACAAACTGTAATGTTAAACTTCTTCAGATGTTCCCATAATCACATGACTGGACTCCTTCGTTGTCCTCGAACTACTTCCGATCCCAAACTACTTTCGATCCCGACGCTTGCCTCAGGTACCAATCCCGCGTTTCACATCTATGGTTCCTCAGGGGATCCTGTATCTATTTCCATTAAAGTACTGCATAAAAACAAAACAATTTTTATTATAGTCAAACCACCAATTCTCTATACTAATAAAATACCCTAAAGTTAAAATACCTCTCAGCCACCAACAAAAAAGCCGGTCAGATTCTTACCGCAAATGCTGCCAACGTTCCACCTTTAAAACACGACCCACTTCTTCAAATCTTATCTCAATCTTCTTCTCGGGCCGAGAAAAACGCCGCGCATGCGGAATACAGCAGCCTTCCTCCATATTTAAAACCCCACTGATCACATCCTACCGGGTAACTCCACCCATTGCTCCTCCCATTACTGGAACGTCAATGCTATAACCCTCACTCTATAATAATTGTCATCAAAATTCTAAAAACACTATCACTCATGATCTAAAGAGCAGTTGCGATCGACGAAACATTCTATACTTCCACTTATAAGAACACTCAAAACAGATTCTCATGAGCGCATTCCTCTATCATGGCTCTGCTAAACGGCCGTCATCGGCCACCATTTCGTCCATTCAAAGAAACAAAAGTTATTCAAAAGCTTAAAATCATGGTACTCTCAATAGCACTATGGAGCTTCACAAACAAGCCGTCCAGTCTATCCCTACATTAAGGCCATGGGGCTCAACTGTATTCAATTTGAAAATCCATCGTTGTTCCGCAATAACCAACTCGGTATCAAGGGTTCTACCACAGCGCCCTTTAAATACCTGATCTATGCATAGACAACGAAGATCTTTAAATTCGTGTCCCATAAGTAAGCAGTGCCGAACGATCAGAGCTTCTTTCACTTTATGTTTCAATCTGCTTTTGTGCTCTCTCAGCCTTGTTCTAAAAAGACGTATAGTTTTACCTATATAGGCCAGCCCACAAGGGCACAGAATCACATAAACAACATTACTAGAGACACATGTAGTAGCAAATTTCAAAGAAACCGTCTGTCCTGCATAATGAAATTCTGAAACTGTCAAAGCAATGTCACACATGTCACAAGCTCCACAAGCCTGATGACCCTTCTCAATCAGTGGTATAGGGACTACCAATGAGCCAACCTCTGCAGGACTCAACCTTTCCTTAAGATTACGATCTCTCTGCCATACACAACGGACTTTTTTATCTGTTAGCCCTGGAACTGCTGTCAAAACGTTACTATGTTTTTTAATCACTTGTTGAATAGCTGTACTTAGGGGGGAGTACTTGGTGATTAAATTCACATTAACTGAATCAAAATCCTGCCCCCGAGGCACGAACTTCTCAGTCAATAATAAACTTCTACGGTTATATAATGCTCTATAATATGCTTGATTTACTATTTTCCTAGGATACCCCCTCTCCAAAAAATACCTACCAAGCTGTTTAGATTTATGTTTATAGTCACCCCGGTCAGAACAATTTCTCCTGAATCATAAGAACTGGGAAAAAGGGAGACTCTCTTTGAGCCGTTGGGGGTGCATGCTCTTAAAATGCAAAAAAGTGTTACGGTTGGTTGGCTTTCTATAGACTGACGTTTCCCACCCCTCATAACCTTGGGTAACCTGAATATCTAAATACGCAAGGGTGTCTCTATGGTGGATGTGGGTAAATCTAATATTAGGATCACACCGGCTAATCCACTCTACAAATGCTAATAAAGCATTTTCTGTTCCCTTCCACAAAAGAAAAACATCATCTATATAACGTCGCCACTTTAAAATATTAGGGGCATACTTAGAAGAGGCCAACCATTGATGTTCAAAATGTCCCATATAAAAATTGGCCACTGACGGGGCGCATGCATGCATCAGTGGCACGGGGTCATTCCCCTGGGGCAGACATGGGGGGGGGCTGTGCGTATAGTGGCCCCACACAAGCAACACAGGACACATGGCATCAGCTACGGCTGCTTGTGCAGTCATTTATTTTCCCCTCCCCCTGCCATGCCTTGTGCGGCGCCTCCCACCCCGTGGTGCAGGTGGCATGCCTGCCGTCGCTGATGCTGCTGTCGCTGGTGGCGGTGGTGGTGGTGGTGGTGGTGTTGGCGGTGGCCACTGCTGTCCAGTGGGTGGTCCTCTGGCTGCCGCCAGTAGCTCCAGGCTGGCAGCCATGCTCTGCGCCGATGTGGCCAGGTCCTGCACCCCCGCCAGGATCCCCGACATGGTGCGCTGCATGCGGCATGCTGCACGGTGTTGGCGTCGCTGTTCTCTGACCACCGCCCACAGTACATGCCGTACACCTGTGGGGCAAGCAGGTTGTACGCTGTGAGACAGGGAGCCATCCGCCACCTGTACAGAGGCATCGCCACTCTAACACAGTTGGACACTCACCCTCTGCATCCCTCTGTGCCGCCGCTGAGTGCACTCACATCTCACCAATCACCTCTGCTACTGCAGACAGCGCATCCTGCCTGGTCCGCTGGACGTTATCCACAGGCACCTCCCCCATGGCTGCAGTGGTGGGTGGCGAGCTGTCTGGTGCAGGCCGTGGGCCCTGCCTGCTGTCCTCCCCCGGGGGTGGGGCTGGACCCCCCGCTCCCACATGGGCCACCGCTGTACCCGCCGTCGGCGGCACCTCTGGCACAGGGTCCACCTGGCAGCACGGCCCGGGGTCTGTGTCATCTGGCGCCTCCTCTGTCGCGTCAATGGAGCAAATGTCAGCTGTAGGGCACAATGTTACATAAGTCAGATGGGGTGTGACTGCCTGTCCACCCCCGTCGCACCCCCCTACAGGCACATGCATGTGGGTGAGCCGCATGGGTCTGGGCCAGGGCCCCTGTGCCCCCCTCAATGATAGTGCTCTATCCATGCTGTTGGCCCCTGTGCCCTGCACTACCAGGGCCCCCTCCCCCCTTGCACGTTTCCATTCACCCCATGCAACCCCATCACCCCCTTCACACCTGCAACCACTGACCATGGTAGGCACAGGTGTAGTGTGCCTCCCTGTCGCCCACGTCACTACCCGTGTGGCCCTGCTGCCCCCGCCAGCCCTGCACCGTATCCCCTGCAACACATTGTCAGCATCTGCTACTACTGTGGGCCTGTCCCCCTTGCCCCTGCACCCATCCACTGTGCTGTGCCGCCCCCTGCCCACCGTTGACATGTCCCCCCCATGGGTCATGCACCAGCAGCTGCTCCTGTGCTGGCCCAACCCTACCTCTATGCCAGTGTCGCCCCCTGGTTCCCGATCAGCCACGTAATGCCCCCCCACCCCACCCCTGGTCCACCCCCGCACATGTGCGTGTAGTGTCTCCCACAGGTGCAGCTCACTCAGACATACAGGCATGTGGGTGTGCTGTGTCCAAAGCAGGGGGCAGGCCATGGATGTACATTGGCCCAAGTCGTTCTGCCAGGTGCCGCTCAAGCTCAGTTAGGTTGGCCACCTGCGCTGGGCCCCCTCCAGTGCCCTGTGCCCCACGCCTCTCCCTGGCGAGCTCAGTCCAAATGTTGTGCTTAATATCACAGTAGCGCTTCCTTAGGCTCTCGACATCCCGATGGGGTCCCTCTGCTGATGCCACCGCTGCCTGCACCTCAGTCCATGCCCTTGTGCATGTGGCAATGGTCGTGGTGGAGCTGAGGCATCCGAAGAGCAGCTCATAGTGCTCAAGGACGCTGGCCAGGAGGAGATCATTCTCCTCCTGGCTGAAGTGCACCGCCCTCTTCTGGACCTCCTCTGGCACTGGGGCCCTGCGGCGCCTCTGCCCTGGTGCACCCATGGCCTGTTCACTGGGGTTTTGCGGGGCCCCAGATGGGCCTGGGCTCTCGCCGTCTCCCTCGCCATCAGGGTTGGGCACTGGTGGGTGTGGTGGGTGCTCCGCTCTAGCCTCCTGGGTCCCTCTGTCGCTGCACTCCATACTTTTGCGGTTATGTGTGCTGAGGTGTTTGCCATTTTGAGCTTGCTATACTTATAGGGGTACCTTGGGTGTGGCTCTACGTGCCTTGAGCACGCGCTGTGTGGCACGCGTTACCTTGCGCACACGCCATGCAGCGCGTGTTCCCCTTGCGCACGCAGGTACGTGTCGTGTTGACGTATCCTGCGTGCGTTACTATGGATGGATGGCAGCGTTTTACACTCACCGTCCTAGTGTCCTTCAGTATGGGCACTAGTGGTGCGCACCGCACCATACACGTGCCCTCCTACTGCCATCTTGGTTCTGCTGCTTACTCACATGCTCTACAGGATCTCATTGTGTGGGGTTTGTCGGCGTGTTACCACGCGCGTATGGGGATCATGCAATGTGTGTCGCACACAATACATCAGACGTACGTTGCACGCTATGTGTGCATGCGTGGGAACGTGTCTTGCATGCCAGTCGCACCTTGGCATCTGGGTGTGGTACGGGGTGTACTACACAGTATCTTTACACCCTGCTGCGTCACAGGGACATGCCACCTCCTCCCCCCACTCTCATCCCACATACCCAGGCACGTACATGCCTTTCAGCGGATGCATTGTGGGAACGTGTGCTCCTGCGCGCGCTGCGTCGAATCTTACAGGGTGTTGGCCCATGTGGTTTTGGTGGACCTTCCAGGCTCACCAGGTGTGTATTGTTACTGTGATTTCCGTCCCCGCCCCGCACCCTATTTCACAGCCACCTGTCCTCCATCCTGTGTCTATCATGGCTCAGACTGTGAATGCAGGTTGTGCGGTGGTTGCATTGCTTGAGCTGGCTGGGCTGCGCTTACCGGAGGAGGGAGATGATGTACCTGGGGCTGCGGCACTGTGCATAGTTGCTATCCCGCTGCAACTCAGGCCTGCCTCAGGCCTGGGGGGGTCCACAGGTGGGTGTGGGAGAACAACGGTGCCGTAGGCATGCTGAGGCACGGCCCTGCCTGCAACGCCTCTACAGGCCCAGGCCCATGCTCCAGGACATGAGATAGGAGCAGGTAATCTCCCTCTACCGGCTGGACACAGGGGCTATCAGGGAGCTCTACGAGGATCTCAGACCTGACCTCAAGCCCCAGACTTCCCGGTCACATGCTATACCGGGATTGGCCAAGCTCCTGGCTGCCCTACATTTCTTTGGCTCTGGCTGTTTCCAATCCTCAGTGGCTGCAGTGGGTGGGATGAGTAGGCCAAAATTCTCTCGCTGTCTCCACCAGGTACTGCGGGCCATGGTCAGCCGGGTTGGGAATTACATTTGTGGTGATGAGGCTGCAGCAGGATCTGGGAAAATAGCCAGAAATGAAACTTTTTCATCTGAGTGGAGGAATAGTTCAGCCAGGCATACATATAAAACTGCAGGCAGAGAAAAAAAAAACACACTTGCAGAACTACTGAGTTCAGACCACACCCAGGCTCCATGGCAACACAGGGTGGAGATAGGAAACACCGGTGGGTGGAGCCAGAAGGGGGAGGAAGCTTACACACATTTAAGCTCTCAGAAACAGAGAGGGACAGTGCAAGGCACGGAGCAAGGCACAGAGCAAGTGCGGAAGCAGCAGCAAAGCACAGGGCTGGAGCAAAGCACGGTGCAGGGCATAGGAACAGTGCAAGGCACAGGAACAGAGCCATTCACAGCAGCAGTCACGAGCCATCCAAGAGAGAGGGACTAAAGAAGCTGACTACAGGCCAGCTGGAAAGAAAGCTCACAAACCAGGCTGAAGAGAACAGAATCTTCAGGGGTGAAAGGCAGAGAGTGTCCAGGGACAGACACAGGAGAAACTCTCAAAGCAGCCGGTATACAGGAGACTGCTCTTCAGAGTGGAGCCCCTGCTGTGGAGACACTGCAGCACGGTTTGAAGGTAGGAGGGATAGCCTTGGGAGAGCGGTGGATTCTAGCTCAGACACAGAGGCAGCCCTAGAAGACTCTGAAGGAGAAATTACCCTTTTTAAAAGGCCTGTGAGAAAGACTGTTCCCAGAAGCAAGGTGAGACAGATAGAACCTCTGAAAGTTTTACTCAGAGGTAAAAAGCCTTGCAGCCATTTTAGAAACTCAGAGGAGAGAAAGAAATCTCATTGGGGAAAGTTGTTCACGCTGTTAAAGAAAGTTAAGCCACAATTTTCAGAAGCAGATACAAACCCAGAAACGTATGAGCCTGATTATGAAGATATGGAAACGGAGCCCAGTATAGTGGAGCAGGACTCTGCTGATTCTTTAATGGATTGCTCTTTGTGTCTAAAGTCAGAGTGAAAGGGGGCCAACGGTTTTTAAGCCAGAAAAACCAGGAGCCCAAGCAATTAATGGTCCTGATACTCTGAGGGCTGGAAACCCGGGAGGTAAAGAGAATTGCTAATGAGAAAGCTAAGAGGAATGTTCAAGTGTGAAGTGAATGTCTTGAAGAAATAGCTGTACTATTTGTAATACAGACAAGCAGGAAAAAGGCTGTTTTAAAACCCTGAACAGTTGAAGGGAACTGAAGTGTGCTAGACGGTAATAGGAAGCAATAAGTACTGGTTTCAACTGTGGCAGGTGAAGAAAGAAAATACTTTTCTGTTCTATGAAAAGCTGATTGAAGCAAGTTTATTTTGTCACTGCAATGTTTGTATGATACCTTTTTGGGTGAAGAAATACCCTTTCTTTGTGTTGTCCTGTTCAAACTTCCCAAGAAGAATTGTTTGCAAAGTTTAAACCACAAAAAGAATAAATTTCCTGTGTTCGCCTCTAAAACCACTGGGACTGCTTTATTTGCCCACAACTACAATTCCAGAAGCCTTAGCTCTGGGGCTAGAGCATAAAAAGAGACATTAGAAGGCACGCTGCCTCCTATAGGCAACCGCCTAGACGGGGTGCAGCACCACAGGTGGCGTAGTTGGCAGGATGGTTGACCTTTGCACACCCCTGAACAAGACCTACACAGCTGGGAAAGAGGAAGAGCCCATGAAGAAGGCCAGGGACAACAGGAAAGTCTGCTGAGCGGAGGAAATTCCGGAGTGGCAGCCGAGGACGGAACAGGAGTTGGTGATCCAGCGGTGTTCCAGCCTGTTGTCAAGCACGAATCCACACCAGAGCCAGGTAACCCGTATATAGGAGGGGTTCTTGGTGGGATACTGGTGAGAGGGGGTACAGTAGTACTAACCAAGAGTGCGACGGGAGCATTGTAATACCGCACTTGGTGTTTTTTTTCTTCTTTTGTTGTTGCAGCACCAGAACCGGAGATGGAGCGAGGCGAGCTTCTGGCCTGGATGGCGGAGCAGTTTAAAAAGCAGAAAGAAATGTCAGCTATGAGCCAAGAACGTGTAGCGGCTATGTTACAGACCTAGCAGAAACCGCTACTTTAGATGATGGGGAGATGGCTGGGAGCTCAAGAAAAGGCAGCTGAAGCCGCAAGGACAGTGTCAGGTTCCCAAGGGGCTTTTCAAGGGTTGGGATTGCCTAACACTGGGACATTGTCTTTTGGACAGCTAACTAAAGACGATGATATCGAGGACTTTATGGAATCGTTTGAGAGGGTAGCTCTCTTGGCTAGATGGCCAAAAGACCAGTAGGCAGTTAGATTTGCCACTTCCCTTACTGGGGAGGCTCTGGCAACCTATAGGGCTATGCCCACAACTTTGGTCACCAGTTATGAAGAGGTTAAACGAGCCATAAAGGATCGTCTGGGTCTAAACCCGGCGGTCTAGCGTCGCCTTTTGCGAGCTTGTAAGCTGAAACAGGGTGAAACACCCCAAACTCTGTGTCACCGTATCAAGAGTTTGGCATGGAAATGGCTTACTCCTGAGTCTAGGAACCTAGATTCAATATTAGATTGTATTATACTAGAACAATTTAAGGAGGCTGTACCCCAGCACTTGCAAACCTTCCTAGTCCTCCAGAATTGCCAAAACACCCAGGAGGCCATTTCACTGGCAGAACTCTTCCTAGAGGCCGAACTAATAGGCCATGTGAAAGATGGTGTTTTAAAACGGGCATCAGAGGAAGCACCAGAAAGGAAGGCATGGTCCAAGGGGTTTGAAAAAGTAAAAGGTGTGCCTGTGGATAAATGTCAGTATGCACAGAGAAAATGTTTTTTCTGTGGGGAGGCAGGTCACTTTAAAAAGGATTGTAAGGCCAGGACAGCCCTGGTAACCACCCATCCTAGGGAGAAGGGAGAAGGATTCCTATTGGATGTAGAGGTGGAAGGGATCCCCACAGAGGCCTTATTAGATTCTGAGGCAGACCAATCAATGATCTCACAGAAGCTCTGGAGAAGGACTGAGTCACAAGATAATCACGTCCTAGAGTCTTCTGGAAACCATATAAAAATTAGATGTATCCACGGGTCAGCTTCCACCTATCCCATATACCATGTAAGGGTAAAGGGGATAGGCTTGGAAAGGAAAATAGTGGTAGCCGTTGTTCCCAGGCTCCCACATGCCTTAGTCCTGGGACAGGATTGGCCCCAATTTAGGCGTGGGTTAGCCGAGGAGTTGAAAAACAAAGCAGGCAAGACTGCTGTCCTAGCAAAGTCAGGAAGCTTAGAAAGAGCACAGGAAGCCTCACCCAGGTTAGGGAAGGTTTCAAACCGCCAAAGCGATAAGGACAGGGTGGGCATGGTCTCTACCCGTGCAGGTTCCAAGTCAGTGAGAGGGGAGGTGGCTCCTCAGGGAGATCCCTTACCAGGGATGTCCTACCATGATGACTTGATAGCTCCCTCTAGGGATAGCCAGAGGAAGGGAAAGGCAGAAAAGTGGCGAGAGAGGCAGACTAGGTCAAGAAATAGGGCTGAATTGATGGCCCATGAAATAGTGACCCCACAGGGGGAAATAGTCTGCCAGAGAGCCTATTACAACCGACGTGCTAAACCGCGTCCCCTAGAGGTCGGTGAAAAGGTGATTGTCATGATCACAGGTGCTAGTCCCAAGTTTGAGAGTACCTGGAAGGGGCCTTATAAAGTCATAAAGCAAGTAGGTCCGGTATCTTACTTAGTGGAGAATGGAAAAGGAAGGCAGCAAGGGTATCACATTAACGTCGTGCGGCCTTGGCATGAGTGGACAGTGAGAGCTCAACTGGCCAGGAGAGACTATAGAGACCCAAACATCCTAGCGAGGATTACGGGCTGTGCGCAGGTTAGTGCGCCAGCCCGTAATAGCTTAAGGGGGGGGGGGATATGTGGTGATGAGGCTGCAGCAGGACCTGGGAAAATAGCCAGAAATGAAACTTTTTCATCTGAGTGGAGGAATAGCTCAGCCAGGCATACGTATAAAACTGCAGGCAGAGAAAAAAACCACACTTGCAGAACTACTGAGTTCAGACCACACCCAGGCTCCATGGCAACACAGGGTGGAGATAGGAAGCACCGGTGGGTGGAGCCAGAAGGGGAAGGAAGCTTACACACATTTAAGCTCTCAGAAACAGAGAGGGACAGTGCAAGGCACGGAGCAAGGCACAGAGCAAGTGCGGAAGCAGCAGCAAAGCACAGGGCTGGAGCAAAGCACGGTGCAGGGCACAGGAACAGTGCAAGGCATGGGAACAGAGCCAGCCACAGCAGCAGTCACGAGCCGTCCAAGAGAGGGACTAAGGAAGCTGACTACAGGCCAGCTGGAAAGAAAGCTCACAAACCAGGCTGAAGAGAACAGAATCTTCAGGGGTGAAAGGCAGAGAGTGTCCAGGGACAGACACAGGAGAAACTCTCAAAGCAGCCGGTATACAGGAGACTGCTCTTCAGAGTGGAGCCCCTGCTGTGGAGACACTGCAGCACGGTTTGAAGGTAGGAGGGATAGCCTTGGGAGAGCAGTGGATTCTAGCTCAGACACAGAGGCAGCCCTAGAAGACTCTGAAGGAGAAATTACCCTTTTTAAAAGGCCTGTGAGAAAGACTGTTCCCAGAAGCAAGGTGAGACAGATAGAACCTTTGAAAGTTTTACTCAGAGGTAAAAAGCCTTGCAGCCATTTTAGAAACTCAGAGGAGAGAAAGAAATCTCATTGGGAAAAGTTGTTCACACTGTTAAAGAAAGTTAAGCCACAATTCTCAGAAGCAGATACAAACCCAGAAACGTATGAGCCTGATTATGAAGATATGGAAACGGAGCCCGGTATAGTGGAGCAGGACTCTGCTGATTCTTTAATGCCGGGGTCTCAAACACGCGGCCCGCGAGAGAGCTTTGTGCGGCCCGCGAAGGAGGGAAACAAAAATTTAAAAAACCCTGGCTTCTGCTGCTGCCGCTGCCGCCGTGGCAGCGGCAGAATCAACTGTCAATTAAAAAAAAAAAAATAACCTGGCTTCTGCTGCTGCTCCTACAGCCTGGCAGCAGCAGAATCAGCTGTCCTGCAGCCCCTTCCCCTCTGTCCGGAAGAGCCCTGAGTCTGTCCATCAGCGGCGGGCTTTTCAAGCCACGAAGAGAGTATTTCCCTCTCGCGCAGCTTGAAAAGTGAATAGGCTTAAGCCGCGCGAGAGGGAAATACTCTCTTCGCGGCTTGAAAAGCCCGCCGCTGATGGACAGACTCAGGGCTCTTCCGGACAGAGGGGAAGGGGCCGCGGGACAGCTGATTCTGCTGCTGCCACGGCTGCAGCAGCAGAAGCCAGTTTGTTTTTTTAAATTGACAGTTGATTCTGCCGCTGGTAATGAGCTACAGAGGGGCTAAGACTGAAATGGGGTAATGGGGGGTTAGGACTTGTAATGGGCTATGGTGGGGGCTAGGACTGGAAATGGGCAGATGGGGGTTAGGGCTGGAGGTGGGCTGATTGGTGGGTTAGGACTGGTAATGGGCTATTGTGGGGCTAAGAATGAAAATGGGGTGATGGGAGGGTTAGGACTGGAAGTGGGGTGATGGGAGGGTTAGGACTGGAAGTGGGCTGTTGGGGGGCTTAGGACTGGTAATGGGCTATGGGGGGGGCTAGAAATGGTAATGGACTGGGGGGGGTTGCTAGGACTGGAAATGGGCTTTCTGTTCTATGAAAAGCTGATTGAAGCAAGTTTATTTTGTCACTGCAATGTTTGTATGATACCTTTTTGGGTGAAGAAATACCCTTTCTTTGTGTTGTCCTGTTCAAACTTCCCAAGAAGAATTGTTTGCAAAGTTTAAACCACAAAAAGAATAAATTTCCTGTGTTCGCCTCTAAAACCACTCGGACTGCTTTATTTTCCCACAACTACAATTCCAGAAGCCTTAGCTCTGGGGCTAGACATTAGATGGCATGCTGCCTCCTATAGGCAACCGCCTAGACAGGGTGCAGCGCCACACATTGCAATTCCCAATGGTAGGCAACATTGAGTGGCCCTGGGACAGGCATTCCAGTGGATTGCAGGGATACCACACGTGATGGGAGCTATAGATTGCACACATGTTGCCCTGGTCCCACCACGCGACAGGGAGGTTGTGTACTGCAACCTGCCCCCCACCGACTACCTGGACCTTGAGGGTTTCAGTAGGAGGTGGACTTTGGTGCCCTTCAGGGTTGAGATTGTAGTTGTGTGCTCAAGTAGTTAAGGCAGGCAAAGAAATTTCTTTTTATGAGGTTTATTTCCCGCTTTGCAGTTCAAGTGCAAACAGACGCAAAAGAAGTTTTAAAGCACAAAACAAGAGTGAGAAACCAAACTATACAATATTTTGCACTGCTGGGCTAAATGTCCATTAGCTTTAGGATTCACATTTAATTGTCATGTGACTTCTCATTAACTGAAACAAACTCTGGCATAACAGCAAAACTCTTGATATCCAGACAAATATGCTTTAACTTATTCACTTCTCATAAGCTTCTCAGCATGACTATCAGTAAGGTAACTTCTTGTTATATTTCTTCATATAACCTTTTAATTAATCTCCTTCTCAATAATACATGTTGAGCAATCCATTGCAATGTCTTGCTCTGTGGACGGCAGAAAAGAATCTAGAGGCATCTCCTCTTCACAGCTGTTTGTAGGCTGTGCTGAATTATAGGGAGAAACTGCCCTGCTCTCAAGGAATTCCCTGAAGTCTTTGAGAAGTAATTCAGCCTGCGTCTTTCCTGGGCTAAGCTGGTATTTTCCTTCTCCTTCAGGTAAATGTTTTTAAAGACCTTTATCTCATGATAATTAGCAATGCTGCTTTTGTTAGGACAACAGTTCAGCGTGCTAGAAGAGTCCTTCCCCCACTTAACTCTGAACGTAAGTGCTGGGTTTACAACTTCAGCTGGGTCTGGAGAGTTTCTAAACAGGGTTTTAAAAGTAGAACCGTCAGGTTTCTCTTGGCTCAGGTCTCTGCAATAAGACTCATCAGCTTTCTTTCTGTTAGCTTCTAAGCTATAGGCTTCAGCTGGCTTATGAGAGAGTATCTTGTGCTGCTTAAATACTTTTCAGGCTGCACCCAACTGCCACAGTATTGTCTGACTTTATTCTGGCTTTTAAAGTTAGCCTTCAATCTTTCTGGCTTCCCACTGTTATAGCTGCTAGCTGCTTCAATCCCACTCTGTACCTTGGGCTGAGGCTTTCTCCAGGAGAATTCTTTGCTTTCTGCTCCAAGGTCCTGCTTGGTTCTCTAGAAGCCTGGGATGTATCCTTGGGTCTCTCAGTGCTCTTGAATCCTTCTGCTCCCAGAAGTCTCTCACTGCCCCTGACTCTCCCAGGTACTTGCTTCGTGAGTCCAAACTGCTCCTCTGTGGATCACAGCTGCCTAGTTGCTCTCTCTCCAACTCTTCCTGTTCCTCTCTGTGTTCTCTTTCTCTTTCTCTTTCTTCCTCTACTACTAACTGTTTCTGACTGTTTAACAAGCTCCCCGTGTGTTGCACTGCCCGCCTCCTGCTTGGGCGTGCCCAATCAGGGACTTGGCTTCTCTCCACCCCTAAGGTGAGGTGTGGTTCCTGATTAGCTATGTGTTTTTTTTCTCTCTGAAGAGAAAATCCTGCATTCTCTTGCAGTACCGGTTTTCTCCACCAGATCTCTGTCTGTTTCCATAGCTTCATGAGAGGCTTCTACGTCACAGATCCCCCCCCCTTAAGATATCATGGGCTGGCTTAGTCTTGATGGCACAGCACGTGATACAATCTATGGGTTCTGTGCTAGTGAGCTTCTGTTGAGGCTGTTGTCCCGGAGAGGCTATTGTGGCTATTTGGGCTAATGCTACTCTATCATGCCATGGTTTCAACACGTTGACATGGTAAACTTGCCTGCGACCCTTTCTATTTTCAACCAAGTATGAAACAGGTCCTACAGGTTGTACTACCCGATAAGGGCCTTTCCAATGGCTCTCAAATTTCGGTTCTGTCCCCGCCACCATTACAATAACTTTCTCTCCTACCATCAATTGACGTTGTTTTGTGTTCCTATCATAATAGGATTTTTGTTTCGCCTGACTACGCTTCAAATTGTCCACTGCAACTTGTGAGGTCCGGCTTAGCCGCTTCTTTAGATCCCTTAGGAACTCGGGCACCTCTACTTCCCTTGCGTCCGGTTCTACCCATTGTTCTCTTAAAATGTTGAGAATGCCGCGGGGAGACCTGCCGTACAGTAGTTCATACGGTGCTGTTCCTAATGAGGCCTGTTTTCTTTCTCTGCACGCATAGAGAACAAAGGGAAGCATTGTATCCCAGTTGTCCATTTCCCCCTCCAAACTCCGGCGTAGCATTCTTTTAAGAGTCTGGTTTTGTCTCTCGACTAAACCATTCGTTTGGAGATGATATGCTGCCGTCTTAATGTGGTGAATGCCAAAGGCATCCCATACTTGCCCTAAGTACTTCGACAAGAAGTTGCTCCCCCTGTTGGTGAGAACTTCCCTGGGGAAACCTACTTCGCAAAATAACTTGATAAGTTCATTTGCTATTACCTTCGCAGATATAGTGCGTAGTGGCATGGCCCACGGGAACCTTGTAGCGTGGTCTACCACCACTAAGATATATCGGAAACCTCGGGGGGTTTTAATCAGAGGTCCGACAATGTCTACACCTATCCTCTGGATTGGGTCCTTAATCACAGGTGATGGTATCATGGGGACATCCCTGGGATGGGCGGCTGAATCTCTTTGGCATGTGGGGCAAGCCTCACAGAACTTGGCCGTCTCTTTAAAAATACCCGGCCAATAAAATTGGGTTAAGATCTGATCGAGGGTTCCCTGAATGCCTTTATGCCCCCCAACGGGATGGTCGTGTGCCAACCGTAACACTATATTTTTAAAGGTGGTTGGCACCACCAACTGTTTTCTGCTATCTCCCGTGAAGGGATCTTTACTCTCCCTATAGAGTATTCCTGCAGTTAGGAGAAACCTAGGCAATGTATCCCTAGTATTCTGAGCCCACTTAAATGCCTGTGTGAGAGCGGGGTCTGCTTGCTGCTCGTTTGGGAACGTGGGAAACTTATTCATTAGCTCCTCTGGTACCCATGGCAGCTCTTGCCCTGCCTGTACTTCAGACTTATTCTTAGAGCGAGTCTGTTTCTCCTTACGTTTCTCAGACTTTGCCTTTTTTGACTTTAGTGTCTGGAGTATTGATCAATGCTTCATCAGAGGGGAGAACTTCTCCGAGATCCTCTGAGGTTTCTTCCTTACTTTCTAAGGCTGCGGACTGGGCTCTTGTGGAGACCATTGCGCCTTTCACTTGCAATTCTCGTTCCATCTCTCTATAGAACTGCGGCCAATCCCTGCCTAGAATTACTGTATGGGGAAGACCCGGGACAACTGCTAAGGGAATAGTTCTTCGGGCACCTAACCCTGTTATATGGAGCTTATATACTGGATAGGTGGAAGTTCCTCCGTGAACGCATCTTATTTTAACTGAGCTCACAGGCTGAATTACTTCTCCGCCTTGCATGGCCTCTATTCTTTGCCAAAACTCTTCAGAGAGCATGCTTAACTCAGCTCCTGAATATAGCAAAGCTTGAGTGGTAATTCCCTGTACTTCAACAGAAAGTAGAAATCCTTGTCTATCTTTCATAGAGCTATCCGCTATTAAGGCAGTTTTAACAAAACAGTGTTTTTGCAGATGTCCCTCTTGCCCACATTTATAACATCTTGGCTTACTCATAGAACTTTTCCACAATGGCATACACATTTTTATAGGATCCTCCGGCACCTTCCGTGTCCTTTCTGATCCGCGGTTGCCTGCCTCCTGGGAAGTAGTGCCACCTCTCTGGGCAGTTAGCTCTGCCTCTATGTACCTTTCAGAGAGTGCAACAGCTTCCTGGGGAGTTTTGCAGTTTTGCAAGATCAGGAAGGTGCGGATTCCATTGGGTAGAGCATTCATGTATTGTTCTAGCACCAAGTCATCAAGAATGGACTCCACAGATCTCCCTTCTGGAGTTAACCATTTGTCAATTAAGCTACGTATCCTATGATACAAAGACTTAGGGGTCTCACTAGGCCTCAGTTTTACACTTCTCAAGCGAGTGTGGTAAACCAAAGGAGTGAGCCCTAATCTCTCCCTTATCGCTTTCTTTAATTCGTCATAGCTTCCGGCCAGTGCAGCTGGCATGGCCCGGTAAGCGGCCAGCGCTTCCCCAGTAAGGGATGCTGCTAATCTTATTGCCCAGTGTCCCTTAGGCCAGGCGCTAAGGTGAGCAAATCTCTCGAAGCTTTCTAGAAAGTCATCTACATCGTCTTTATCTGTAAGTTGACCAAAGTTAAACAGAGTTCCTGTGTGTAGACTAACAGGGTGTAAAGAGTCTGTTAGAGTGGAACCTGCTGTAGATGCTGGTGGTACAGTTGCCTGCTTCCTCTCTTTTAGCCATTCCTCCATCAAGGCAAGCATGGGCTGCTGTTGTTCACGGAAACTAGCGTTGGCTCTTTCCTGTGCCTCCAAGGAAAGGTCTCTCTGATGCTCCAGCTGCGTCGCCATCCACTGGAATATAACCTTGGCCTCCATTGACATCTTGGAACCCTGGAATAGAAAAAATACAGATCCAAGTGCGATATCACAGTATACTTGTTTTTCTGTGTTTTTGTTTTCTTTTCTCCTAGTCACCACTAGGACACACCCTTGCCCTGGTATCCTGGTTACCCGGGGTGGATACCCTTTACCTGGCTCAGGTGGTTTTCATGCACGTCAGCAACAGAAGATCCTGTAGCCTCCTGCAGTCCCCTTCCTCATCTGGGCTCGGCAGCTCCTCAGCTGGGCTCCTTTGGGAAGTCGGCTTCTCCAGCTCCTGATGTGGCTACTTCTTGCGCCTGCGCAGTATCCTCAATACTACGCCACTTTGCCCCCCACCCACTACCTGGACCTTGAGTGTTTCAGTAGGAGGTGGCCTTTGGTGCCCTTCAGGGTTGAGATTGTAGTTGTGTGCTCAAGTAGTTAAGGCAGGCAAAGAAATTTCTTTTTATGAGGTTTATTTCCCGCTTTGCAGTTCAAGTGCAAACAGATGCAAAAGAAATTTTAAAGCACAAAACAAGAGTGAGAAACCAAACTATACAAGGTTTTGCACTGCTGGGCTAAATGTCCATTAGCTTTAGGATTCACATTTAATTGTCATGTGACTTCTCATTAACTGAAACAAACTCTGGCATAACAGCAAAACTCTTGATATCCAGACAAATATGCTTTAACTTATTCACTTCTCATAAGCTTCTCAGCATGACTATCAGTAAGGTAACTTCTTGTTATATTTCTTCATATAACCTTTTAATTAATCTCCTTCTCAATAATACATGTTGAGCAATCCATTGCAATGTCTTGCTCTGTGGATGGCAGAAAAGAATCTAGAGGCATCTCCTCTTCACAGCTGTTTGTAGGCTGTGCTGAATTATAGGGAGAAACTGCCCTGCTCTCAAGGAATTCCCTGAAGTCTTTGAGAAGTAATTCAGCCTGCGTCTTTCCTGGACTAAGCTGGTATTTTCCTTCTCCTTCAGGTAAATGTTTGTTTAAGACCTTTATCTCATGATAATTAGCAATGCTGCTTTTGTTAGGACAACAGATCAGCGTGCTAGAAGAGTCCTTCCCCCACTTATCTCTGAACGTAAGTGCTGGGTTTACAACTTCAGCTGGGTCTGGAGAGTTTCTAAACAGGGTTTTAAAAGTAGAACCATCAGGTTTCTCTTGGCTCAGGTCTCTGCAATAAGACTCATCAGCTTTCTTTCTGTTAGCTTCTAAGCTATAGGCTTCAGCTGGCTTATGAGACTATCTTGTGCTGCTTAAATACTTTTCAGGCTGCACCCAACTGCCACAGTATTGTCTGACTTTATTCTGGCTTTTAAAGTTAGCCTTCAATCTTTCTGGCTTCCCACTGTTATAGCTGCTAGCTGCTTCAACCCCACTCTGTACCTTGTGCTGAGTCTTTCTCCAGGAGAATTCTTTGTCCCTCTGCTTTCTGCTCCAAGGTCCTGCTTGGTTCTCTAGAAGCCTGGGATGTATCCTTGGGTTTCTCAGTGCTCTTGAATCCTTCTGTTCCCAGAAGTCTCTCACTGCCCCTGAGTCTCCCAGGTACTTGCTTCATGAGTCCAAACTGCTCCTCTGTGGATCACAGCTGCCTTGTTGCTCTCTCTCCAACTCTTCCTGTTCCTCTCCGTGTTCTCTTTCTCTTTCTTCCTCTATTACTAACTGTTTCTGACTGTTTAACAAGCTCCCTGTGTGTTGCACTGCCAGCCTCCTGCTTGGGCGTGCCCAATCAGGGACTTGACTTCTCTCCACCCCTAAGGTGAGGTGTGGTTCCTGATTAGCTACGTGTTTTTTTCTCTCTGAAGAGAAAATCCTGCATTCTCTTGCAGTACCGGTTTTCTCCACCAGATCTCTGTCTGTTTCCATAGCTTCATGAGAGGCTTCTACATCACAAACCGCAAACACTTCCATTCCCTGAATGTGCAGGTTGTTTGTGATGCAAGTATGCATATTCTGAATGTGGTTCCATGGTTCCCAAGGTCAGCCCATGACTCCTATATCCTGCAGCACTCAGCACTTTTCAGCCAGTTTGAGGCCGTACAATATGAGGACTTTATTAGAACTTTATTACCATCAACATTCTACTGATAAATGTCAGTTCACATGACTTTATATTGCATCTATTTAAAAGATGACACTTTGATATTTTTAGGAGAGATATTACTACTACTACTACTACTGAACATTTGTATAGTACTACAAAACTTACGCAGCACTGCACAGACACATGTAAAAGATGGTGCCTGCTTAACAGAGCTTACAATCTAGTCAAGACAGACAACACAGTAGTTGTAGACATGGGATACATCTAGGGGAAATGGTAAGGAAACACAAAGGTGACCAGACAAGTCAAGATCTGAAAGCAGCAGCGAAGAGGTGAGTTTTCAGCCTGGATTTGAAAAGGGCCCAAGAAGGTGTCTGTATTTCCTACATTTTATCGTAGTATTTAATAAAAAATACAACATGAAACAGTCCATGGATGTGATGAGTATGCCAATGCCTGAAATCTTTACTAATTTATTTTATACATTATTTAAAACATGAATAGATCAGACTGAATGCCCAGAACCTGTTGAGGGAAATGGAGCATTAAAGAAGTGAACAACAATACAATTGAATTTTTAATACTAGCAGCTGTGACACTATTTGAACTTCCTTGGAGATGGAAAATGAACTTGTATTTTTTTCTTTACTGAGCTGTGGCAGTTTCATATAGCATGCAATAATGTGCTTAAATCCTTCACTATTAGAGCATTTATGTGGGGAAGTAATGCAGTCAGAAATACTTCAATTTAGAGACTTTTTCACTTCTACAAAATATGCAAAACCACGGTGATATACAACTGACCTAAAATGGTTTTGAAATATACTGTAGCAGGAATGCACAAGTTCGGTACCTAAGGATCAGAGACAGGCCAGGCTTTCAGGATAGCCCTAATCAATATGCAGGAGATAGATCCACAATGAATATGCATGAGAGAGATCTGTATACAATGGAAGCACTGCATGCAGATCTATTTCCTGCCTATTCATTGTGGATATCCTGAAAACCTGACTGGACTGGAGGTCCCAGAGGACTGGGTTGAGAACCACTGCTCTACAGGGTTCCACACCTACTATGAGTGTTGGCTGTCCTCCTGGGCAAAGGAGAGAAGAAACCTGAGCTATGGAGAGTGCACAAGTTCCTGCAACCATTTTAGAGTGCTGACCCACTGTTTTGCTCCAGTTACAGGATTTTCAAATTTAAAATAATGTTCTTGACAGTTTCTAATATGGGTTCCATCAGCAATATAGTACAGAACCTTGCTGATTTCTAAGGTTGATACTCTACATTGTATGCTGGATGGGGCAATGTTGTATTGGTGATGCTTCTTGACATCTTTCAGTATCTGAAAAAAGATACTTTGGCAGAATTACTGTAAAATGAGATGCACCAGTAAATGTCTTGTACACCCCTTAGCAGTTGTCCTTTTACTTATCAAAACAAATAAAGAATGGTCCACTAGGGTAAAAGCTACAAATATGTCCCAATGCATCAAAATGCCTGAGCTGTCTCAATCCATTATTCCTGCCCCAGCATTGCTGTCATCCAAAATGGCACTAGCTGAGCTTCGATTCCATTTCTCCTCACGTGAAGGACAAAAGAGAGTCTCTGGTTAACCAGCACCATTTTGATTCATCGTGTCTATGGGGCAGGAGTGATTGTGAACTGCGTCTGCTCCTGTAGTACCTTAGAATTCTTATTGGTCAAATTGAGGTCCTTGAGGGAGTAGGTGAACATCCAGGATCTTTTAAAGCTCTTGGCCACTGATGCTTTAATTAAACCGTATATTCAGCAGTGGACCCTATCCGGCATCCAGCACTGAATATCCATTTTCGGCTGACAGTGCTGTTTTCCAGTCAGTGCCATCATTCAGCTGCTAACTGGATAGCACAACTCGGATAAAATTAGGAAAGTCATTGACCGGTTAGTGGCTGAATATTGACACTGACCAGATAGCTACCAGGTCTTCCCCTAATCCACCCACAGACCACCCCAGTTTTAATCGGGCATCTTTTCTGCAGCCGGTAAGAATATTTAGCAGCACTATCCAGATAGTGCCACTGAATAATACGATTGCCACGATTTAGCCAGTTGGTAGGTCCAACCCCCTTCCATTTTTAGGTCCCTAAGGGTCCAATGCAGAGACGTGGGTCCCTAAGGGTCCAATGCAGAGACCTGCAGCCCCGCAAGCCGTCCGGGACCGATTCCCCCTCTGGCTCTCCCCACACATCCTGAGCAGCTGGACGGGGAGAGCCGACGGAGAGCGGGAGGGGGTGGGGTCTGGGCAGAGCAGTGCGGGCCAGCCCGGCAGGACGTATAGGGTCGATTCAGGTCACAGTCCTGTACATCCTGCTGGTCAAAGGGGATGTGCTGCTTATTCCACCTCGAAGGTGGAATAAACAGCACCGACCCGGCAACTGGGAATCCCCCCGGGGCCTGGTGCGGGGGTGTCCCCGCCACACGATCTAGGCCCCAGCTGGCCAGCTGTGGGTGGTGCAGTGGGGAAAAGGTGGGGCCAGGCTGCGGCAACCAATGGAGCCTGCAGGGAAGATGTCCCCACAGGCATGCAGGGGCATACTGGGCCATCCTAAGGACCAATTCTGTGTACTGTGGGAACGTTTTGTTCCTGTGGTCCAGAATCGGGTCCTAACAGGCCCATCCTGCACAGGGACATCCGGACAGCCTAGACATGCCCCTTTTGGAATCGGGCTTTAAGTTTAAGAAAATGTTCAGCGGAAATCTTAGGAATTTAAATTCTATTGAAAATTCATAAACTTAGATATCTAAAACCTAGGAACCTAAATGAAGCAGAAAGGATTTTTTTGAAAGTTGACTGCTTGTGAATAACACATTAGGGACTAGATTTACTAAAAGGCACTACCCTGTCACCATACGTTAGGCTGCTAGCATGCATTAATATGCATTGATGTACATTATTTTACTGCAGATTCTGTTCTATGCAATGGGACCTATTTGATAAAAAGTCACATTAATAGCATTAGAAAGGTAGTGCACTAAGGGGACCATTTTCAAAGTCAAATATGCAGGTAAAACAATTTATTTGGATAAACTGGCTGCCTGAAAATGTCCACTTCCCAAGAAACTAGAATTATACAAGGGGCTATGTTTACTAAGCATTAGCATGCACTATCTGCTGCAGCACCCATGCCATTCCTATAAGCATGGTGGCATATAGTGCACACTGATGTTTAGTAAACATAGTTCGAGTTCTTTCACATCAAATGGACTTTTTATCCACATTAGGGGTCCTTTTCCTAAAGTGGGTTCTGAGGCTAACGCACATTTCAGTGCACGTTAACCATTTTCATTGCTCCACAGTAATTGCTCCACGCAGGCAGGACATTTATCGGGCCTTGAAATGCATGATAACCATGCTTCGCACAACAGGACAAGATCTTGGTGGGGTTAGGGCAGAGAGTGGACATTGATTGCACATTGCAGTTAGCGTGGGTGTCATAATGTGCGTTAATCCCCAATGTTACAGTGAACATGGGTATATCTACCACCACAATAGAAGGCGATAGGCACATCCACAGTTATTACCAAGAGCTGAAACGCATGCTAAGAGGCTTGTATGTGCAGTAACTGAAAGGCACATGTTGGTCACACTCCTGGCAATTATCATGGTGCAGTGGCACCTACTATGCATTGATTTTGACTCAAAGCATGCATTAGGGGCAAAGACATACGACACTTCAGTAAAAGGGATCCTTATACATTTTGGACAGGATCAAAACACAATTAGATTGTATTTTCATACCTACACATAAAATTCTCCATTGAAGTTTTGCCTGAACTAAAAAGCAGGTGAAAATTCTGCAGCTGCTATTTTTCCTGTGGCAATTTCAAAGACTAAGAACACACATACGTTTTCTATAAACACTGGGTGCAAAGTTTGTGGAAACAAAGGCTCAGCAATTTTGCACCTAGCTGTGAAGTTTGAAATTTGCCCCCACACTGGCTAAGGAAAATATCCTGCTTCTCTCCCTGCAGTGTTCCTATGGGTATGGGGTAGAATTTCCTTTTCTGTTGACCAGGGATTGAATAGAATTAAAAGCTCTGAATCGTGCCATGAGAGTTTAAGGATAACTGTTTTCCCATGCTTGGAATTTGCCATCCTTGAATGTTCAATTCAATAATTTAAAGTTTAAATAAATTTGAATGTTTTATTTATTCATTTTTAAGTTTTATTGGTTCATTTGCATTTTTATAAAGTTTATTTTGAATAAAGCATATTTTTTAGTTAGAAAGCAAAACGAAATTGTAAAAGAAAGTTTGGTTTTGTTTCACCTTAGGGAACTAGGTTCCATTATGTAATTTCATTTAGAAATTGAATAATATGTTGTCTCCATATTATGGGCCCAGAGGAGTCAATAAAAATATAACCAAATAAAAAGGAAACAAATTTAATTCCAGGCACTCATTCACTCACATTCATTGCATAATATTTCACTCTTATTGAATTAATTGCATTTAGTAAAAACTGGAATCACAAAACAGGAAGATGATGTGTCATAGAAAGAAAAGGTTTTAGGACCCCCCAAAAACTGGAAGCAACAAACATGCAGTTCCCCGGCAATTATGACTCATAAATTTCAACCCACTATAAAAATCCAAGTTATCAATATCCCTTTTTAATATACATTACCAAGTTTAAGGGGTCTGTTTACTAAACATTCCTAATGTGCGGGGCCGCGGTAGTGTGCCTGTGCCATATAAGGAGTGGGCGGTTCAGGCAGAGAAAAGAAAAAAAACGGGAGTAAGCGATCGCACATTTGCGCGGGGCGCTATTGTGCGCCGCGCTATTGTGCGCCGTGCATAATAGTGCGTGGGAAGGCTAAGTGGCGCCCTGATGTGCACATACAAAGGAGCAGAGCCATAGTACAATGGTTAAGACACCGACTGTGGGTGCAGCTGCCATGGGTTCAATTCCCCATTGTGCACAACAAAAAGGGCTGGCTGAGGCATTAACTGTAATGGGTAAAAGTGCTTTAGGAGGCATATTAATTTTGGGCGGCATAAGGCGGTGCACTGTTAATTTTGGGCGGCATAAGGCGGTGCGCAGATGCCCAAGCATAGGAACAGAGCCACAGCACAATGGTTAAGACACTGACCAATGGTGCAGAGATCAGGGGTTCAATCCCCCACAGTGCCCAATGAAGAAGGCTCACTGAGGCAGTGTGTATTATGGGGATGAGTGCTGTAGGGGGCAATCTATTTTTATTTCAGTTATCACTACTAGCAAACGCACTCACAAAGCGTGTTAACATAAGGCGGCCCATAAGGCACATGTTAAAGTTCACTGTCCGCCAAGGCACCCTTGAATGTCCCCTATAGGGTACCATATATGTTGCATCACAGGATAATGTATAGTGCACCTTATATGGACGGCAACCATAAGGTGCCCTATAGGGTGCCCTATAAAGCACCCTCAGAGGCACCTTATGGGTACAGTACACTGAGGGTGTGTTTGATGGCAGCAACATATGTACATTAAATCTAAAAAAAGCTTTGGATAACCCTATCAAATAACCCCACTGTGGGCTCGAACCCATTACCGCTGGCTCCACAGGCAGTGAAGTAACCATTGGGCTACAGCTAAATAGCTGCCAGCAAGCCCCTGGCTGGCTGCAGAGAGCCTGCATGTCACCACACAGACAGTCTGCTGTGGGAACCAGGATAGGGTTAGGCCACCCATACCCATGATGCACTGCACATGCAAATCAGCTGTCCACAGATGAACACAAGATGGGGAATGCACCCCAACAGCTCCCCGGCCTGGTAGGGGGACGTGTCCGTGTGCACCCACACAGCACCTTGGCCTGGTAGGAGGTACTGACCGGGTGTTTAATTTGCACAGAGTAGCTACACACAGTCACACTGTGCGGGAACTGTGCTCACCCTGAGTGTGCGATGAGGCGCCCTGGACCAGGTCCACAGCACCCTCCATGGCTGAGAGAGGCCATGGCAGAGCTCCAAAACAGTCGTAATCTGTGAGATAGGTAGTTTCTGCAGGAACACCTTGGATATCTCTGTCTGTCTCAGTCAGGGGGAACCCCATGGACCCCTAGGTGGGCCATGTACCACCAAGCCCCCAGCTGAGGGTGGCAAACAGGCAGGGTCTCCTATCAACAGATCCCCATTATACACCCACCCCCCTGCAATGATGGCAGTAGAGTGGACCATCAACCCCAGTCCTGTTGGGGAACAGACACCCTACAGGGCAGTCCAAGCAGCCCCACACACACCCAGACCACAATATCAGACAGACAGTAG
Organism: Ichthyophis bannanicus; assembly: GCA_033557465.1. Taxonomy (NCBI): domain Eukaryota; kingdom Metazoa; phylum Chordata; class Amphibia; order Gymnophiona; family Ichthyophiidae; genus Ichthyophis; species Ichthyophis bannanicus. The sequence goes on from CM066037.1 coordinate 412,471,479, forward strand.
GCCTGGATATGCTAAGATGCACCCCACCACTATCTGATATTCCCCTGCATCAAGCCATCAGCCACTGCACGGCACTCCAGCAGGGCACATACCAGCTGTGAACAGTCTGCTGGTTAGTCCCACTGGAAATGCATGCACCCACAACTGGGATGGCAGCACACACAAGCAGATACATCAGTGACTAGGCCCCAACAGGTGACCCATATATATCACATGAGGGAAGTGCTATGAAGCACTATGGGGGTGCCTAGCCATGCTGCCATCACTGCACAGTCAGGGTGGAGTGAAAGCCCAGCAGCACATACAGAGGTCACCCTGTCTGTGGAGGTGGTGGACGGCCACTACAATGTCCCTGCCAGTGCCCTATGCCCTGTGCAGATGCATCCTGGCCAGCCCACCCTGTCTGAGCTATACCCATGGTACCTTGCTGCTCATTATGCACATCATCAGGCCAAAACTGTGGACAGTGTTTGCAGCCTACACACACTGTATAGACAGACACACACTCCCACACGTATGCCAGCATTGTGCTACTATAGAGGGGTTCAGAATCCTTGCCCACCACACCAGTCCTGGGCACAGTACAGGCATGGGTATGGTATGCAATACCGTTGGGGGTCCCTCCCTAGGGTGGTAAACACTGTCAGGGGCCAGACCTGACGCACACACCGCAAACATCAGATAGATTATTATGATGGAGCTCATAGAGCAGACTGTGCGTAACGTAGGGATATCTATCTGCCAGTACTCATAGCAAACGTTTGAGAGCTGTGTACCATATACCCTGGTGTAGGGTGACATTGCTAAGGTATGCAAGTGCTGGTATTGGGAGATGCACGCAGGGCCCAATGTCCTGCCTCACTAGGAGGCATTGGCCAATGGGGCCTGTGGGTGTGGGTGTGGGTGTGTCTGTCCCTGTTGGCTGCTGCTGTACGGCAGAGGTTCCCAAATCCAGTCCAGGTTTGCAATACACTGGTTGGGGTTTCCTGCTGTCCCTCATGAATATGCATGAGCTACATCTACATGCCATGGGGGTGGTGCATAGATATACAGCACGGTTATTTGTATGAGTGGCAGCATGGAACCTGAATGGTGTGTGGTCCTCCAGGACTGCATTTGTGAGACTCTGCTCTAGGTAATGCCCCTGGTCATGGTGTCTGTGCTTGGTGGTGTAAAAGATAGGCGTATGACCAATGCGTATATCCCCAGCAATAAAGGATTGCCCTTACTAACATGGTTTAGTTGTGGGAAAATATGTGGACAGGAATGGCAGTAGCCCCAGCTGGGCTTTGAACCTGTGACCTTTTGCTCCTGCACACACTGTCTGTGTGCACTGCACCACTGTGTTGCCACAGATGTGCTGAATTCCCTGGGAAGTCCATGACTGTACATCCAACAGGGCCTATGTTGCAGTGGACGTGCCAGCCTGCACATGGCTCGGCCACTGTCTTCTGTGGCTAGCAGCCACTGCCCCCTCCACCACCTGTACCCTACCGCCAACATGCTGGCATGTCCGTATCTTGGAAAAGCATATGACCTGATTGAGTTGTGGCACTCCAGGACTGCATTTGGGGGACTCGGCTGTCGGTAATGCCCATTGTTATGGTGTGTGTGCGGTGTTGGGTACAAAATGGGTGTGTGAACCATGCTTATGTTCTCTGCAATAAAGGAGTGTCTTTACTATCTCTGTTTAGTGGTGGGTAAAATATGGGGACTGGGTTGGCAGGAGCCCCAGCTTGGATTTGAACCTGTGACCCTCTGGTCCTTGAGGTACTGCCTCTGTCTGCTGCACCACACTGTGGCCACAGTGATAGTGCAGTCCCTGGGGGTGGGAAACCTGACCAAAGGAGTCAAAAACCCTGCTCTGCACATTTGTACTGTGGGCTCAGTCACCTTGTCTGGTGACAAAAGTGCAAATAAACCCCTCAACCGACCACGACGAACTGGGGATAAATATAACCAAGCTGGGCAACAGTGATATTAATGGGCAACCATAGCAAACACTCCCAGGAAGGCTCAGAAAAAAGGAAATGGTTTTTGGAAGGGTCTCCGCTCCGTAGCCCCTTCCATACTTCATTTCATTTCTTTGGAGCTTTCCTGGGTGTGTTTCTTATGTTTGCCCATTAATATCAGGGTTCCCCAGCTGACTTCCTATTTTTAATATGTTTGTTTGGGTCTTTTTCTATCTTTATTTGCACTTTTGTTCTGTGCACATGTATCACACTGCTCACGTTTTGCAGGTTTCCCCGGTTTCCCTGTACATTGCTGACGGAAATGGTTTCTCTTCCCTTTAAATGCCCTCTACCGTGAGTGTTTCACTCGCGCTATTTTTAACCTGCAAATTCGTCCCCGATACTGTGCGGGGAGCCTCTCCCCTCCCCTTCCCCGCCCATTGACCCCGTCTCTCCGCCCCTCGGGAGCCTTCCTCCGCCCTCAGAATGCCTTTCCACGCCTCTATCGGACATTTGCGGGCCGGGTACTTGTGCGGGGCACGTTAGTGCGGCGCGCAATTGTGCGGGGCCCACGCGCACTTGTGCGGGGCGTTTAAGAGCGTTTCTGAGCGTTTGAGTGCCGCGTTTCCGTGCGCTATTGTGCGGCACGCAATTGTACGGCTTTTAGTAAACATGCCCCTAAGTTACAATGTAAATCGCTTTGACATGATAAAGCGGTACAAAGAAACCTGTTAAATAAAAATAAATAAATAAATATAAAGAATTGTGAAGTCATTCCTTTGAAAAGGATGACACTGCCAGTGCTCTATTTTGCTACTATTATCCATGGCAAAATAATGAGAGAGATGTAGGGAAAATACAGCTGACTCATCATGTCAAGCACATATACGTACACTTTTAGAAATAAACCCAAGAATGCAAATGCACTCAGAAATTGTCAATCTTGCTTGTAGAAATAGAATATATGACACATGCATCAGTTATTGTAAAGAAGAAAAGATATTGAAAGCCATTGACTAAACCTGGAGTATAGTAACACTTAAGCACTCAACTTGTTTTGGAGGAAGTTAGAACTATAAAGAAGATATCAGTCTAGATTTATTTGATTATTTTAGAAAAGATTATGACACTTAAGGGCTCTTTTACTAAAGTGTGTTAGGTTTTGAGCTAAACATGCTATAGGTGCAAAAACCTAACGTAAGTTAAGCGCAAAGCTTCTGCAGTAACTATCAGGGGCAAGGCCGGCATATTCCCAACAGTGTCCAGATGAGTACTCTAAAGCACGCTGTTATTACTGTGGTTGCCCTTACCTCTACCTATTGAGGTGGTGTTAGATGCACCAACTCTAAAGGCAAGATTGACAGCACACGATATGTCCCCTCATGCTAACTGCAATGCATTCACATGCCTACTCTCCACCCCTATCGTGCGAGTCGCAGTTAGCACATGAATCAGTGTACAGTACCTGTCATGGCTCCATGGTAACAGTTACCACTGGCCAGAGCAAGCAGTTACTGCATTTGAAAACACGAGTTTGCTATTTAGCGCACTTCAATAAAAGGGCCCCTTACTAAAATTAGATTGGAAAATCAATATTGGTTATGGACTGGATCCAATTTTATGTGTCTAATGTAAATAAATGAAAACAACATAAGGGGTCCCACAGGAGAGGAATCTTGGTAGTGCACAGGGCTGAAAGGAGATCCAAAAGGGGCAGAATAGGGGCTGATAGCAGCAGATGAGGCTAAGACAGGGCCAGGTAATGGTGAGGCTGGGGCTGGGGCAGACCCAGATGCAGAGAAGTGCTTGCGCCTTGCTTTTAAGGTATGAGTTAGGTATGGCACTGTCATGGCCCCAAAGTCTCCCACAGCCTGACTCCATCTCAGGGAGCTGGAGAGAGACTGCAGCAGTAATGACTACATCAGAGGGCAGGGAATGGCTTGTTGAGATCCAAGTCAAGAAAAAGTGATTTTTACACCAGGGCAGGCCTGGATGGAATGGAACTTATAGCCCTGATTAACAGTTTGACAGTTGCCGTGTGTCCAACATAATAATAAATCAATAAATAAATATATAAATTGATTGACCAGTTCTTGGGGTAGTTGGAGTTTTGATAGATGAAAATCTATCTTTTGAGACCCATATCAGCTCAGTGGTCTCTCGCATGCATCAACTGCATAGATTTAAACCCTATTCTTCCTCTAATCATTTTTGACTTTTAGTGCAAAGCACTGTCCTTGCATATTTAGATTATGGTAATATTTATAAATTGCTTGAAAGAACAGATGCAGTGGTTACAATTATGTCAAAATATCGCTGCCCAACTTATTCTTGGAGTTTCTAGGTATGCAGCGGTGATGCCTTTACTTCGTGAGTTGCACTAGCTCAAGATCTCTAAATGGGTTTACTTTAAGTTTTATGCAATTTTGTATACATTTTTTTATGATTCTGTTCATACACGGTTTTCTTGATTACTACTTCCGATTCTAGCAGCTAAATCAAAATGTTTACAGTCTTTTTGTGCCCTTTTATTCTGGTCATGCAGGGAATAAAAGGGCACAAAGAAAAGATTTACATATACCATTCCTTATAAGGCAGCTGAACTCTGGGCTAAATTGCCTTTGAAAATTAAGGAGTCTTCTTCCGTTTTACATTTTTGGAAGACTTTGAACTCCTGGTTATTTGATTCCTAAGTTTTAATATTTGTTTTGGTCTTAACTAATTTTCTATTGTGATTTTATTCTTGCTGTAAACCGCACTGAATGGCATTGTTTTGGACTGTAGCTGTATGAAAGAACATTAGCGCAGGTGTTGGGCTGAGCTACGTTCTAGGGTTTCATTGAAGTGGGACAGACGCAGCTGAAGGAAGGCTCTGAGAATCATTGAAAGAAGGGAACTGGGAACGTTTTACAGCACACGCTGAGGAAAGTGTCTGGGAAGCAAGACAGAAGAGCACAGTGCACATGGTGTAACCCAAGCAAGACAGAGTGCTTAAAGCATTAAAGAAGAAGGGGAAAAGCTCTGGGGACATTTTTGTATAATAAGATTTTATTTATTTATGTTTGTCTATATTTATATACTGCTTTTCACAACGGTCAAAGCAGTTTACAGAGAACTTCAATTTTACATTTACATCGAACTGGCAACTTTGCACATTAAATAAGGAACGGGGGTGGTTAGCTTAGATTAACTATGTAAAGGATGACAAACTATATACATGTTCTTGTAAAGTTTGGTCCTTGATGCAATATAAAAATGCTGATTAGTTATTGGGAGGGGGATTGCGGTTAGGAGGGGGAGGGATCAAAATGGAGGGTGAATAGGTGGGTCTTGAGAAGTCTGCAGAAGATTAGGAGGTCTGTGGTGTTGCTTATGTGGGCAGGGAGGGAGTTCCAGGTAGCTGGGACATAAAGTTCAAAGGATCTGGCATGGGCCTGTAGGGTGCTTTTTGTTACGGCTCGGGAGGTGATCAAAGTGTTCATAGTGGAGGCTCTCCATGGTCTGTTCAATTGCTATGGTATGAAGAAGGAGCGAAGGTGGATGGATGATTAGTGGTTCAGAGCTTTGTGGATCATTAGATGGATTTTGTAGCATATTCTGCCTTGCAGGGGGAGCCAGTAGAGATGTTTGAAGTTGGTGGTGATGTGTTCATACTTGGATGTTTTTGTGATGGTCCTTGTTGCTGTATGGAGAACTGTTTGAAGAGGACGGAGTCTTGATTTTGGGAGTCCGTGGTATATTGAGTTGCAGTAGTCAGCATGTGGTGTTGTGAAAGCTTGTAGAGCTAAGCGGAAGTCCAATGGGGTGAGGAGGGAACAGAGTTGCTTTAGGGTGCAGGTTTTGTAATACATTCATCTTGCTGTGTCCAGTATTGAGTCTTCAGAGTGTGGTGGCCATCAAGAGTGATTCCTAGGTACTTTACTTCTGGTTTGAGTTGGATTTCTGTGTTGTTGAGGGTGATGGAGGAAGAGAGGTGAAGAAATCATTTCTGGTGACGAGTAGAGCTTCTGTTTTCTTGAGGTTGATGGACAAGTGATTTGTAGATATCCATTGTGAGACATCTGAGAAGCATTGCTGGAGTTCATGGTAGGAGGGTTTGTTGAGGTTGAGTACTGTATAGAGCATGATGTCATCTGCATATATGTGATAATTGATACTGTATGATTGGATGATGTTGCAGAGGAGTTGCAGGTACTGTAGATACTAAAGAGGAGAGCTGAGAAAATAGAACCCTGGGGGACACCTTAAGTTTGAAAGCATGGAGTTGATGATAGCACCCCAGTTCTAATCTGCTGAGTTCTGTTGTGAAGGTAATCTTGGAACCATGTTAATACTTTGCTCTATATTCTGATTTTGACTGGAGGTGCTTTAGGAGGGTGTTGTGATTTATGGTGTCGAAGGCAGCAGAAATGTCGAGGAATACAAGGATAAATCCTTGGTGGATATTTTGGGTTCCCTTTATGAAGTTGTTCAGAAGCGAGGTTAGGAGGGTTTCCACTCTGTGCTGAGGTTGGAAACCATGCTGTTGAAGGTCGAGTGGGGCATGAGTGTCAAGGTGGTGCTGTAGCTAGGTTTGAACCATTTTCTGTATTTTGGATAGGAAAGGTAGGCTAGCAATGGGTCTATATGAAGAGGGGTTGGACGGGTTGAGGTGAGGTTTTTTCAGGAGAGGGCAAATTGAGGACGTTTTTAGGCAGGTTTGTAGGTAGCCATGTAGTAGACAGTACTGAGTGAGTTTTGCCAGGAATGGAGCGAGATCAGGTATGGTGACTTTAATCCAGCTGACTAGACAAGGGTTGAGGGGGGGAGGTGGTGGTGTTGAGCATTGAGATGATGTTTTGGATGTTTTCAGCTGAGATATTTTCGAAGGTGGTCCATGACTTGGCATGCTGTGGAGGTAGATTAGATTGAGCTGCAGGTTGGGGGTCATAAGTAGAGAAGTAGTCTGCTAATTGTTGAGGAGTGATGGGGCTGTTAGTTATGTTATTGGTGGGTGTTGAAGTGAGTTCTTTTACAAGAGTGAATAGTTTTCTTGGGCGGTTGAGTGATCTTTGAATTAGTTTTGTGTGGTAGCTTTGCTCTGAGAGGTTGGTAGCTCGGCTGCATTCTCTTAGAAAGGTCATGTACTGGGTTTGATCTGGTGGGTAACTGTGATTTTCTCCATCTGTGCTCTTGCTTCCTTAGATTGTGATGAATATTGTGGCATGCATGAATGGGCTAAGAAGGTGACTGGAAATTGGTCCCTGACACTTTAAATGAGTCTAAAGGCTAGGCTACAGTCCAACTCTGAACCTTTGAAAATCCTAGAGAGGTCATGATTGGTGTTACCATAGCAGCACCATGGTAATTTTACTTGATGGGAGGAAGAGAAAAAATATCCCTAAAAATGTAAGCCCTGATATTCAAAAAAAGCTGAGCTCCTAAATTAGGTTCCTAAATTTTTGACCTATTTTCAGCCACACTTAGGAGCCTGGTGGGGGAGAGAGGGTAGGTTTACTAAACTGCATTACCTTGCGGTAAGCAAAAACCCTCAGCGGTACCTGGAGGGAGCGTTCCCGGGGAAGGTTGTTAAAACCCAAGAGGATTGTGAAAAATTGCCAGAGGACCTTTATAAATTTGAAGATTGGACGTCCAAATGGCAGATGAAATTTAATATGGACAAGTGCAAATTATGCACCTAGGAAAAAACAATCCAAACTCTGCTTACACGATGCAAGGTTCCACATTAGGAACCACCACCCAGGAAAAAGATTTAGATGTCATCATAGATAACACATTGAAACCCTCTGCCCAGTGTGCAGCAGCGGCCAAGAAGGCAAATAGAATGCTAGGAATCATAAGGAAAGGAATGGAGAATAAAACAAAGGATATTATAATGCCTCTGTATCATTCCATGGTGCAAACGCACCTTGAATATTGTATGCAGTTCTTGTTGCCGTATCTTAAAAAGGATATAGAAGAATTAGAAAAGGTACAGAGAAGAGCCACCAAAATGGTAAAAGATATGGAAGGATACCCGTATGAGGAGAGGCTTAAAAGGTTAGGGCTCTTCAACCTGGAAAAGAGACGGCTGAGGGGAGATATGATAGAGGTCTATAAATTAATGAATAGAGTGGAACAGGTAAATGTAGATCAATTGTTTATGTCATCAAAAAGTAGAATGACTAGGGGACATGCAATGTAGCTACAGTATAACCTGTTCAAGACCAATAAGAAAAAATATTAGTCGAACTCTGGAATTTGTTACCGGAGGATATAGTATAAGCTGTTAGTGTAGCTGGGATTAAAAAAAGGGTTTGACAAGTTCTTGGAGGAAAGGTCCATAAATCATTACTAAAGTGGACCAGGGAAATCATGTTCGTTTCTTCTAAATTAATTCCATTTACTACCACCCTCTGTCATTTGTCAGTCAACTAATTTCTGATCCATTTAATAACTTTTAGGACCCATCCCCAGGCTACTCAGTTTATTCATAAAACTCCTGTGAGGAAATGTATCAAAGGCTTTGCTGAAATCCAAGTACATCACATCCATTGCATGACCTTGTTCCAGTTCTCAGGTCATTCAGTGAAAGAAATCAGTCAGATTCATTTGGAATAATCTTTCTTTGGTAAAACCATGCTGCCTTGGATCCTGAAATCCATTAAATTCCAGAAAGTTCAGCAGCACCTCCATTACTTTTCCCACCACTGAGGTTTGCCACTTTTTTCTGTTACCACTTTTGTGAAGGATGACATCAGTCCTTCTCCAATCCCGTGGAACCTCCCCTGTCTCTAAGAATCTATAAAACATATCTTTTAAAGATCCACTGAGCTATTTCCATATCCTGGGATGTATTGCATCCGGTCCCATGGCCTTGTCCACTTGCAGTTTTGCAACTAGTTAATAAACACTTTCTTCCATGAACAGTGGTATGTACTTCAATTGCATTAGTATTTTTGATCATGCATGGCACTCTATAATATCAACAAAGACAAAACCTGGAGCTTACTGTGGTACAGATCACCAACTACTAGTATGCAAACTCAAGCTAAAATTGAAAAAGAGCAAGCCACCCATGAATATAAAAAAATATGACCTTGAGAATTGTCATGCTGCCGCCCCAGAGGCCAAGGTTGGTATGGGCAGGTCAGATGGACATGAGAGTTTTTTATATATTTTGAATTTGGTCCTTCTGTAAGAGGTCTTGGTAATGTTCCCAGGACCTACCGGGGGCCAAAGTTCAAGAGAACACACTAGCCAGAAGGTAGGGAAAATAAGGCTTTATTCCCCTTTAAGCACAATGGTTCAAATTATGGGAGACTACTTCAACCAACTGAAAGAAACCTTGCTTCAGGCAACAAAAAGAAATTATATTCACACTTGCTTTGTTTAACTGTTGCTTTACAGTGCTAGGCATAAACAAACTTTACAGGCATTCGCTACTGTTCACTATTTTATGTTTCATGCACAGACCTTAGGCTACCTGCCTGACAGTAGCTACAGTCCATCGGGGTTTCAGGTGGGTCTTCGTTGAATTCCACCTGCATGGGCTGAGTATCAGACAGCTGTGAATCAGTGTCAGTAAACTCTTGAGGAGTGTACTGAGGTTTCTCATATAACACATTTACTAGCTTCCAATGTTCAGCATTCAAGTCAGGGCCGCGCCCATGTGAGTGTTTGTTATGGCAGTTACTTCCCCTTGCAGGCTGCCTTATGTTATACAGTCTTTTTACCAAGGGCTTGTGCCCTGTTTCACCAACAGTTTGATAGGGAGGATATACTCCCGTATCTTGTGTTTCCTGTCTTCTTAACTTATATTGCTTATCAGAATAAAAAGGTATTTTACCTTGTTTAGTTGAGTCCCACGGCCTGGTCCCGCTGTAGTTCAGCCTGTCTTGAGCAGTAGGCTTTTCACACTCCAGCTGGCCTTCATGCAGAGTCACCACTCTCTCACATTCACACCTTTTACCATTTGAATAAGGAATATTACCATTTGCAGCAAAGACTTCATCCTTGCTCAGATAATGCTCACTGTGTCTTGCATTTACTGCTGCCGGTTCTTCACACCAAACTCTGGGGTTTATTTCTCCCCTTGTGCCTTTCTTTCCAGTACCTTTTAACCAAGGACTCCTGGAACTCTGTGGCCTCGGATTCACTATGCCCTCCTGCCAGGAACTCCTTCCTCTCTGGTGCTCTGGACACTCCTTATGGTGCTCTCCTTCTTGGTTCCTTTCCAGAAGCTCTCTGTGGTGTGACTCTCCGTGGTCTGCTTTTCCTTGATAAGCCTCTTCTTGATATGCCTCCTTTTGGTAGGCCTTCCTTGGTATGCCTCTCCTTGGTCTCTCTCTCCCTGGTCTCTCTCTAACTTGATCTAGTTCCTCCTTTTCAAGTTCCCAGCCTTTCTTCAGGGGAACTCCCATAAGAACATAAGAACATAAGATATGCCATACTGGGTCAGACCAAGGTCCATCAAGCCCAGTATTCTGTTTCCAACAGTGGCCAATCTAGGTCATACGTACCTAGCAGTTTCCCCAAGGGACACAGGTTCCACAATGCTTGTATTGGTTCAAGCATTGATATCCTGGGTCCCTTCTTAATAATGGTTTATGGACCTTTCCTCCAGGAACTTGTCCAAACCTTTTTTAAACCCAGCTACACTAACAGCCTTTACTACATCCTCCGGTAACAAATTCCAGAGTTTGATTACACGTTGAGTGAAAAAATATTTTCTTTTATTAGTCTTAAATAATTTACCCTGTAGCTTCATTGCATGTCCCCTAGTCTTTCTATATTCTGATAAGGTAAACAATCGATCTACGTTTACCCGTTCCACTCCATTCATTAATTTATAGACTTCTATCATATCTCCCCTCAGCCGTCTCTTTTCCAGGTTAAAGAGCCCCAACCTTTTTAGCCTTTCTTCATAGGAGTAGCCTTCCATCCCCTTTACCATTTTGGTGGCTCTTCTCTGAACCTTTTCTAAAATTGCTATATCCTTTTTAAGATATGGCGACCAGAATTGCACACAATATTCAAGGTGTGGTCTCACCATGGAACGATATAGAGGCATTATAATATCTTTTGTTTTATTTTCCATTCCTTTCCTTATTATACCTAGCATTCTATTTGCTCTCTTGGCCGCCGCTGCACACTGGGCCGAGGGTTTTAACATGGTATCCACAAGGACGCCTAAATCTTTTTCTTGGGTGGTGGTTCCTAATGTGGAACCTTGCATCGTGTAACCATAGTTTGGGTTGTTCTTCCCTAGGTGCATAACCTTGCACTTCTCCACATTAAATTTCATCTGCCATTTTGATGCCCAGTCTTCCAATTTATCAAGATCCTCTTGCAATTTTCCACAATCCTCCTGGGTTTTAACAACTTTAAATAGTTTTGTGTCATCAGCAAATTTGATAACCTCACTCGTTATTCCACTTTCCAGGTCATTTATGAATATGTCAAAAAGCAGCGGACCCAGCACAGATCCCTGGGGTACACCACTATTCACCTTTCTCCATTGGGAAAATTGGCCATTTAGCCCTACCCTCTGCTTTCTATCTTTTAACCAGTTCCTGATCCACAGTAGTACACTGCCTCCTATCCCATGACTCTTTAGTTTTGCCAAAAGTCTCTCATGAGGGACCTTGTCAAAGGCTTTCTGAAAGTCCAGATACACAATATCAACCGACTCACCTTTGTCCACCTGTTTATTCACTCCTTCAAAAAAACATAACAGATTAGTAAGACAAGATCTTCCTTGTCTAAAGCCATGTTGGCTGTCTCCCATTAGGTCATGACTATCTATATGCTGAGTAATTTTATTCTTTATGATGGTTTCTACCATTTTTCCCGGTACTGATGTCAGGCTCACCGGTCTGTAGTTTCCCGGATCACCCCTCAAACCCTTTTTAAAAATTGGTGTTACATTGGCGATCCTCCAATCCTCAGGTATTAGAGATGATTTTAATGATAGTTCACAGATTACTGATAGCAGGTCTGCAATCTCAAATTTCAGTTCTTTCAACACCCTTGGATGTATACCATCCGGCCCAGGTGATTTGCTACTCTTCAGTTTATCTAATAGTTGTAGGACATCTTCCCGATGTATCGATATTTCCTTCAATTCTTCCACACCTTTAAATACCACTTCAGTCGTGGGTAACATCCCTACATCTTCCTCAGTAAAGACCGAAGCAAAGAATTTCTCCATTGGCTGTTAGGTTGCATTACCTCATCAGCTCTGAGGTGCAGTTCTCTGGGCCTTGGAAGGTCACTCCTGCTCCCTCTATTGGGCTCCTCATAATATTGCAGCTGATGATAAAATCTTTTTTCAGGATTTAAAACCCTTTTTTCTTCATGAATAGGCTCTGCGGTACCACATATCCCCCCTCTTAAAATATGACGGGCTGGTGAAGCCCCCTTCACACAGCACGGAATTCGTAGCTGAGCAGCAGTATTGTACTGTAGCTTGCTGTCACCGTATATCTTCCGCCTGTTATTGACTAGTTTTTCTCCTGGGTGATAAGTGTTGGCTACTGCGGCTAGCAACCCTGATCGGTCGCGCCACGATCGAAGAGCGTTGATATGATAGATTTGCGTGCGTCCTGTGGTATCTTGTACCTCGTAAGAGGTGGGTCCCTTAGGTTGAACTACCACATGAGGTCCTCTCCACCGGGCCTCGAATTTGGGGGTAGCTCCCGATACCAAGACCATTACTTTTTCTCCTGCTTGTAGCTGCCTGTGCTTTACCCTCCGGTCATAATAATGTTTTTGTTTCTGTTGACTCTTCTTCAAGTTTTCTTCCGCCACCTGGGAAGTTCGCTCCAGGCGAGTTCTGAGGTGCTGCAGAAATAGGGGCACCCCTATTTCGGCCTCAACGGGCTCGATCCATTGTTCCTTTAGGACATCGAGTAAACCTCTCGGGGAGCGTCCATAGAGGAGTTCGTACGGGGACGTGCCCAGGGAAGTCTGTCTTCGTTCTCGGCAGGCATACAGAACGAATGGTAATATGGTATCCCATTCTGCCATTTGTCCCCCTAGCGCTCGTCGGAGCATTTGTTTAAAGCTCTGGTTAAGGCGTTCTACTAGACCGTTACACTGAGGATGGTATGCAGCGGTCTTTTTGTGGTGTATGCCGAAAGCCTCCCACACCTGTGCGAGGTACTTTGACAAAAAATTGCTGCCCCTGTCAGTCAGTATTTCCTGCGGAAATCCAATTTCACAAAACAGTTTAACCAGTTCACTGGCAATAGGCTTAGCTGAAATACTTCTTAGGGGAATGGCCCAAGGGAACCGGGTGGCCTGATCGATGATTACCAGGATGTACTGGTACCCCCTGGGTGTTTTAACCAAGGGTCCGATAATATCCATGGCTAGTCTTCTCACCGGGTCTGTAATCACCGGCATAGGCACTAATGGTACGGCAGGAGGTTTTCGAGCGGTCACTCTTTGGCAGGTTGCGCAGGATTCGCAGAATCGAGTTGTCTCCCGAAATATCCCTGGCCAATAGAATCTGGCCAAAATCTGGTCCAGCGTACCTTGTGCTCCCTTATGACCCCCTACAGGGTGGTCATGGGCCAGTCGTAGAATCAATAACTTGAACGTGCTTGGTATCACCAGCTGTTTCCGCAGCTCTCCCGTTCGTGGATCCTTACTCTCCCGATATAACAGGTCATCCTCCATACAGAATCGGGGGTAGGAATCCTTTTCATCTCGGGCCTGCTCAAAGGCATGAGCTAGTACTGGGTCCGCTTTTTGCTCTCTCTTGAAGGAGGGAAACTTCTCCATCAATTCAGCTGGAACCCAGGGCATCCCTTCTCCAGCTTCCAATCCTGCTCTTCCCTGAGAGCGACATCTTCGTTCACGCCTCCGTTCAGCCTTCGGCTTTCGCTCCTTCCTCAAGGGATCTCCCATTAGGTCATCATGCGATGGGAGGGTTCCAAGAGAATTATCTCTAGAGCAGGAGGGTCGTTCGTCATCCTGTGTATGGGACCTCGTGGAAACTAGAGCTTCTCTGGGATTGGCGTCTGTCTTTGAGCTTATAGGCTGTATTTCCAAGTTATCTATGGACTCATGCCTACTGCAGGTGGAATTCAGGACTGTCTGAGGAGATAAACCCTCTCTCAGAGTCTTTTTAAATTGCGGCCAGTCGCGACCCAATACCAATACGGCTACCAACATTTGTTTTCTCATTCCCCATGCCTTAACCCACAGCTTGTACACGGGATAGCTTGTAGCTGATCCATGAACACATTTAATTTTGACCTGCGCTTCTGGACATTCAGGGACGGACCATCCTTGGTCTTGGATCCTAGACCACAGCTGTTTGGACATCATGGATTGGTCCGCACCTGAATCTAGAAGTGCCTTAGTATGAACTCCGTGTATTTTTACTCTCAACACAAAACCTTCTTTTGTTGTTTTTGGGACTTCTCCCACTAATGCAACACGTGAATAACATTCCTTTTTTATATGGCCCTTCTTACCACATGAAAAACATCGTCTTACAGTTTCCACATCCTTAGGGTCATAATTACTCCTAGGGCTATACATTGGTCTACCCTCCTAGCTTCCATCCCTAAGTGCATTTTAGGAACCGCTAGCTTTGGCTGGGACACTTTTTCTGCCTCAAGATATCTCTCTGTTAGGCTTACGGCCTCGGTAGTAGTGCAGCAATTCTGAAGAATTATAAAATTTTGCACTCTACTCGGTACTGCATTTAGAAACTGTTCTAAGATTATGGCGTCCATGAGAGTTTCAATATTCTTTCTCTCAGGCTGTACCCATTTGTACGCCAAGCTCTTTACTCTATGTCCCAAGGCTTTCGGAGTTTCATTTGGGTTAAGCATAGTGGCTCTAAACAATTTCCTATAAGCAAATGGGGTGAGACCTAGGCGATCTTTAATTGCCATTACTACCTCATCATAATTGTCTGCTAAAGCTGGAGGCATCGACCGGTAGGCGGCTAGAGCCTCTCCCGTCAGGGATGCAGCTAGTCTGACTGCCCACTGTTCAGTCGGCCACCGAGCTGACTTTGCTATTCTGCTAAATGAATCCAGAAAATCATCCAGATTATCACTGGGGCTTAACTTTCCCATTGTCAGGTCACTACATGACCACTGTCCCAACTCTGTGTTATGGAGTTCAGAGGCTCGCAATAGTTCCGCTTCCTTCTTTGCTATTTCTTCCTTCTGCTGGGTTAACCATTTGTCCAATGTGTGCAGAAGAGGTGACTGCTGTTCTTGCATGGCTTTCAGCGCTTGCGCTTGGTTCTGCAGCGCTAGTTCCGCCTGCTTGTCAAATTGATTAGCCATCCACGCACATACTTCTTTGGGATCCATGGTAATCTGTAGTAAGGAAACAAAACAACAAAACACAACCAAGTGTGGCTCTTTCACAAAGAAAATTTCCTTTCCTAATCCTTTTTTTTTTTTCCTATACTTTCCTTGGTATCCTACACTTTTCAGGTATATCTACGTTTTACCTGATGACAGTGTAGAATCAGCTCTGGAACAGTATACGTCGCTGTCGTTCCGCGATTCTCCGCCGACAGTTGGATACTGGATTTCTCTTTTCCAGGCTTTTCTTCCAATCCGCTCCGGATTTGACTGCTCCACTCCGGGTTTTTTTTTTTTTGTAATCCAAGTGGGTTTTTTTTTCTGTTTCTTCTTCTTGAGACCTATAGCTCAAGCTTCTTCTCTGTAGGCTGGACGTAGGCTCCACAAAAACATCCAACAACTACGCCATTTTCATGTCATGCTGCCGCCCCAGAGGCCAAGGTTGGTATGGGCAGGTCAGATGGACATGAGAGTTTTTTATATATCTTGAATTTGGTCCTTCTGTAAGAGGTCTTGGTAATGTTCCCAGGACCTACCGGGGGCCAAAGTTCAAGAGAACACACTAGCCAGAATGTAGGGAAAATAAGGCTTTATTCCCCTTTAAGCACAATGGTTCAAATTATGGGAGACTACTTCAACCAACTGAAAGAAACCTTGCTTCAGGCAACAAAAAGAAATTATATTCACACTTGCTTTGTTTAACTGTTGCTTTACAGTGCTAGGCATAAACAAACTTTACAGGCATTCGCTACTGTTCACTATTTTATGTTTCATGCACAGACCTTAGGCTACCTGCCTGACAGTAGCTACAGTCCATCGGGGTTTCAGGTGGGTCTTCGTTGAATTCCACCTGCATGGCCTGAGTATCAGACAGCTGTGAATCAGTGTCAGTAAACTCTTGAGGAGTGTACTGAGGTTTCTCATATAACACATTTACTAGCTTCCAATGTTCAGCATTCAAGTCAGGGCCGCGCCCATGTGAGTGTTTGTTATGGCAGTTACTTCCCCTTGCAGGCTGCCTTATGTTATACAGTCTTTTTACCAAGGGCTTGTGCCCTGTTTCACCAACAGTTTGATAGGGAGGATATACTCCCGTATCTTGTGTTTCCTGTCTTCTTAACTTATATTGCTTATCAGAATAAAAAGGTATTTTACCTTGTTTAGTTGAGTCCCACGGCCTGGTCCCGCTGTAGTTCAGCCTGTCTTGAGCAGTAGGCTTTTCACACTCCAGCTGGCCTTCATGCAGAGTCACCACTCTCTCACATTCACACCTTTTACCATTTGAATAAGGAATATTACCATTTGCAGCAAAGACTTCATCCTTGCTCAGATAATGCTCACTGTGTCTTGCATTTACTGCTGCCGGTTCTTCACACCAAACTCTGGGGTTTATTTCTCCCCTTGTGCCTTTCTTTCCAGTACCTTTTAACCAAGGACTCCTGGAACTCTGTGGCCTCGGATTCACTATGCCCTCCTGCCAGGAACTCCTTCCTCTCTGGTGCTCTGGACACTCCTTATGGTGCTCTCCTTCTTGGTTCCTTTCCAGAAGCTCTCTGTGGTGTGACTCTCCGTGGTCTGCTTTTCCTTGATAAGCCTCTTCTTGATATGCCTCCTTTTGGTAGGCCTTCCTTGGTATGCCTCTCCTTGGTCTCTCTCCCTGGTCTCTCTCTAACTTGATCTAGTTCCTCCTTTTCAAGTTCTCAGCCTTTCTTCAGGGGAACTCCCCCTTTTCTCCATTGGCTGTTAGGTTGCATTACCTCATCAGCTCTGAGGTGCAGTTCTCTGGGCCTTGGAAGGTCACTCCTGCTCCCTCTATTGGGCTCCTCATAATATTGCAGCTGATGATAAAATCTTTTTTCAGGATTTAAAACCCTTTTTTCTTCATGAATAGGCTCTGCGGTACCACAGAATATACCACTAGAATTTAAAAATCGATTTGCTGCTTTAGATACAAATGACAGAGCTCCAGAGGAGTTATGGGATGACATCAAGAAGGTTGTGTTGTAAGAAATTAAGATGTCTCTACGGAAGGTGTAAAAGCAAAACGGCCAAAATGGATGACTGAAGAAACTCTGAAAATTGCCCAGAACTGCAGAGAAGCTAAAGCCAGAGGAGAAAGAGAAGCAATCACAGAGTCAACAGAGATTTCCAATGTGCAGCAAGACAAGACAAAGAGAAGTACTACAATTACGCATGCAAGGAAATAGAATCAGAAACTATTAGAGGAAGAACAAGATTGGATTTCCTAAAGCTATGAGAGTTAAAGAAAAAAGTACACCTCAAATTGGAAAGCTATAAGATGCTCAAGGATCCTTGTTGAATGATGCTCAGAAGAACAAGAAAATAATATATTTTTTAGTACTCTCAAGTCAGTGCTGATTTTTGGCTATGCAGCTGCTTCTGGGTTTTCTTGGCAGTAGGAAGTAGATTACAAGGCCTTTTCTTCTGAGGCAATGGAGAGCATGGTGACTTGCCCAAAGTCACAAGGAGTGCCAGCAGGAACTGAACCCTTGATCTTCTGGATAGTAGGCAGTTGTTCTGACCACTAGGCCACTCCTCTGCTCTAGAAAGAATATACAAAGTCATTATACCATTAAGATCAAGTGTACCAACAGCCCTTTCAACCCGTACCTTATGATCAGGAACCATTGGTGATTAAAGAAAAAGTCAAAGCAGCATTGAAAGACTTATCAAAGCACAAAGCACCAGGCATTGATAGCACTCCCACTGAAGTATTACAGCAATCTTATGCAGCTGTTACCATACAAGGCTCTGCCAGGAAATCTGTAAGACAACATCATGGCCAACTGACTGGAAAGGATCTGTATTTATACCAATACTAAAGAAAAGTGATCCAACTGACTGTGGAAATTATCACACAATTGATTCCACATTCCAGCAAGTTTCTAATCAAGATTATTCGGCAGAGACTACAACCATACCTGGAATGAGAACTGTTTGAAGTGCAAGCAGGGTTCAGGAAAGGGCAAAGAATGAGAGATATCATCGTGGATGTGAGATGGATCCTTGAAAAGACAAAAGAATACCAAAAGGAAATCTATATATGTTTTATCAACTACAGCAAGGCTTTTGACTTTGTAAACCATGAAAAACTCTGGGCCACATTAAGAAGCATGGGTATACCAGAACACCTGATAGTTTTCTTCACAACCTTTACATTGATCAAGACGCAAGAGTTTGAATGAAACAAGGAGAAAAAGAATGGTTTAAAATCAGCAAAGGTGTACAACAAGGCTGCATACTTTCCCTATCTGTTTAATGCAGAACAAATCATCAGAGAAGAAGGACTATATGAAGACAACCGAGGTGTGAAAATTGGTGGAAGACTCATCAACAGTCTTAGCTATGGTGATGATATCACATTACGGGCTGAAAGTGAAGACAGTCTGAAGCATTTGCCTCTCAAGATCAAGTCAATATAGTCTTAAAATAGGCTTGCACCTTAATGTAAAGAAGACAAAGATCCTGATGAGTGGCAAAATCAGTAAGTTCATTGATGGAGAAGAAATTGAAATAGTTGACAGCTTTAATCTACTTGGATCAATTATCAATAAAGAATTGACAAGCAGTCAAGAAATCTGATGATGCATTGCTCTTGGTAGAATGGCTATGAAAGATTTGGACAGATTTTCAAGAGCAGAGATGTCTCACTCCATACAAAGATTTGGCTTGTTAAAGTCATGGTATTTTCAATAATGTCATATGGATGTGAAAGTTGAACAGTGAAAAAAGATAGACAGGAAAAAATTGATGCCTTTGGATTATGGTGCTGGCAATGAATACTGTGTATACCATGGAGTGCACGAAGAACAAAATAGTCAGTACTAGAGGAGATTAAACCTAAGTTAGAAGTTCAAATGACAAGATTTCGACTTTCATACTTTGGACACATCATGAGAAGAGAGAGATCATTAGAGAAAGAGTTCATACTGGGCAAGGTCAATGCAAAAGAGGAAGGCCAGCAATGAGATGGATCAATACAATAACAGCAGCTATAGCTGCCACTCTATCAACAATGAGCCACCTGACTGAAGACTGAACACAGTTTAGCACTACTATCTAGAGCAGGGGTCTCAAACTCAAATTGCTTTGAGGGCCAAATGAGGACTTGTAAAGTAACCCGGGGGCCGCATAAGACGTGGGGCCTCATTTGCATAAGGGGCCTCATTTGCATAAATATTTGCATAATGTTACCATACACTAACTTTTAGTAAACATGCCTCTTAATGAGTATGGATAAAGAAAGACTAAAAGATTCAGAAATAGGAAGACAATAATTAAACTGGGAACCCCAAAAGCCAAACTTGGAATGTACAACAACACTGTAGAAATAAAACTATAAATTAATTTCCTCTTGTACTAAACAAAGCGCAAACATTAATGATGCACATTTCCCAGAGCTGACATATTCCAGTTAATAAATTCAAAATAAAGAGATATTTTTCTACCTTTTGTGCATTTTTTTTCAGTTGCAATTGCTCCAGCCACTTCTGGTTTCTTCGTGTCTTCTGCTATCTCCATCGTCTGCTGTCCATTTGTCCTTTCTTCTCTCTTCTAGTTTTTTTCCATTCTCTCTCCCTACATCTGCTTTAACATACTAATCTTTCTCCTTTTGCTCTTTCCTCATTCCTATTTCATCCACTCAAATTTTACCCCTCCATCCTCAATCCCCACTTACTCTCCCAATACCTGGCCAATTGTAGATTTGTCTTCTCTTCCAGACAAAATATTTTTCCCCTCTCCATTTCACTTTCCCAGCTCCATCCCATTCTAATCCTCCCCCAACATCAGCTCCCTTCTAGTTCCAGCCCCACCCAGCATCTGCTCCTTTCTAGTCCCTGCATCAGTCCATTTCCAGTCCTATCCTAGCCTCACCATCAGCCCATTTCCAATCCTAGCCCCCCCATCAGCCCATTTCCAATCCTAGCTTCCTCCCCTCACAGCCCATTTCCATTCCAAGCCTCCCTCCCCATCAGCCATTTGCAGTTCAAGCCCCCCTTCCACTCAGCCCATTTCCAGTCCTAGCAACCCCCCCAGCCCATTACCAGTCCTAGACCCCCCATAGCCCATTACCAGTCCTAACCTCCCCATAGCGCACTTCCAGTCTTACCCCCCCATCACCCCATTTTCAGTCTTACCCCCCCCCATAGCCCATTACCAGTCCTAGTCCCCCCATAGCCCACTTGCAGTCTTATCCCCCATCACCCCATTTTCAGTCTTACCTCCCCTCATAGGCCATTACCAGTCCTAACCCCCCAATCAGCCCACCTCCAGTCCTAACCCCCATCACCCCATTTTCAGTCCTAGCCCCCACCATAGCCCATTACCAGTCATAACCCCCCCCCTGCCAATAGCCCACTTCCAGTCCTAACCCCCATCTGCCCATTTCCAGTCCTAGCCCCCACCATAGCCCATTACCAGTCATAACCCCCCCCTGCCAATAGCCCACTTCCAGTCCTAACCCCCATCTGCCCATTTCCAGTCCTAGCCCCCACCATAGCCCATTACCAGTCATAACCCCCCCCCTGCCCATAGCCCACTTCCAGTCCTAACCCCCAACTGCCCAGTTCCAGTCCTAGCCCCCACCATAGCCCATTACCAGTCATAACCCCCCCCTGCCAATAGCCCACTTCCAGTCATACCCCCCCCACAGAGGAAAACAAAAAAACCCCAAAAACCTGACTTCTTCCGTTGCCGCCGTGGCAGCGGCAGAATCAATTGTCAAATAAAAAAAAAAAGACTTCTGCTGCTCAAGCAGCAATATCACCTGTCCTGCGGCCTCTTCCCCTGTGCCCGGAGATCCGAATCTGCTCATCAGCGGCGTGCTTTTCAAGCCGCGAAGAGTATTCCCCTCTCGCGCGGTTTCAAGCCGCGCGAGAGGGGAATACTCTTCGCGGCTTGAAAAGCACGCCGCTGATGAGCAGATTCGGACCTCCGGGCACAGGGGAAGGGGCCGCAGGACAGGTGATATTGCTGCTTGAGCAGCAGAAGTCTTTTTTTTAAATTTGACAATTGATTCTGCCGCTGCCACGGCGGCAACGGCAGAAGTCAGGGTTTTGGGTTTTTTTTGTTTTTCTCTTTCGCGGGCCGCACAAAGTTGTCTCGCGGGCCGCGTGTTTGAGACCCCTGATCTAGAGTGTCGCCATGGGTGGACACTGACTTGACGGCACTTAACAGCAACATATAGATCTGTTGTCCTTTTTATAGTCTCTTTCATTTTAGTCCACTGCCTTTCCCTTTATGTTTATGTTTATACATTTGATATACCGCTCAGGCCGAAGCATCAGAGCGGTTTACAATAATATATCATTTGAGAAAATATGAAAGGAACACCATTTATGAGATAGGACAGAATAGAGGACAGACACAGTCAAAAAGACAAGAGGAGGAGAAAGAAAAGGAACAGCAGGTTACGATGATATACGAGCATGACAAACCAGTCCACATCTTCAGTGAAAACTTCAGAACAGACGCCAAGGACCAACGCCTAAGGGCCACGCCAAAGTGCCCTCTGGCGAAGCCCTCAGGCGCGGGCCCGCAAGGCGCGGGTGTGCCCCTGAAGCGGCGGTTTTCAGCCGTTGTTAAAAGAAGCTGATTGGCAGGCTGAGGGGGAAGGAGGGGCTCCTGCTCACACCTCCGGTGTAATCGCTGCTCTTCTGTGCACCCCTGAAGCGGCGGTTTTCAGCTGTTGTTAAAAGAAGCTGATTGGCAGGCTGAGGGGGAAGGAGGGGCTCCTGCTTTAACTCCTCCCACACTAGCTCCTCCTTCAGGTGCTTTTCCATTTTACTGAAGTCAGCATTTTTGAAATCTAGGACTTTGGTTTTGATGTGATTAGACTCTGCCTTGGATTTTATTTAAAACCATACTGTGTGGGGATCACCCATGCCATCATTAGACACACTGTCTCCTTGATGAGTACTAGATCCTATGTCAACCCTTCCCTGGTGGATTCCATCACCAATTTTCTGAGCCAAGCCTCTTGTGAGGCATCCACACTCTTTCTATTTCTTTCCAGATTTGCAAATGGGATACTATAATCTCCATCTGATAGATTAAAATCATCCAGTATCAACACTTCTCCCTTCATTGCTGCTTTTTCAATATCATTGATCTGTCCATTTCTTCTGTTTGAGATGGAGGTTTATAGACTACACTAGTATGGATGGTACTGCCATCTCCTTTTTCCAAAATGATCCAGATTTCTTCTTTTTCCTATGTCATCTTCATTCAGCTGCTTTAATATTGTTTTTTAGATAGTTGGCTACTCCTCCTCCTTTTTTACTCTGACTAGCCATCCTGGATAGATTATATCCAGATATGGTGATATTGCATTCATAAGATTAATTGAACCATGTTTTCATAATGGTCACAATGTCCAAGTCCATTTCCTCCATCAGAGCTTACAGATCAGGAACTTTGTTGCCTAAACTGTGATCATTTATGCTCATTGCCTTCCAGAAATTTTTTGTTTGCTTTATTATATTTTGACTGGTTTTTTATTCCTGACTCTTCTTCCCCAAGCTGTGAAGCTTTTGCTTGGGTTGACATCCTTAACTAGTTTTCTAACAGCCATCATCCTGTTTCTCTAGTTTCACTGTTTGGGCATATATTGTCTGAATTTCTCATTTAGGATGTTTTCCCTGCCACTGAAAGATGTAGTCCATCAATATAATTTAGCTTCTTCTTGCTCCATCTATTGCCTCAGTTGCCTATGGGGTCTATTCTGTTCATCCCTGCTATTCACTCCCCTTGCCATCTCTTACTAAGCCTCCCCATATGAACAAGGAGTTTGTACTGGGAGGCTTAGATGGAGCGGGAGGGAGTGGCACAGAAGTGGATTTAGGGCGGGCAGTGGAAGGTCCATAGCTCCAGACGTACAGGGCTCATTCTGAAGTCGGATCTGTATGTCCGGGGCCGGCAGACTTGACAAGGGACTTATTCCACCTCGGGAGTGGAATAAGGCACCCTAGACAATGGGGGATGGGAAGCCTGGACAGCGCCAAAAGGGGGAGGGGTGCAGGAGATTCCCCACAGCCCGATCCTGGCCATGGGAGGCTAGATCAGGGGTTGGGCTGCGGAGACAGAAGAAAGTGGTCGGCGGCCAGGGATCACTGCTCCTGAATGGAGCTGCGGTGCCATGGCAAATGGACACCATGGCACCGTGGCTCCATTCAGAAGCCTCACAGTCCAAAACGTGATGTGGGTGGAAAAACACTTTATTTATAATCTAAGACCTATTACAACCCGACACAGGCCGTGTTTCGGAGACCTTCATCAGGGGTTGTCGGAGTAGGTACTAAAAATGCAGAAACATACAAATTAGTTATAATTAAAAAATTCAACAAATGGGAAAGAACAAATAAATAATTAAAAACATAAATACATTGTAATCAATCATAAAAACAATAAATAATCTAATATCAAAAGGATAAAACAAAATCCAAATATTAAATGGTGTGGATACGCAAATACATTAAAAATACCATAGGCAATAATACATTCGGTGGTTCAATCCTCAAAAAGGAAGAGGAAAGGATAGGTTCCTCTAGACCTAAATGATTTGAATCGCACACAACAATGGAACCTTTCTCCTTAACAGCTAGGGAAGAATTCTCCATTTGCGGCGAAGAGTTAGAAGAAACACTACTCACAGTTGACTTCTCACTTGACGAAATATCCACTTTCTGCTCAGATGCTACTCTCACAGTCAAGTGTGCGTCCATAGGCCCCACAGTTTTTACAGCCTTCGGCTGAGCAACCGGCTGGAGGCGTTTCTTCCTCTTCCCCATCTGCGAGCGGCTATCTCGCCGAATCTGCGCCGAAGGGGCGCCAAAGGGGCGTGGCCTGCCCCTTTGGTCACGCCCCTTCGGGCACGCGCCCGCTAACGCGTCCCAAGTCGGGGGCAGAGTGATATAGCCCCAGGAAATCCACAAGCCCCAATCAGAGGCAGGAGCGGGAACCGGTCCAATCTGTGGTAGTATTTGCTGGGACTGTTGAGCCACCGACCCCCCCGGATGATGTTTCATTAAGGGATTTGTGGGCAATGTTATCTAAGTTAGAGTTGACCTTGGATTCCTCTCTTCAAAAGGTCTCGGTCTTTACAAAGGAAACTGTTGAAAAGATTGCTAACCAGGAGTCTAGGTTGTCCAATATTGAAAAAACTTTTGTCTCTACTGAAGCTCGGATTGATGTACAGCGGACAATTGTAGATACCTTAGTACGTGACGTGACCTCTTTACGTTATCAAGATGAAATGTTGGAGAATTCCTTGCGTTCAAGGAATCTCCGCATTTTGAATTTCCCGAAAACACATTATCTTGCACCTATTTTGCTTTTTTATAAATATCTGAAGGATGTATTGTTAATTACTGATTCTGATTCTATTTCCCTGGTGAATATTTATTATATTTCTTCAAAAACAAATGTTGTGGAAGAAGGAGGCAAGGAAGAAGGGGCACAAGGGGGATCTCGTGAATTACCTTCGTTAAATATCTCAAATTTTCTAGAGTCCTCACAGGATGAAATTCCTGTCAGGGCAACTTTATTAGTTACTGTTGTCTCCGAACTGGATAAACAAAAAATTTTTAGAGCCTATTTTAAGAAGAAATATGATAAATTTTGTGGTCAGTGTGTCCAGATATTTCCTGATGTCTCCAGGGCCACACAACGACGACGGAAAGCCTTTTTGGAAGTTCGTCCTCGTGTATTGGCCCTGGGAGCTCTATTCTATTTAAGATTTCCATGCAAATGCCATATAGTGTATCAGGCGACGTGGTATGTTTTTTCTGAAGTGGATCAATTGTTAGCTTTTTTAGAGGGGAAAGGTTAAGTTTTAAGTTCTTAGTTTTTTCTGGTTTTGTCTTTTTTCTTGTTTCTTTTATTTTTTCTCCTTTATAGTTAGGGTTTGCCGGTCTTAGTCAAAGATTTATGTTAAATTTGATGAATGTAAGTTAATTTCTCCTAAATGTGGTCTAATTACAATTTTGTACTAGTTGTTGCATGAAGTGGGGATTTGCTCCCAATTTTTGCTCCTAATTATTGTTACCTTTTTGATTTTGTATGTTTCCTTATAATTATAATAAACTTATATAAAAAAAAAAAAAAAGAAAAATACCATAGGATTAAATAAGTTAAAACAAAATAAAATGAATTTAATAACCATTTAGAAAATAAAACTCAATTCTAAATAGTAACATAAAATCAATTATTTATTTTCTGAATGGTTATTAATTGATTTTATGTTACTATTTAGAATTGAGTTTTATTTTCTGAATGGTTATTAATTGATTTTATGTTAATTTTAAATGAATTACAATTAATATCTCCACTGTATGCATATGCCTCACTCTGTTTTCTCTGTTTTAGTGTTGTTGCTTCTTTTTGATGATTACTTGTTCGTCATATCTACAACTAAGGTATTAACGTTGCAGCTAAGACGCTTGTCACATCCTTTAAGATTTTGATTTTATTATGTCTTATTTTGTTTGATTTCATCTTATCTTATTGTGGTTTATTTTATTTTGTTTTAACTTATTTAATCCTATGGTATTTTTAATGTATTTGCGTATCCACACCATTTAATATTTGAATTTTGTTTTATCCTTTTGATATTAGTTTATTTATTATTTATTGTTTTTATGATTGATTACAATGTATTTATGTTTTTAATTATTTATTTGTTCTTTCCCATTTGTTGAATTTTTTAATTATAACTAATTTGTATGTTTCTGCATTTCTAGTACCTACTCCGACAACCCCTGAAGAAGGTCTCCGAAACACGGCCTGTGTCGGGTTGTAATAGGTCTTAGATTATAAATAAAGTGTTTTTCCACCCACTTCACGCTTTGGACTGTGAGTGCTTGTTACCACGTGATTTCTTGCCTCATTTGTTGGACATCCATTCAGAAGCCTGACTTGGGTCCCGGCCTGCACATACAGGTCTAGACGCAATTCTGATCCCGTGGGGGCTAGAACTGCTCTGCAGTATCAGAATTGCGTCTAGCTCTGTGCGTCCGGTTCCAACCAGATGCACAGAGGCCGGGACGTACACATTGGAATAGGCTTCCAAGTATCTAAAACCATCTTGTTTACACCAGGTTTGGAGCCACTATTAAAGCTAGTTATATGAGGCAGCATCTCTTCTCCCTTACCATGAACAGGAAGAACCTCTGAGAATGCTATAGTGTTGACAATGGTTTAAGTCTATCTCCCAAAATTTGGAAGTCTCTTTGAAATGCAGAGGTACTGATTTTAGCCAGATCGTTTGTTCCCAGATGGATAGCATCAGTTTTAGAATCTTTAATTTCATCTCCAACTTCACTAACAATTTGGTTAGTATGCCTGCTGGCTGAATTTCCTGGAAGGCATTTGACCACTTCTGCTCCTTGAACTGTGTTCCCAAGTCAATGCCTCAAAGTAGTAATGGTTTTCTTTATGAGATTTTTTGACTATGCCTGGGGTATTTCTTGTATATTGTGTGCCACCCTTCTCATCTAAGGCAACCTTCTCATTTAGCAAGGCAGAGTAGGCATTTTACAGAGGGATTTCTTAGTGGAATGGGTGTCTCCATGTTACATGTGGTAACTTGTCAGAATCCACTGTGATCCATTTATTCCTGGGTTGTTTGATTCTCTGTAGGAGCGCTGGTGAATTGTTTTAAAGTTGTATCATGGGGGATGCTCATTTTATTGCAGCTAATTCTTCCCATACTTAAGTCAATTCCTTTTTCATGGCACATAGATTGAGACAGGGCAAGCTCTAAGGCTCCAAATTGTTTTCCTTAGGACTAAGGCACTGTGAAGCATCACATTGTGGTCCATTCTACCATGCCATCCTCCTTGTGTTGCTTCAGCTCTAGATGCAAATCCCACCCCTTCAAAGATCATAACTACTACCAAGAGTTAAGTTTTGGCCATGCAAGGCCTCCATAGCAGTTAATTCATTCACACGTGTCCCCAGCTGTAATATCACCAACTTTCTTGAGTTTGAGGTTCTTCTTTCAGTTTCTGTGCTATCATGAAGCTCTAATAAATCTTGAATAAGTCTTCTACTCCTCAGCTCAAAGATCACCAATCAGTGTTCTCCATAGTCCAGATGAATACACAAAAATAGAGAACACAAATAAACCACTGAAAAAAAAGACCATGTTGTAGTCTCTAGTCTGTATCACCCATGTGACTCCCTGCAACTCTTTATCCAGGAAGTCACTACCACTGATGCAATCTATTTAACAAAGTACCCAATCCATTATGCTTTGTGGCAGCTTGTCCAAAAACAAATACCAAGTCAGTGGCTGAACTACAACTGGCAGTTCAGTTGGTTCCAGAAGCCTTCACGCCAAACAACTTCACATTTTAAACAGTCATTAACTTGATTACTTGTGAGCAAAGTTTCATTTCCTTCTTTGATCTCCTGACTGAGGGAGACTTAGCTGTGTCATCTCTCTCCTCTTTTATATCTCCTAGCCCAACTTTTTTTGGACTCTACCCTTCTTGGTTACCCTAGGAACTAGGTTTCTTCTGTAATTGTGAGAAATTCTTCAGTTTCTGTCCCCTCCCTTGCTCCTTTGGGGTTGGAGAAATCCTTGCGGTTGCTGCTCCCTCCTAACTACTTAGAGAACTGGTGTGATGAGCCTTAAATTCTAGCACATACCTCCCCCATCTTTCTGGGCTTCTTATTACCCCCCTTCCCCAGTTCTTCCATACTACCCCTGGGGAAGAAATCAGCATTTATATGGTACTAAAGGAGGTCGATGGCCCACTTCACTGTTAAACATTCCTTTTCAGTAGTGAATGATTTCTGGTCAGCTTTTGTCAGTTTCCTACTGAGATACAACACAGGATGTTCCTGTGATCCTTCCCCTTGGCTTAAGACTGACCGTAGGCCTACTCCCGAAGCATCTGTCTGCAGTATAACATTCACTCATGTAATGTTCTGGCACCAGAGTATCTCGAATATAAAAAATATATAACCAAACTCTCAGGTGCAACAGGCTACTGATAATTATAATTCACAACCAATATTTGATACATTATCACCCTGTGTATTCAGCAATAAAAAACATATACAGTATATATATAGAGACCATCAATCTGGGAACCAGTCTATATTAATTCAGAGACCGTCATTCTTTCTCCCATAAATATCATCATTGGTCCCACAATTCTCTGTTAAAAACGTTTATTATAATTCATTAAAACTTACCTAAGAATGTATAGATGAGTTAAGACCAACATGAATTCACATTTCGACAGGTATAAATCTTGAGAACCTCTCTTTCTCAGGGAATAATGTAGAACTACAGCAAGTTCATTTCTTCAAAAGCTGTTGAAACAAAAGTGATGTCTATTTTTAACCCTTTCAAGTCCTACTTTAAATTTTTAATCCACATTCTGCAGCCAGGTTAATTTTTGCATATTTCAGGAAAATTGTATCCGTCTTATTCAATATGTTCTAATAGTGATTTTCCTTCTGCTATGGTCATGTATTATATACCATTTGATAGGAATATTTAGTCAAAATTTTGGATCCCAAGAGTTTTGGGCTCGGCGTAAGCAAATCACATGACAGACTCCTATTTAATCACTGAGCATCCTCATTACAATAATGATGTCCATTCAATATCATTATTTAATTCATCTGGATCCAGCTCTGATTTTGTAATTCAAATCTCGCTGTTTATCACCTCCTTGCCAATCTGATATGATTTTCTCAATTATTCTCCAGCGTATGTCTCTCACCATGTAGCCCATGTTGTCAAAATACAAAACCATCGAGGTTGAAAGTACTTTATTGTTAATGCAGCTTGTACACTCACTTAAGTGCATCTTCACTATATGTTTAGTACGCCCCACATACACCTTCAAACAAGGACAGATATAGATTCATAATTAGTATTCTGCTTGGTAGTGCATACAAACTTCTTATTTGGTACATGCCATTCAGCCCCCTCAGTTGTTCCATCACACCAAACACAATGGTCACATTTCTCATGAATATGTATCTCATTCATGGGATTCAGCACATGTAATAAATTCCCTGATGTTGTTACTATGTTTGTATGCTATGACCATCTTTCCCTCTCTCAGATACTAGGTGAATGCACAAAATATGCCAATGTTCCCTAATCAGTTTAGCTATTTCCATGTATCTTAAGAATATGATAATACACATATCCATTGAACTTCCTCCTGAGACTTTTATTTGTAAAAGTTTTCTGTTACATGTAATGGTTAATTGTTCCTTGTAAACCGCCTGGCTTTATTGATGGGGTGGCATATAAAACCACACAAATAAATGAATAATAACAAATCCAGATTTGCATATCAGGCCTTTTTATAGGCTCTGATAACACAGGTACACTAAAAAAAAAAATTTTTAAACTGCCTCTAATGTTTCGATTGATTTTTACGTTTTTTGGTGCGCTGAATCCAAATCTGGTAACCAATTTGCTCCATCACGTACAGATTTTTTGCTACATTGGGTTAGCAGTTTGAGGTGAACGTTTCAGATTGAGTGCGATCGAGATAAAAGTTTCTTGGATGAATTCTTTATACTAATTGTTTAGTAGTTATTCAAATAAGAATAAAGAAAATTGTAACAAGGCAGCACATAAGAATAATGTCAACAAAACACACTGTGATGGTAGCAAAATTGTCTGCACTTAAAACAGCCACATACATGTGCACAAACATTGAGCATATAAGAGCGAGGTTAGACACAAAGCAAAGCAAAGAAATGTGCAAAAAATGTTGTACAGGTATGTATGTAAGAATAGAAAACGCAAACCGCACCATTGCAATACATGAAGACAAACACCCGATGGTGTGAAAATAAAATTCTAATAAATGAGATCCGACACTGTGGTAATAACTAGCAAATTTTTATTTCAAAGTTTAGTAAAAACACGATATTTGTCAACACAGTTTAGATTTTAAAGTCATTCTTGGGTCAATCAATCTCCTGGTGGGCCCGTTTCTTCTTTCCCCGAATGCTTCTCTTGGTGCGCTGCTTGGCGTATTTTTCATCTGGGGTTTCCCGCAGCAGCAACCAGCAGAAATCAGCCATCATAGTGGTGTTCCATCTTCCTTGGTACCTTCTCTCTGCGTCCTTGATGTCCTGGTGAAACCTTTCACCTTGTTCTTCACTGTACGCCCCCAAGTTTTCGGGAAAGTAGTTCACATGGGAGTGCAAGAAATGGACTTTCAGGCTCATGTTACAGCCTTGTTCTTTGAAGGCATTGAGCATCCTGGCAACAATATCCTTATAGTTCTCATCCCGCCTGTTCCCCAAGAATTTGAGAACAACATCCTTGAAGGAATCCCAGGCTTCTTTTTCCTTCTCAGACATCGTTTCAGCGAATGCTCCATCTGAAATGAGTTTCCTTATATCAGGGCCAACAAACACTCCTTCCTTTAGCTTTGCTTCAGAAAGTCGGGGGAACTTTGAGCAAAGGTACCGAAAGCACTCACCATCTTTTGGAAGGGACTTGATGAATTGCTTAATGAGACCCAACTTAATGTGGAGAGGTGGTAATAGAATTTTATCACGAGGTACCAAGAACTCATGAAGAACATTTTTCTCACCGGGTCTCAAATACTCCCGAATTGGCCAGTCTTTTTTCCCCCAGTGTAGGTCGCGGGCCCGGCTATCCCACAAGCAAAGGAAGCAGGGATATTTGGTGAAACCGGATTGCTGCCCTAATAGCATGGATAGAATTTTAAAGTCTCCACAAATCATCCACTTATGCTCATCATAACGAATCTTCTGAAGAATCAGGGCCAAATTCTCGTATTTTTCTTGGAGAATAACAGAGTGAGCAATAGGAACTGAAGCGAATGTGTTGCCATTATGAAGAAGAACACCTTTTATGCTGTCTTTTGACGAATCAATGAACAGCCGCCATTCAGCAGGATCATACTTGAGTTTAAACTTTTCCATCACTCCGTATATATCGTTGCAAAATACCAAATCTTCCTCTTTGCTGAAATACTTCAAAAATTGTGTCTCGCGGTTGCGGTACCAATAAAAAGTTGTTCCTGGTGACAATAGATTTTTCTGTTTAAGCCGAGAACCTAGCAGTTGGGCAGCATCTTTTGGGAGTCCTAAATCCCGGACTAAATCATTCAATTCAGCTTGAGAGAAAAGTTCAGGTTTCGGATCTGGTTCAGTTTCAAACTCGGAAGTACTGGACTCATCGGGAAAAGCCATCTGATGAGTCTCATCATGATCAGAACCGTCCACACAAATATGATCCAAAGATTTTGGTGGTTCAGGCACAGGTACTTCGTTGCTATGAGGCATAGGCCTAATTGCTGAGGGAAGGTTGGGGTAACTTATTACGTTCTTATTTTTTAAGTTGTATCCCTTCACAATGCAAGAGCAAAAATAGCAGTCACTGCTGTGGTCTCTTTGTTCACGCCACATCATAGGTATTCCGAAACGAAATGCTTGTTTTTTACCTTTCATCCATAAGTGTAGATCTTCCTCACATGTCTTGCACACTTTGTGAGGAGCCCACGGTTTGTCTTGATCGCCTAACTTCAAACAGAAATAGGCGAAATATACTTTTTTAATAAATGCAGAAATGTTCCTCTGCCGCTTTTTCACGGTATATTCCCCACAAATAAAACAAAAACTGTCCGGAGAGTTGACGCAACCTCTGGCTCTGTGAGCCATCACAAATACACAGCACTGCAAGCTACAACTGTAGTGAACCACTTCGGAATAAAGCTGGATTACGACTGAGCAAACAAAAGGTAATAATGAACTTGCAAGAAACTGAAATTTGACAGGAACGTTCATGTCGCAACCACCGTGTTTGAGCGAGCGAACGAGGCGAGGCGAACAGGAAAGAACATGCGCCAGCGCGAGTACTGGATTTAGCCCCCCGCCTCCCAATTGTCCTGTTAATGTATAAAATGAATACAAAACACTCTAAAATATCATGAGGGAGTGTTTCTAGTTAGTTAACCATTACAACCTCTATTTTGGGCCAAGAAAATAAACTGCAGTCGGCTAAAAAGAAATTATGTGAACATTCCTTATATGGGTAAGAAATCTAATTTTGCAAGAAAACGTGACGTGATGGAACATTTTGGCTATTTTTCCTGGATTCAGCACCCCAAAATCTATAGGAATCAGTTGCAAAACTGGAGGCAGTTTTTTGGTAGTGTACCTGTGTAATTGTTCTCATTGGATAACCTCTCTCCAGTAATCAATCTTAGCTTTAAACTCAGAGTTGGAAGACTGTATTCTCTGTATTCTTAAAAATTAATCCATTGGTAAATTCATTTTCAGTGGCATCAGATGATAGAAACATGAAACATGAAACATAGAAACATAGAAACATGACGACAGAAAAAGACCACAAGGCCCATCTAGTCTGTCCTTCTGACGACAGAAAAAGACCACAAGGCCCATCTAGTCTGTCCTTCTGATATTGCAGTAGAGTATTTATTTTGACTGCTTTTCTATAAAAAGTGGTCTGCAATTGGCTATCTTGAAAATATATTAAAACATCTAGAAATTCAATTTGCTTATCCTAAATTGCAAATTAGAATTCAAGGATTTAAGCCAGTCCACAAACTCAGAGTGGGAGGTATGGTTTCGGTGAGGACTGGGAGGATAAAAATCTACATATGTATTCCCCATTTTACAAAGTAAATCCACTTACATGCTAATAAATTTCAATGCTGGGTTTTATACCTTCTCAAGGGCACATATAGAGTTTTAAAAAGTGTTCTTTTTGGCCAGGGCTTTACATGAAGGATTAAGGAAGTAAATTTCCTTAATCCCCATTGTTTATTTCCTTCTCTACAATGAAAATAAAACAAAAATGTGGCCCCATTACTTAATTGGCAGCATATACACATGTAGATTTGCAAAATGGTCCTGCTGCATGTATAACGTGCAAGACAAAATCACCACTTCTAGGTGGACATATCGGGACTTCCACGTAGAAGCTGCTGAGTTGGAGCTGTTCATTCTTATCATATGCAGATTTCTAAAACGGCTCCTCCCACTGTGCATGCCGGCAAATCCACATGCAATCTTGCATGTCCTTATGCATAATTTAGAAAAGGCTTCACGTTTGGCAGAGCCTTTTCTAAAACACTAGCAGAATTTCTGTATTCCCTGACTTGGACATTTCGATACCAATCTCCACATCCTATCTAAAATTGGTCTTCATATATCATCTAACAGCATCAGCTTCCAAAAATAGAGTGGCTTGACATCTTTGATTCTCACAGATGCAGGACACATCTGTGAGCTTGTCATGCACATCCTCCCCAAAGACTTAAGGTGCTCAAACCATAAGAACTGATATTCTTGAAAAGACACAGTTGAGGCTTCAATTCCATTTCAAAAGCATTCTGAGTAGACCAGATGCTTCCCACATTTCCACCTTTACTTCTCCTAATGAACACATTTTTTGTGTTTCTCTGAAGGAAGAAACTCAAGGCCTTTTTCAGTGGAGAATGAGCTTGGTGAATAGTAGGGATGTGTGTGCCAAAGATTTTCAGGCTCCTTTTTGTGCATTAGAACACACCCATTCAATTAATCTTTGGGAACCAAACCATTCATCATGTATTTGTACCATTTGTCCCCACTAAAGTCTATGGAGGAAACTACAGTGCAATTGTAAAGTTCCTCCACAGTAAGCGCTGTATGTCAAGGTGGTCCTTCATATAACTTATACTAGTATGATCCACCAGGGAAATCTGACGGATGTCCATCTAAACACGCAAAAGCAGAGGACAACATGAGTCTATTTTGCCACAGTGAGTATTTCGAACATCGCTGATCAGCTGGGATTTTTTTCGCTTTTTTGGCTAGTCAAGTAAAGTAAAGTCACTACGGGTTCCTGGGACAAAGCGGTAAACCTTCCCACCAAAACCGGGGCAAGCGCAGTGCAAAAAACCCCTCAAAATAACCAATTGGAATTACCCAAAATATTCACTGTGGCAAAACAGACTCTAAAGCTGAAGGCATTTGGACAAGATCAGTCACCTTCATGCTGTCATCTATTTTCACGCATTCAGAGGGACATCGGTCAGATTTCCCTGGCACAGGTAAAAGGAGAAAGGGCCTGTGTGGGTCCTAGCTGGATGTTAGCTGCTGTTTGTTCTTCTCAATATGAAAGGACCACCTTGACATACAGCGTTCACTGCGGAGGGACTTTACAATTGCACTGTATGTTGCTTTAAAGACGAATACAAGGAGTTTTTTTAAGATAAGTGGTTTATTGCCATACATGGTGAACCTTTATGAATAAAAGCAGCGTGCTGTCTGGTGGGGGTGATGTTTCCATCTCAACCTTCCTACAGCTAGCTTCGACAAAAAAAGTAAAGTTAAGTGGGGATTTTTTTCTGATGAACTTTATCTGTTTGGTATCTTATTCAGTTCACAGAGTGAGGTTTGAGGAGGTTTGCTTAAAATTTGATGGCATGTATCTGTAGCAGCACTGCAAACCATCATGAGTGTCACAAAGCCCCCAGGGGAATCAGAAGAGGGAAGAGGGATTTTATTTTTCTTATATCTTTTCTGCCACTGCTATATCCATTCTGGGATGAAGTTCCAAGCCTAGGAAAAGCTGGAAAGGGTGCTGTTTTTCCAAATGAAGTAGCAGGCTACTGTTCATAAGATGACCCATCAGCTTCCCTCTGCTAATATGCTACAGTAATTGCATTCTCTATACTATGGGTCACCAAGCACTTTAAAATGCTTCCATACATGTGAGGCTTCATGAGACTTCTGCTGTACTTTCTTTGCTTTTGATGCTGCTGGAACCATGACTGGGGGCAGAGGAGAGGATGAAAGGCCAGTGGCATCCTTTCCCCCTCTCTAAGGTACCCTCTACCTGTGCGGTGCTCTTGGCCTTGGCACTGCCAGTATCACTTTCTATCTCCTCACCAGTTGGCATGCTAGCAACAACCTCTTCAACAGCATCTTTAGCCAGTACATTTTCAATAGTTGATGATTCAGATGTAAATCCCACTTATGTGGATCCCTCAAATATGTGTTTGCCACGGCCATTTCCATATACTTTTTCAACAGGGAATACAATGTGCCTGCTACAAGGCTGAGTTGTCTTCATCTGCTGCTTCACACGTACCTTTCCCTCCCTGTCCTATGTAAAATTCCTTTTATCCCTCTGTGAGGCTGACTCCAGATGCCTGTTCTTTCAGAGCTGCACCAGAAACTCTAGCTCTTCATACTCTCCTTGTAAATATATCTTTCTTTAGCTTAAGCAGCAGACTATAAGAGGCCAAAACCATACTCTAGGAATCCCCTGTCTCTTTCTGCACACTGCCCTCACCTTCCCTCCATTCTTTCTTTCTATGACCATTTAATTTTCCAGATGTGCCCTTCCCAAACATTATGATATTCCTAAGTAGGTTCTGCACTTCCCAGTTATATTGCCTGCCTGTTGACACTCTTCAAAGGATGAGAGAGGAGGGATGTGCTTGCCCAGCTAATGCTCCAATGGGACTGGATTCCCAGATCTTAGAACCAGGAACTTCCTACCATTTAGCACCCTGCAGACCTGTGCTGCCCAAAAGCACAACCATCCCAAGTGTGCTGCCTCGGATACTGTGCCCGGTGTAGGCCCTGCAATGCCCATTACACTGCCTGACTGCTGACAGTGGAAAGAAGGGAGATGTGTTTGCTCGGCTCTGGAATTAGGGGCTATCTGATTTTTAGTGCCCAGCAGGTCTGTGCAGCCCTGGAGTACCATCACCCCAAGTGAACTTCTTCAGATGCTATGCTCAGTATAAGCCCTATAGTACCCAGTTACACTGCCTGCCTGTTGAAACTCTTCAAAGGACAGGAGAGGAGATGTGTTTATCCAGCTAATGCTCCAATGGGACCAAATTCCCAGATCTTGGAACTAGCAACGGCCTTTCTTTTAACCCTGCAGGTTTTTGCTGCCCTGTACTATCATCAAGCTGTCTGGTCCATCTTTTTGTAGATAAGTTAAGGTAATCTACATCTACACATTTCTTGCTCTTGTTACTACATGATCATAAGAACATAAGATATGCCATACTGAGTCAGACCATGGTCCATCAAGCCCAGTATCCTGTTTCCAACAGTGGCCAATCTAGGTCATAAGTACCTAGAAGTCTCTCCAAAAGAAACAGGTTCCTCAATGCTTGTATTGGGTCAAGCATTGATATCCTGGGTCCCTTTTAATAATGGTTTATGGACTTTTCCTCCAGGAACTTGTCCAAACTTTTTTTAAACCCAGCTACACTAACAGCTTTTACGATATCCTCCGGTAACAAATTTCAGAGTTTGATTACATGTTGATTGAAAAAATATTTTTTCTTATTAGGTTACCCTGTAGCTTCATTGCATGTCCCCTAGTCTTTTTATATTCTGATGTTGTAAGCAATCGATCTACGTTTACCCATTCCACTCCATTCATTAATTTATAGACCTCTATCATATCTCCCCTCATCTATCTCTTTTCCAGGTCGAAGAGCCCTAACCTTTTTAGCCTCTCTTCATAGGAGTATCCTTCCATCCCCTTTACTATTTTGGTGGCTCTTCTCTGTACCTTTTCTAATAACGCTATATCCTTTTTAAGATACGGCAACCAGAGTTGCACACGATATTCAAGGTGTGGTCGCACCATTGAACGATACAGAGGCATTATAATATCCTTGGTTTTATTTTCCATTCCTTTCCTTATGATACCTAGCATTCTATTTGCTCTCTTTGTCGCCGCTGCATACTAGGTGGAGGGTTTTAACATGTTATCCACGATGACGCCTAAATCTTTTTCCTGGGTAGTGGTTCCCAATGTGGAATCTTGCATTGTGTAACCATAGTTTGGAGTGTTCTTTCCCAGGTGCATAACTTTGCACTTGTCCACATTAAATTTCATTTCCCATTTGGATGCCCAGTATTCCAATTTATCAAGGTCCTCTTGCAATTTTCCACAATCCTCTTAGGTTTTAACAACTTTAAGTATTTTTGTGTCATCTGCAAATTTGATAGCCTTGCTCGTTATTCCTCTTTCCAGGTCATTTATGAATATGTCAAAAAGCAGCAGACTCAGCACAGATCCCTGGGGTACTCCACTATTCACCTTTTTCCATTGAGAAAATTGGCCATTTAGCCCTACCCTCTGCTTCCTGTAACCCACATGCCTAACCTTCTAACTTAGCGTTGAATGTATCTAGCACTTCTGTGGTCTTCTACTTATATTGTTCAATGCACTGAGTTCCTTGTAAACCATCTTGACTTGTAGAAAGATGGCATAAAACATGTTAAATGAATAAATAAGTGTACTGCCTCAGAAACTGAGCCTGGGTAGCTTACCCAACCCAGGCTAGGCCCTGCACTGTCCAGCCATGCTATCTGCCTGCTGACACTCTTCAAGAACTGGGAAGAGAGGGTATGTGTTTGTCCAGCTAATACTCAAGTAGCACTAGATTCCCAGCTCTTGTAATGAGGGACTGAAAATAAGAACATAAGAAATGCCATTCTGGGTCAGACCAAGGTCCATCAAGCCCACTATCCTGTTTCCAACATTGGCCAATCCAGGTCACAAGTACTTAGCAGTTTCCCAAAAAGACACAGGTTCCATAGTGCTTGTATTGGGTCAAGCAGTGGATTACCTGGGTCCTCTTTAATAATGGTTTATGGACTTTTCCTCCAGGAGCTTGTCCAAACCTTTTTTAAATCCAGCTACACTAACAGCTTTTACTACATCCTCTAGTAACGAATTCCAGAGTTTGATTATGCATTGAGTGAAAAAATATTTTCTCTTATTAGTCTTAAACGGATTACACTGTAACTTCATTGCATGTTCCCTAGTATTTTTACTTTTTGATGGTGTAAAGCATCAATCTACATTTATCTGTTCCACTCTATTCATTAATTTATAGACCTCTATCATATCTCCCCACAGCCATCTCTTTTCCAGGTTGAAGAACCCTAACCTTTTAAGCCTCTCCTCATAGGGGTATCCTTCCTTTCCTTTTACCATTTTAATGGCTCTTCTCTGTACCTTTTCTAATTCTACTGTATCCTTTTTAAGATACGGCAACCAGATTACACACCATATTCAAGGTGCAGTTGCACCATGGAATGATACAGAGGCATTATTATGTCCTTTGTTTTATTCTCCATTTCTTTCCTTATGATTCCTAGCATCCTATTTGCCTTCTTGGCTGCTGCTGTACATTGGACGGAGGGTTTCAATATGTTATCCACGATGATGCTTAAATCTTTTTCCTGGGTGGTGGTTCCTAATGTGGAACCTTGCCTCTCTTTTAGCTTTTATTTTACTTTTTTTATTTATCTATTTTCTAGTTTTATTTCACTGAACATGAAATGGGATAAGTAAGATGCCCTCCAACCTCCACAATTGCTGTGACAGACAAAAGATGAACAAGAATTTTGCTAAAAATTATTGCACTGTATCTTCTAGTTGTGCAAAGGAATACTGTGTAGCTATAGTGATCTCTCTTGCTACCACTGGTTTTGTTGTAATCATAACATGGGAAGGCCCTCCCTGCCTTGCCCAAATTTTTTAAGCACTTATTTGTGTGGAAGCAACCTCTACAGCAATAAGGGAGGCAAAAAATACTCTCAGAAAAAATATTAGCTTGAATTTGTTTCTGCTTTCAAGTAGCAAGGAAAACAAGCCACTTGACCCTCTTCAGTACCTGAAAGTCAGGCTTGATGCTGTGTGTTTTCTCCTTAAAATCCTCATTAGCCTTCTAGCCCTAGGTAAGCTGCTATTTACCTTTTCACCTTAGCAATCCCAAATCCCAGTAACAAGCTAGTACAGCTAAGCTGCTATTTCTCCTTTTAAATCCTAAACGCCAGCTAGCACTCCTTCATCACTCTTTGAAAGTCAGAAACAAAATAGCTCTCTTGAACTTGGGCTGGGGTATGTGTTCCAGCCCTGCTGTCACCTCATCAGCCATGGGATTTGCAAAACTCAGGAAGGGATACATTTCTCTGCCTGCATGTGAGAGATTTGCAGAATGATTGGCTCGAGTGCCTTGTGCCTCCTCCCCCACCTAGATTGCCTCCACTGTTTCTGGGGGCATGAACGTGCATGATGAAAATGAAGTCCATGGATGACGAATCATGCAAATTTTCCAAGCATGCACACTCAGTTAGTTGACAATGGGACAAACTGAAAATCTCAATTTTTGTTGATTTTCCATGCAGATAAAAACAAATGCACATGCCTAGTGAATAGTTCCCTTGGAGGATAATTCTATAATTTTGCACAGAGGCAAATCACATTGCCACACGTATATTTGGGGCCTATTCTATAAAGTAAAACACATGCAAGCTTTACTTTATAGAATAGGGATGTACAGACATACCTGAATCTAGTGGGGAAGGCAAGAGAAGAGGATCTTCCGCAGGAGTACCAATGAATCAGAGCGGAAGCTAATGACCACGGCCAACACGGCCATACCTGAATCTAGTCACAGCAGTTAGATCTGCTCTGGAGAAGGAATAACTGCCTGCGAATAAGTTATAGTTTTTCATAACTTATACATGCAGATTTAGGCCCACACCTATGCTCCACCCAGGTTCCTCCCCGTGAACATATGCATAATGGAGTTTATATGCATGCTTACAGATTAGTGACTGCCAAAAGCACATGTATAAGTGCCTATTCATGTGCATAAGTCCTTCAGAATAGGGACTTACACACATTTTGAAGTGTATACCTTTCTATGCATCCTAGATAGAATCAATCCTTTAATGTATTAAGTTAGCCCAATACTCTTTTATTGGACTTGCAAAATTATTCACTAACCTGCACTAACTCATTTCAACATTAACACAGGTTACATATGCTATTTAGGGGAATGTTTACTAAACCGAGCTAACGGTTAACCCGGGCTATCAGCAACTAGGTCCCATTGAATAATATGGGACCTAGTGGCAGATAGCCCCCATTAACTATAGCCTGGTTTAGTAAACATACCCCTTAATGAATAGGCACCGGTGGAAAAAAAATGGAGTCTGTAGTAAATAACACACATTAGCACCTATTAATGTTAATGCAATTTATTGCAGCAAAGGAGCAGCCCTACAAAAGTAATAAGACAGTCCAATAAAAAGGTATCACCTATAACATGTTAACCCTTGTTTCTACATATTTCAAAAATATATAGAAAAATTTAAAGGGCAAATGATAGAAATAGGTATATCATGAAATGAGGACCTTAACACAATGCACTATTATAAAAAAAAATACGGAATAAAGAAAGAAATCTTCAACCCAAGCTTGGAGCTTACAGGCTTGGGAGTATGTTATTCTCAGTGGTCAGCCACTGGATTTTTAATGGGGGAACTCCCCCCATCGTTTCCCTTTAAAAATCATCTGGCCAGCTTGTGCTGTAAAGACCTCCTGCCTTGCAGGTGCAAAATATGGAGGGTAGAAGTGCAAAAGATGGGTGTGAGGCAAAGGAAATCCTCCAATCTTATTTTCTTTGGCCTTCATCTGGGAAAGGGGCAATCTTCAAAGGGAGAATCTCTTTGAAAACAGACTTCGTTATAATCTATACACAGGAAATAGTTTTAGGGGTATGTTTACTAAACAGCAGTAGCGGCTTTTGTGCGATATCTGAAATCAATGGGGCTGCAGTTCCGATATCGCACGGAAGCCGCTACCGCTGTTTAGTAAACATACCCCTTAGAGTATATAATCTAAATCCATTAGCATTCTTTTCTTCCCCACATCTCATTTGAATATAATGAGTCTTTTGAAGAGACTGCAGGACTCAGCTGAATTAGTTCTATGGTGCCATCAACCAATTATTTCTGTAATGCAAAATACTTCTGGTAGGAATGACTTAGATCAAGGCATAAATCAAATTACAAGGCCATCCCTAATTTTATTTTCTATTTCTGCTAAGCCATTTTATTGATTTATGGAGAAATCTAGTACGAACACATACTCCCTATACTAAATAAGGCTACACTGATTGGCCCATGTTAATCAAATTTACTCTTGAACTTGTAGAACTTTTTGTTGAAGGATGCCCAGTAAAACTTTTACTATTTGAAGGTTTCACATAGTTTTACACACTATAGGAAGAATGCAAGCTGGTGAAAGATTTTCCAACTTCCTCAAATTTTAAGAAAACAATTTTTAAAAATATTTCAGAAGGGGAATAAGTATTTACATATAGGAAAGAAAACCTTTGAAAATTGTTCCTTCCCTCTGAGGGAAGGGTATCTGTGCTATCAACAGCATGTTTGTGTTTTCCCCTGTAAAGTAAGGGAATTGGATTTAACTCATACCTGTCTCAGGGTTCAAGGGGAGTTACATGTTCAGATACTTTCTTAACCCCAATCTGAGTTTGTACTTGAGAATTAAATGAGTTTCCCAGGATCA
The DNA here is from genome assembly GCA_033557465.1 of Ichthyophis bannanicus. Taxonomy (NCBI): domain Eukaryota; kingdom Metazoa; phylum Chordata; class Amphibia; order Gymnophiona; family Ichthyophiidae; genus Ichthyophis; species Ichthyophis bannanicus. Next base: position 412,513,160 of record CM066037.1, read on the forward strand.
CAGGTAGCAGCAGTGGGATATAAACCAGGCTTTTCTGGTTTTTAGTTTACTGCTGTAACCACTAGGCTACTTCTCCATTCTATCTAAATGCAACCTCCCTAAGCTAAATAAGGAACAGTGCTATGGTGAGGCCAAGAGGCCTCTGCACCAGGATTTCATTTTGAAATCTTAATGCATTCTTTACCCTGCATACATCGAATAGGCAGCAACAGGCTTTTCATAAGATTTCCTTTGCAAATTGACTTATAGACTCATGGGCCTCCATTCTTCTCATCACCGAAAATTGTTGTCTATATTTTAATTTCCTTGACTATTACATGAAAGGAGAATATTCATGGCATTATTTATATTAGCATTTTGTCCAGTATAAATGCATTTTATAAAAAAGACCCAACATGTCAATTTGTAAAACTTGGCAAACACACGTTTTGATGAGTAGAACTACCCTAATTTTTTCAAATTCATGTCAAAAATCTGGAAGGTAAATAAGAGTTGGCAACAGACTTGCAACCTTTCATGTCTACCTCAGAATCTACTGTTTTGCAAACCAAAGTTCCAGGTTTCCATGAGAGTTCCCACTCTGGGCTATGAAACTTTAAAGTATGCTCTTGTAGTTGTGACACAAATCCACACTTCCCTTTTCTAATTTTCAAAACTCATGGTGTGCTGCTCATGGGGTTTGTGCTAGTGGTTAGGTGGTGTATCTAGAGTATCAAAGGTTAGGTGTTTGTGTTGGAAGGGTCTGGGAAGGTTATAGGGGTCATTCCAAGCCACTATTCGGCCCCCTCTGAGTCTCCGGCTAACCTCCCCATTCAAACAAGGTGTTTGTATGGGGAGGCTAGATGGGGATGGGAAAGGGGCAGTATGGAGGTGGAGTTAGGGCGGGCAGTGGGCAGTCTGCTGCCCCTAACATAAAAGGCCGATTATGATGTCGGCCTTGTACGTCCGGGGTCAGCAGACGGAATGGGGAATTTATTCCACCTCTGAGGTGGAATAAGTTCCCCTAGATAGCGAGAGATGGCAGGCCTGGGCAGCAGGAAAGGTAGGAGGGGGTGTAGGAGATTCCCCACAGCCCAACCCTGGCCTTGGGAGACCAGATTGGGGGTCGGGCTGCAAGGAATGAAAATAGTCAGTGGCGACCGGGGATCGTGGCTCCTGAAAGGAACCGCAGTGTCATGGCAACCGAATGTCATGGCACCACAGCTCCATTCAGGAACCTTGACTGAGTTAGCTGGGTTGGGGCCTGTACATGCAGGCCAACTGGAATCGGGTCCCAGGTCTACATGTACAGCCCTAGTCACGATTATGATCCCACGGTGCTAGATGTGCCCCATGGGATCAGAATCACATCTGCCCCTGTGCATTTGATTCCATTCAGGCACACAGGGGCCTGGATGTCCTGATCGGAATGTGGTCCTATGTGTTTACTACTACTACTACTACTGAGCATTTGTATAGTGCTACAAGACGTACACAGCTCTGCACAGACATATAAGAGACAGTCCCTGCTCTTCAGCGTTTACAATCTAGTCAAGACAGACAACACAAGAGAAACACAAGGAGATCAGGTGAATCAAAATCCGAAAGCGGCAGCGAAGAGGTGAGTTTTCAGCCTGGATTTGAAAAGGGTCAGAGAGGTGCCTGATGTACAGACTCAGGTAGTTTGTTCCAGGCGTAAGGTGCAGCAAGGTGAAAGGAGTGAAGTCTGGAGTTAGCAATAGAAGAGAAGGGCACAGATAGAAGCAATTTGCCAGAAGAGCAGAGCTCCCAAGGGGGGCTGTAGGGAGAGATAAGAGGAAAGATAGTGAGAAGCTGCAGAGTGAATGCACTTATAGGTTAGCAGGAGAAGTTTGAACTGGATGTGGAAATGGATAGGGAGCCAATGAAGTGACTTGAGAAGAGGGGTAATATGAGCATGACAAGGATGGCGGAAGATTAGCTGCGCAGCAGAGTGCTGAACAGATTGAAGGGGAGAGAGATGATTCAAAGGGAGACCAGCAAGGAGTAGGTTAGAGTAGTGAAAATGGGAGATGATTAAGGAGAGGATAAGTGTCTTAGTAGTATGTTCAGAAAGGAATAGGCGGATTTTGTGTGAGGCTAGGGTTACTGGTTTAGCTTTGTGTTTTAGGCTGGACGTGTCAGGGCATCCATGTGTTTGTGGAATATATGTGGTTTGGGTACTAGGGTATGCATAGCAGGAAGGAAGTTCTATGTATTAGAGAGGTATTTGTTGAGAGGGTTTAGGGTTGTGTGGTGTTGAATATGTGGGGGGTGATTAAAGACCAGCCAAACAGTTAGAAAAGCTTAGCTGTGCATATTCTGATGCACTGAGGATGAGTTCCACACATATGCTGAAAAATACTGGATCAAACCGCTTGCTGCCTGGTCAGGAAGCAGTTTTTATTTATTTATTTATTTATTTGTTTGTTTGTTACATTTTTCTATACCGTCCCTTCCAGAGATCAGGGGCAGTTTACATAAAACAAACGAGTTACATATAACAGTATCAAGGTGAACAGAACAGAAAACTATTTACATAACAATTATGTACAAGCTTTAAATAATTCTGGGTGGAAAAAATTGTATTATAAGCTCGGTGGATCTGAAGTACGACCCATGTGTATGTGGTGAGTTCAGTATGTGTCAAGAGTGGAGGGGTGTGTGCTGGTGTTGTCTATAAGACTACAGTAGCATTCCTTGAAAAGGAGTGTCTTGATCTCTTTTCTAAATGTTTGGAAGTCTTTTATTGAACGGATAGAATCTGGGATGGAATTCCATAGACTGGAAGCAGTGCAAGCGAATGCTCTGGTGCTTGTGATCTGTTTGGTCTTTCAAATAGAGGAGGGGACTCTGAGGATGTGTTGGGTGATTGCTCTTCTAGATGTAGGGGCATGTTTACTAAACGGCGGTAAAGGAGCATTCTTTTCTGTGCGGTAAGAGCAGTGATAAAGGGTGTGCTAAGTGTACTAGGCGTGTCAGAGGCGTTCCAGCATTAAGGAGTGCTAGTGGACACTTAGCGGGTGGTAATAGGACGTGCTGTGTTAAGGTGTCTTGCATGCACCCTAATGCAGGAAAGCATCTAAAACGTTGAAAGGAGGGCAGGGAGAAGGTATGGATGAAACACAACTGGTAGTTGATGGAGTTGATTCACCAGATGCCTGACTATGTGGAAGTATGTGTGATGAGCATGTTTGACCATACAGCAGGCCTGTGCTGTTGACTAGGCGAAATAGGCGGCTGCCCAATGATGCTGGTAGTGGGTATTGGCAGTGTCATGGGTGGGTGGTTGTGGCAACAGAGTCAGAGGAGGAGATGCAGCAGCAGGGGGTGCTGTGACAGGCGTGCAGTCCTAGATGCTCCTGAAAGCATACACCGTACTGTAAGTTATATTATAGTGTCTGTGAGGTGTTGACCTGCACTGGTAGAGATGGTCTCTGCTGCCTATCCACATCACTGCTCATGTGTGGCAGATATTGTTTGCAGTGTGTTATGCTTTTTCTTCTTGGCTTTCTGCACGCTGTAGGCAATGGTGACAACAGTAGCTTGGCCCTGTATTTTGCCCGTGCTGGACATCACCCTCTGTTAACAGTATAGGCTAATGGATAGTGTTAATATACTGCTGCTATGGATGGTCACAACAGTGGGGGGGGGGGGGTGTATAGGCTGGTGTGGTGCTATGGATACTATCCTGCCAGGATACCAATGAGTAGGCCATGAACCACTCCTGCCCCAACCATTTAGGACTAACAATTAACTACAGCATGGGCAGAAAGACTGCCCACTACCTTCCACTGGGCTGTGTCAGCTAAGCATAAACCAACTACAGTAGGTCTGTTGGTCAGCATGCATGGCATGTGTATAGTGTGACTACAAGCACTCAGCATTGACAGCCAGAGATCGAGCGCGCCCATAGAGTGCCTGCTCAGTCCGTGGTCACGGGCAAGCGTCCACGCCCAATCATCTTGAAAGTTTTATGTTTTCAGTAAGTATTGCAAATAATGGGAGCAGCCAGAGCACTTTCAACTTTGGAATATCAGGGACATGAACTCCTGTTCTTCCTGGACTTTGCGAAGGCGACGGTGGATCGGAGAAAGAGTTTTCTGGCACTGCATACACACTTGGTACAACTGAAGGCCCGTTTGGGGCTGCTCTATCCTGCCCGCATGAGAGTCACGCTGCATAACCAGACCAAAACTTTGATGATCCCGGGGAGTTATATGTATTTCTCGAGGATAAGAAGTCGGCGGTGATGCAATGAAAGTCATCTTGCAACTTTTAATTGCCACAGTTCTATGGCACTTGCTATCATGGGCGTTTGACTGGTTTGAGGTCATGTAAAGGCGACTTATCCATGCAGAAGCAACATTTAATCATGTAACATTGCTATATACTGGGACAGCCATTCTGTCTCTTTTGAAGGAGCTCCAGGGTACTATCCTGGTTAAGATGTTTCTTTTGTTTTCTCTCTCTCTCTTCTTTTATGTTTTTTGTTGTTTGTTTGTGATGTCTGTGGTGGCTGGGAGAGCCTTGGGGTTTGGAGGAGTGGAGTGGCCCTTGTTTACTGGGCTGAGTCTTTTAGGCCATAAATTGTTTCGAAGAGGGCCTTTCTCTTCTTTCTTCTTGTTTTTTATTTTTCGGGGGGGGGGGTTGAGTATATTGTCTTTACTTTTATTAAGGGAGGTGGGCAAAGCGCGATATTCTGAGTAATATAGAAGGGCGTAAGTATTAGGTCATTTTGCCCTCCGTGTCTGTCTTGTCCTGGTTGGCTCACCCGCTAAGTTGTGTGTGTTATATAGCCCCCCTGGGTTTAGGTGGTTTTGGGGAGATGTTTTTCAGAATTAGGTGTTCTTATTGTGAGTGATCATATGATGGGGCCGGGGCTAAAATATGTCGCTTTTGTTGGGTTTTCTTCTTTGGGCTATGGATGCAGCTAACACTATGAGGGCGCTTAAGAAGTTGTTCTACAATGTAAAATAAATGCTACAATTTGGAATGTTTCTGCAACATTTGACTGTCAGTCTGAGCTATATCGTCAGTATGCTTTCCTTAAGACCGTTTAACTGAATGTTAAGGGCATTAACAATCCCATTAAGAGGAAAAGACTCTTCTGTATGGTAGGAAAGAAAGTGCTGACATCTCACTACTGCAGGAGACACACTTGAATGTAAAGGAGTCTTTGAAACTAGATTATAAAGCCATACTCTTTAGGGGCCTTTCAGCTGCCCATCATAAGAATAATGAAGTAGCCATCTTAGTGAGGAAAATTATATCTCCCATGACTTTTTCAAATATTACGTATTGATTTTTTCTAGTTTCCAAGGGACTTTGTTCTAGAATTACTGAGTCTACTATTCATGTGGCTCATATTTCTGATCATTCTGCAATCTCATTTACCCTATTTGACTTAACAAGCTTTCATTAATACGACAGCAAAATGGTTGCTGTTCTGTTTTCTTGATGGGGGTCGTTTTGAAGCTATAAATATGACTATCACTCCTAAAGTGAATTATATAGTAGAAATGCTACCAATCTTCCTTACAAGTAAAGTATACAGTCAAATTGAAAGGATTCTAGTTCAATTTCAATGGAAAATAAAATACCTAGAATTGCTCTCAGGAAACTTAAATCTTAAAAAGAGGAAGGGGGAGTGTGATTTTCCCTGATTTTCAGGCCTAGCACTGAGACTTTTTACTAAAACAAGGTTTGTGATGGTGGAGGGGGCCGTAGGTATACACTCAATATGGCTTGAACTAGATGAGAGATTAAGTAATCCTTTCCCCTAGAATCTTCTTCCTGATATGGTGTCTGTTGGGAGATTGAAGTCTTATAGGGTTATATCGGATACTCAGAAGACTTTTCAACAGTTAGCAAATGCAATTCCTAAGGAGGATTGCCTATTGAAAGGTTGCTAAAGGGGATCAGGCAGCTGAGAATGAGTGTTAATCTCATCGAGGAGATGTCAGCTCTTTGAGACATGTGGTGTATGATTGCTCTAACATTCAGTCTTATTGGGTTTCAATATGGAACCGTATTAAAGGGGTACTGGGATTCTGGGCCACTCTCTCCTGGTCTGGGGTCATTTTTCAATCAGCAATTGGCATTTTGTCGTTGCAGAGGGATTGTCAGTTTTAATTGACTTCATGTTGGGAGTGGCCCTATATTTCGTTATTTCTAACTGGAAACATACAGCAGAGCTTGGTTGACGCGAATGGTGGTACATTTGTGCTTATGATACATATATGCACAAATACCATGGTGTGGTAGTTCCCTTACATTCTCCTCTTTTTTTTTAAGTGGAAACTCCTATAGAATCACATCTCTAAAGCACAGTATGAGATAATGTAAGGGGTTATTAGACAAGTCTCCTCATTTCCCATATATGTAATGGAGTGGTTGCTGTTCTATAGCCCTTGGAGGCCTCGTAGGATTGCAGATGTTTTGTGTTTCTTTTATATAGCCCCTGATGATCGCATGATGATGGGAGGGACAGGGTGGGGTGTGCTGTGATTAGTCTTTTCTTATCTCATGTTATAGAGAAGAATTGTGCATTTTGATTTACTGCAATTTGGTTTTCTTTTGTTTGTATTCTGTTGGAAAATATAAATAAAGAAATTAAAAAAAAAAAAAACAACATGTGGGTTTGGCGGGCACCTTGGGCAAAAGGTCCAGATGGGGAGGGCAGGGCACACATGGATGGCCATGTAGCCCCCTCACCAGCTGCCCATGCAGGGGTCCCATCACCACCTGCCACTGTTATGTCTTGGGGGGAGCCATGGCAGCCACTGCTGTAGTATTTCCCCGGGCACCTGCATTTTCTAGCTACCTGGATGGCTACAGCATCTAGCACTATCGGCCTCTTCCCCCATAGCTGGGTTCTGCAGCAGTGGGGGCGGGGGGAGGCAGCCTAGATCTCTGCCTATGGTGCCAGGACCCTTGGATCACCCTATGTGGCACATTGCCTTTCCACAGCAGTAGCAGGACTGTGTGCTGCCACTGTCACTGTGGGATCGTTGGGATTTAGCCAGTTAGCAGGTCCTTCTCCAAAAAAGTGACTGCACAAATAAAGGCAAAAAACAAAAGCTTTCACACAATTCAGAAGTTCACAAACAGAGGAACACAGAAAAGAATACAGGATCAAACTAAAAGAGAAAAAAAGAAATGATAATGAAATCAAAGGCAGAAGAAAAGATGGCTAAAGATGTGAAGTGTGGCGACAAAACCTTTTTTCAGGTATATTTGGGAGAGGAGGAAACTCAGAAATGGAATTGCAGGACTCAAAAGTGCTGGGAATGGATTTGTGGAAAGTGACATTGAAAATGCCAAAATTCTAAACAAATACTTCTGCTCTGTTTTTACTAAAGAAAATTCTGGAGAAGGACCACCTGTGATTGACAAATATACAAATGGGAATGGAGTAGATACCACACCATTCACAGAAGATGATGTATTAGAACAGCTTGGAAAACTGAAAGTGGACAAGACCATGGGACTGGATGGGATACTACATCCCAGGATACTGAAAGAGCTCAGAGTGGTTCTTGCTGGGCCATTAAAGGATGTTTTTAATAGATCCTTGGAGACAGGAGCAGTTCCACAGGACTGGAGAAGGGCTGATGTAGTACTTCTTCACAAAATGGTAGTAAGGAAGAAGTGACAAACTACAGGCCAGTAAGCCTTACGTCGGTGGCAGAAAAAGTTATGGACGTGCTCCTGAAAGAATGAATAGTGGGCTTCCTCAAAATCAACAGGTTGCATGATTCGAGACAACATGGTTTTACCAAAAGATGATCTTGCCAAACAAATCTGATTGAGATCTTTGACTGGGTGACCAGAGAACTAGATCAAGGGCATGCGATGGATATGATCTAGCTAGATTTCAGCAAAGCCTTTGACACTGTTCCTCATCGGAGGCTTACCAATAAACTCATCAACTTGGGGATGGGTTCCAAGGTGGTGAACTGGATCAGAAATTGGATGACTGATTGACAACAGAAGGTGACAGTAAACGTAACTCACTCAGATGAAAGGAAGGTGATTAGCAGAGTGCCCCAGGGTTTGGTCCTAGGACCGATACTGTTCAATGTATTTGTGAGTGATATTGCTGAAGGACTGAATGGGAAAAGTCTGTCTTTTTGCAGGTGACATGACGATCTGCAACAGAGTGGACTCCCCTGAGGAAGTGGATAACATGAGGAAAGATCTACAAAAGCTGGAAGAATGGTCTAATGCTTGACAGTTAAGATTTAATATGAAGAAGTGCAGTGTCATGCACTTGGGAAGCAGAAATCCAAGGGAATTGTATGCAATAGGGGGTGAGAGGTTGGTGTGCATGGACTAGGAGATGGACCTCAGAGTGATTGTGTCTGAGGATCTCAAGGTGGCGAAACAGTGTGACAAAGCAGTGGCAAAAGCCAGTAGGATGCTGGGTTGCATACAGAGAGGAATTTCCAGCAGAAAGGAAGAGGTACTAATACTACTGTACAAGTCACTGGTGAGGCCTCACTTGGAATATTGTGTTCAGTTCTGAAAACCACATCTCGCAAAGGATATAAAAAGGCTGGAAACAGTTCAGAGGATGGCAACCAAAATGATTTGGAGCCTGTATCAGAAGACTTATGAGAAGAGACTTGAAGACCTAAATATGGACTCTCTGGAAGAGAGGAGGGACAGGGGAGATAAGATTCAAATCTTCAAATACTTAAAGAGCATTAATGAATAAACAAACTTCTTCCAAAGATAGGGAGGCTGTAAAACTAGAGGGCATAACATGAAGCTGCAAGGGGGTAAACTGAAAGGCAATGTCAGGAAATACTTTTTCCCTGAAAGCGTGGTGGATGCTTGGAATGCCCTCCTGATGGAAGTGGTGGGGGCAAATACAGTGACAGAATTCAAAATGGCATGGGATAGACACTGTGGATCCCTTTATAGCAACAGGATTAAATCAAAATCAAAATAAACATAACTATCTTTTATATCTCAACAAATAGGAGTGACCTATGCGGTGTGGTGGGTACACCCATATACAAAGGAATGGCGGCAGGTGGACCTACTCTTCCACCTTGCTGGGCAGACTAGATGGACCATACTGGTCTTTATCTGCCTTCATATACTATGTTACTATGTAGCTCAGTATCCTGTTTCCAACAATAGCCAATCCAGGTCACAAGTACCTGGCAGGTTCCCAAAAAATGCAACCTGATCCCTTTAATCTTTCATTGCTTGTGATTGTACATTGCAGATATATCACTACTTCCAAATAATATTTTCTTTCTGATCACAGATGCTGTTTTGGCTGGTGGCATTACATACGCCCAGCATAAGATACCTATATTAGGTTCTTGTTTTGTTTTTTGAAGGAAAGCCTGCATGTTTTGAACGTTGCCAAATTTATTGACTTTATTGTTTCAGGTTGTCTTGATTTATAATGAGAGTGGAGTAATAAGTATTCTGTTAGACAATAAAGAAAGCAGTTGTATTGTGCTTCTTAAATATAGGCAGCTGTTTGACTAACAGCAAGTCATGACTGTGCTTTGTAAGGATAAATAGTGTTTCCTTAACAACAGCCGTATTAGAGAAGATGACTCTTGAAAATTTTCCAACCATGCAAGCAGCCTATAATTTTACAATCTGAGCAAAGCTACATGGCTTTGTAAAGTATCTTAGGGCAACTGTCAAAAGATTATTTTCATCAGGTTTTTTTTTCTTTATATCCCTGTGAACCCGATAAATCTTAGGATTAGATTTATGCAAATCATTGTTTCTTCTCCTTTTTCACGTTACCTCGAAAACCTAGACCTAATAACTACCTTTTACAAAAGTCAGAGGCTCAGACTTTTCACTAATGATAGCAATCATCATAATGGAACTGGAACGTGAAGGCCTTGAAGCATGTAGATGGCATTCTGATGAGCAACAAGCTTTATTCTTATGTAACCCTCTTACAGTGACAGTTATAAATAGATATGCCATCAATTTCTCTTATGAAAATTTCCTGACCTACCAGGCCCAACGCTTTAATAGCAGATAACAGTATGCAAGTGACTGAGCAAAGTGCATAGCAATGTGTGTATTCCTAAAACTTTATTGCTTGAAGTTCTATCCAAATTTTCAGGACATCTCAGGAGGAACATGAAGACTCTGAGAGTAGTGTTTTTTTACAATTCAGATCTATGTATATGTATGGACTACCCATACATACACCTATCCCAGAAAGTAGGCTCCTTTACTTCTGGGTGGCCCTTACAGTATGTATTTTTGGGGGGAAGTTACTAAGCTGCAGTAAAATATTGCATTTTACAGCTTCTCAGTTTACCATGGGAGTCATTCAGTACCTCTGGTTAATAACTCCCATGGTAAATGAATAGTACAATTTGCGTTCAACCATACAACCTATGTTGTTATTGTGCTCCCTGGGAGCACTGTGCCAGTGACACATGGCCCAATGCTCCAGGGAGCCTTTTTAGAAAGAGTGGAGCTAAAATGCCATGTGGACCCCTCCCAGCAAGACACTCTATCCCCTCAGACACCTTTCTGATCCCTCCAACAAGACTCCCTACCTCCCAAAGCCTCTCCCTGACCCACTCATCCTTCTGAAGTCCCCATGCCCCCAGGACCTACTGAGGTTTCCCTAGTATTTAGTAAGTGGGGCAGGAGCTATCCCCAGTCACTCCTACCCCCATTAGACATCAGTTTCAAAATCCACAGAATACCCCAGTGCACCCATATTTGGTATTTGACCCCTAGTGGTAGCACCACAAGACTACCACTACCCCTAAACCCTTCTCCCCTCTTCCTCCTTTCTCTATCACTGTTGACAACACTTTTCTTCCTGTTTCCTTGGCCCGCAACCTTGTGGTCATCTTTGACTCCTCCCTTTCCTCTCCACACATTCAACATATAGCTAAAACCTATCATGTTTTTCTCTACAACATTAACAAAATTCATCTCTTCCTCTCTGAACACACTACTAAGGCTCTTGTCCACTCTTTGGACACCTCCCGTCTTGACTATTGCAACCTCCTCTTTGCTGGTCTCCCTCAATGTCATCTCTCTCCTCTTCAATCTATCCAGAATTTTGCTGCACGGCTAATCTTCTGCCAGCCCAGATACACTAATATAACCCCTCTTCTAAAATCACTTCACTGACTCCTCTTCCATTTCCATATCCAATTCAAACTTCTCTTTCTAACATATAAATGCATTCATTTTACTGCCCTCATTACCTTTCCTCTCTCCTCTCTCCCTACATCCCTCCTTGTGAACTCCGCTCCTCCTCTGGCTGTCTTTTCTCTATGCCCTTTTCTTCTTCAGCAAACTCCAGACTTCGATCTTTTACCTTGCTTTTCCTTATGCATGGAACAAACTTCCTCTATCTTTACATCAAATCTCATCTTAATGTCCACTTCGACTCTCCCACCTCCACTAGGGATCTTTCTTTCACTACCCTCCTCCATGATTTATCTCTCCAACAGCACGTGTTCATGCCCACTCACACAGCTGGTCACACTCTTGATCACACCACTTTCTGCTCCTTTCCAAGTCTCCCACTTTCCATGAGGCCCCTTCCCTGGACTGATCACTTTTGCCTGACATTCCTGCTGGATCTCCCCACTCTCAGGTGCACCGCCTGCTCGGTCCCCCCATCTGCCGCTCCCTTCTCCTCTACTCATCTGCATTGCCGCATCACTCCTCTCACACTCCAGTTTTTCCTGCCTGCGGATCAACTTCTTCCAGAAGATTTCTCTGCTCTCTCCCCAAATTCTCAGGTCTCAATTTGGACTTCTACTCTTTCCTCCACTCTTGATCACCTTGCCCCTCTTCAACCAACACTGCCCAGGCGCCTTTCTGCCTGCCAGCCTTGGTATCTTGCTGGACTCCGCCTTCTGCACACTCACCTTTGCCGGGTAGAATGCACTTGGCAAAAGCACCATACTCCACAAACCCTAGCTCAATTTCATGAACATCATCGTCACTACCATTCTTCAGTTCATCAGGCCAAACTATCATATTTTTCTGATTGCATCACTACCACTCCCAATCCATCCCGACAGCTTTTTTCCATGTTCAGATCCCTTACCTCACTGCAATCTGGCCCCTCGCCAGCTCCCTCTCATCCAACCCCTACCCCCTCCCAACTGGCTTCCTTTTTCGCAACTAAGATTCTTGACCTGCGTGCGCTACTTCCCTCCTGTCCTCCTCCCTTATCCTCTCCCCCACCTCCCTCTCCCTCTCCTCTGCCACCTCTTTCAAATATCTGGTCCACTTTTTATCTGATCATCATCTCAGAGCTCATGAAATCCATCTCCACAGCTCATAAGACTACATGCCCTCTCGACCCAATTCCCTCCAGCTGGCTTCTCAAACCCTCTCTTGATCTAGTGCCCCCCACTCTAACCATAGTCAACACCTGCCTCTCCTCCAGAACCTTTCCTTCCCTCTGGAAGCGTGCCTTAGTACGTCCTGTTCTAAAGAAACCCTCTCTTGACCCCCTAGTCCCAGCACATTACCGTCCAGTCTCTAACCTTCCTTTTCTCACCAAGGTTTTAGAAAGGAGTTTTTACCAAGCTTTCACAACACCTCAGTTCCATAAACTTCCTTCATCCTCGCCAATCGGGTTTCTGTCATGGCCATAGTGTCAAGACAGTTCTATTAGCATTCCTTAATGAGCTCCATTCCTCCCACGATAGGGGTGACGTCTTGGTGGTGGTTTCTCTAGATCTCTCGGCAGCTTTCGATCTCATTGAGCACTCACTTCTTCTCTCACGTCTTCAGGATGCCGGCCTTCACTGTTTCATCTATTGTTGGGTTCACTCCTTTCTCTCTTCCCGTTCCTTCTCTGTGGTCTCATCTGCCAGCTCGCAGTTTCTCTCGGACCCCACCCCCTCCCCTGCGGTGTCCCCCAAGGTTCAGTCCTGGCTCCCCTTCTATTCAATCTCTTTCTTGCGCTGCTTGCTCTCTGCATTCAGCAGTCCGGTCTATCAGCTTTTTATTAAGCAGACAGTATCATTATACTTCATCACACTAATCCCCTTCATCCTGACCTTGGACCCTTAAATTCTTGCCTCTCCCAAGTAGCAGAATGGTTATCTATGAACTGCCTTCACCTAAATCTGGTCAAGACATCCTCCACCTGGTTTACCTTTGGGAGCCCCTGTCCTTTAATTGCTCCTACCCTTGGAAATTCCTCCATCCCCATAGTCTCATCCTTTCAGTACTTGGGGGTCTTACTTGATTCTAATTTAACCCTCAGAGACCACATTTCCCAGCTCGCCAAGACATCCTACTTCTTTCTCTGCCAAATATGATCTATTCTTCCTTTTCTTTCTCCCTCTGCCTTGACCACTCTCACTCTGTCCAGAGTTATATCTCATCTCCATTTCTGTAATTCCGCCCTTGCAGGTATCACCCATACTCAGCTACACCGTCTCCAGCTTATACAGAATACCACGGCCAAGATCATGACTCATTCCTGACATAAAGACCACATTACCCCCTTATTAAAAAACATCCTGTTTTGTGAATACCTTGGGCCTGGGATGGACACCTCTCACTAACTGCCCATTTTCTATCAGCCTCCCAATCAAGCTGCATCTGACCTGCCCAACTGAGAGACTCGCGTTTAAAGTCTATTACTGTTACACTCTGTCTAAATCTTCAATGTTGGCCCCCCCTGGTGCTGGACCCCCCCTCTCTGTCGAGATGATTATTGTACCCCCCCCCCCTTTTTTGTGCTAAACCGCTTTGACCTGATGAAAAGCGGGATATAAATACAGCTAAATAAATAAATAATTACTCCATTTGCATTGGCTCCCCATTGAATACTGTATTTGTTACAAGATCCTTACCTTGATGCATCAAGTAATCAATACCCACATGCCACAATATCTAGCTGACCTTCTTCACTTTTACATCCCGATGCGCAACTTCGGTTCACTTCACATAAACCGTCTCCACCTCCCCCCCTCCGTCATGTGCACATCTGCAATCTTGATTAGATTGTAAGCTCTATGAGCAGGGACTATCTTCTTTATATCTTTGTACATACAGTGCTGAACACCAGTGAGAACACCTTATAATGCTATACAAATGATTAATAGTAATAGTAGTAGTGGTAGTGGTCTCTGCCCACGAACCACCCAGTTATGCCCTTTCTCCATCCATCACCCCCCTTTCCTGCGGTAACGGCCTAACGACCGTTAAGCAAGTGTTGCTAGTGCTTTCCTCCATGTTATCTGCTAACAGCCGCCAATAATGCCCGCTAATGTCCCCGTCTTTAAACCAAATCAAAGAAAGGAAAATCCTGTTAGGCCTTCTGCAGGGCGTGTTTAGGATTGTTACTGTTATTATTTCTCTCATTCTCCTTCATTGTTTAGTCCCTAACTAAGCAATGAAATTTTAAAAAAATGATGATTCCCTAACTAATGAGACCATTGCCTAGATGAGGATGCATTTTCTTACTCACCCTTTCAACCGCTGGCTTTTATTGGGCTCACTCACTCCCACACCCTGGCAGCCAGTTCCTGAATCCAATTATTGTTAAAGTTCCACCTGATGTGATTGGTCTTACCCTCTCATCAGGCTTTCTCCTCTCATAGCCCTCCTCCTGTCAGGGAACTCAAAATTACTTTTTCTCTATTTGGGCTGTTGCTGCCCTTTAAAAATTTGGCGATTATGGGAGCTGCTATCACTGAGGTCCCACAGCTCTCTTCAGGCCATGATTCACAGCAATTGCTATTTCCATCTCATATCCCCAACTGCCCATCTCATATCCCCAATTGCCCATCTCATATCCCTAATATGCAGGTATGTACGCAGTTTCCTAGGCCCAGAGTTGAGAGTGGGCAACTTAATTATTTCTTATGCCTCAATAAAGAGAAAGGGGTTAACTGCATTGGGCTTTGACTACAATCCTAAACAAAAGCATAGAGGGGGGTGACCTACACAGAGTGGCAGGTACACCTATTTCAAGCCAACTTGTGGTTCTATCCTTGCTGCTCACAGATACACGTCAATGTTTAACAGGGAGTTGCTAACAATTACATGACAACTGCAAGTAGCAATACCATGTGTCATACATATGCTATTACATGGCAGGGGTGTCCCACAAACAGTTGAAATGTAAGGTACACACATAGCTCATGTCTTCCCCATATAGATTCTGCATGTTTAGAGTGATATGCTAACAATGCATGACAATACATGTCCTAGGTATGTATGTGCTCACAGCAGGTGAACTGTAGAACAGGGACAGGCAAACAAGGTATTTACATGTTTGGAGGGGATGTATGGGGTTGAGAGGAGGGGGGGGGTGCTGCAACAGTGCAAATCTCTCTGTGGCATTACTAAGAGGCACATCTCATGGACATGAGGGTCACACAGGGGGTTATATGTGGAGCAACGAATAACCCAGAATACCCATATCAGCACGACAGCATCTGTACATCATTGTGACAACTCTGATCTGCACCACATAGTGACATGCATGGATTGACATAATGTCTTATCGTAGTACATTAGGCCTGTCTGTCTGCATAACTTTAGTGGCTCTACTGCAGCACATTGCCAAGAGTCCTATTTTACCCAATAGATGCATGACATATGAGTTTGAGGTGACTGGGAATATTGATAACCTTGAATGCACATTTGTCGCTCCATCCCATATTATATGCAGTACATGAAGCCAAGTCACACTCATGTGATGACCACCTGCACAGGTCATCACATTTTAATACATGTTCCATATTGGCAATATGAGACCCACATCCATTCAGAGACGTGAGTGGATGATACGTGTGTTATATCATGTGAGGGCCCTTGTTCCATTGTACAGAGTGAGTGTAGACCTGTCAGAAGAACATCCCAATGTGCCCATAGCCTTATCTGAATAAATGCACTTTCCGGTTGCATGTAGCTTGTAGAGATGTGTGGCTCTTATGTCTTTGGATCATAGATAAGTTTCTTGTCCAGTTGTTATATCCATATGTGTCAGGATGATTGTAGGATTTTTATAGCAGATGAGAGAGCTGTGAAACCAATACAGATGTTTTTCGATGTTTCCTGTGACATTGCAACTATTTATCACAGACACTACAACGGACGTTATCTGCATTTGGAAGGTCAGTCACATCAGGGACACCTGAGCAGGGCAGAGCTGGGCTGCAAAGGATCCAGGATCTTGCCTTGGGGAAATTTACACTCTGTGAGGTCTCCTCATGGGCAGTGTGAGTGACATGCATTTATTCACGAGATTAGCAAAAGATTTTAGCAGTCTTTGAAGTCAGACAAGTAAATAATAGCATATATACTCAAAATTGTATGTTATTAATCTGTCAAGGTTTTCCATTTCTTTTGCTACTTGCTTCTCTTCTTCAACCTGCAAAGTCTTTCTTATGTGTGTGCCTTCCTGCAAATGGCATTTGATGGGTTTACAGCAGACACAAGGATCGTTGTTTCATAAGTGACAGGTTGTGGGTCTGTTACATGGTATCAGGGATCCCTCAGGTAACCTTACATACAATTGATATGCCATTGGTGGGTTTTGAACTCTCAGACTTTGTTGTATGGGGTGGTATTATTGCTCTGTGTTATTGCATTAGACATGACAGACATATTTGCAGACACACAGCAAGCAATACAGCCTGGTATACCTAGGTGCAGGGCCATACTGAGCCAGAATCGTGCCCTGTATGACTTGCACACTGGGCGCGCGCCCCACCTCCTCCCCATGCCTCCATCTAGCCGCTGCCTGCTCTTGCCCTGTTGCTGTCGCCCTCTGTTATCTCCATGATGGTGCCGGCAGCAGGGCAAGAACAGGCAGTGGCTGGACAGAGGTATGGGGAGGAGAGGGGGGTACATGCCCAATGTGCGTATGTTTGGTGGTAGGGTGTTCCAGCATCTAGGTGCACAGAATTTAAAGGATCTGTTTGCTGTTGCCTGGGTACATTGGGTTATTTTTTACAGGGTCTCGAAAGACCCAGTTTAGGAAGGCGGTAAAGCACCACCTATTCTGAAAGTACTACCAGGTAGACTGGGCCACACATTCGATTCCGTCCATACAAAACACCGATGAATATGACTAGCGAAATACCCCTTCCATGAAGAAAATGTAAAAACTGTTAACAATGTAAAAATGTAAATAGTTTCCCAATGTTATCCAAGTTCTCATACTTGTTCACTGTAAACACAGTTCTGTAAAGGCATTATGTATGTGTTATGTTCCATGTAAACCGCACTGATGTTGAATAGCACGGTATAGAAGAAATGTAAATAAATAAATAAAATGTGCAAGTCGCCGTTAGCAGCAGAGTAGAGCAAACCTAACTTTAAGCAGATCTGATCCCTCCCTGCTCTGATGTCGCATCAGAGGAGAGACCAGACCTGCAGAAAGACCCGTGCAAAGGCTTAGGGGGCACATTTTGGGTACCTGCTGTTGCCCTGCCACTGCTGAGAGAACAAAAAGTGGCCCCAAAGTCCTAAAGCACACAAATAAGCCAACCTCCGCCAATACTTCCACCTAGGTAGTGCTGTACTTAGCCCTGTGCAAGCGGTGCAGCCGCACAGGGTGCAAAGGCTTAAGGGGCACATTTTGGCTGCTTGCTATTGCCCTGCCACCGCCACTTTTTGTTCTCTCAGCAGCAGCAGGGCAACAGAAGGCAGCCAAAATGTTCCCCCTAAACCTTTGCACCCTGTGTGGCTGCACCACTCGCACAGGGCTAAGTACAGTACAGCATTTATTTTATTTATTTATTTATTAACATTTCTTATATACCACACTATTTGACATCAGCGCGGTTTACATGGAACAGAAACATCTGACAAAATTACATATGTCTGGTCTTACAATTAACAGGAAGTAGAACCTGGATAACAGGGGAAACTATTTACATGAAGAGTGTCGCAAGAAAAGGAGACTGTTTGGTGGTTTACAGTGTTAGGGATAGGTGTTAGGGATAGTTACAGCATAGGTGTTAGGGATAGTTACAGCATAGGTGGAAGTATTAGTGGAGGTTGGCTCATTTGTGTGCCTTGGGGCTTTGGGGCCGCACATGTGCCATAATTCTGTGAGCACTCTGTGCATTGCCCATTGAGTGCAGCCTTCACAAAGTGTGCCTGTGGCATGCAGTTCCTTGTCCATATTAAAGCTGTGGCTGGCGCTCATCATAACTTTCAGGCCATCCCATACAACCCTTCGCTGTACTTCCTCCCCTACTGCAGGCATGTGACCCTGTTTGTATACGACAGTACTTCAAACAGGAAGTGCTACTTATATGCCCTCTCCTTAGCCTACTTCCTGCCCTTGACTGATGTGTGGTTAATTGTCAGACACTGTGAAGTCATCAAAAGTGGTGACAGTGCTTTGAACTGCTGTACCACAATGAGTGACAGCTGCAGTGTCTGCTTATGTCACCTGTGTGAGTCTATATAGAGTTTCAGTGAGATTAAAACTGTCATCCCTTTGATAACCATACTGCTTCTCAGATCATGAGGCTACTACAGCTGTCCACATGGATGTGGATCCTGCAACCCAATGTCTTTTTGTCTCACAGTTTCTGGGCCCATACTTGCTGCCATGCACATTGGTGATAAGGTGGTCACCAAGCCATTCTCAGCCAAGCCAGGTGTATGCACATACAGTAGCACTGCACTTTCTATGGTGGCCTACTGCATCCATCAAGCAATGATTACTGTCCATCCTTTCAGTTATCATGATGAGGGGATTATTGTGACATTCTCCATTTCCTAATCCTGCTGGGATTCAGAGCACAAACTTCAGACCTCAGTGTCACAGACAAAGCATATTGTTTTTGGATGATGCTTAACGTCACATACAATATTAAAATGATTTGTTCCACAAAAGCATCCATGTACACAATATTGGCTGCCAAATACCAGCAGGAGTACATTGGGGCAACGAGGACTGTCAGACGGCTGCCTGGGTGAGAATCTTCACAGTCTTGGCAATGCATATATCTATATGATTTGCAAGGTATTGTGGGCAATGTAGTTCATTCACACCAGACACAGCTGCTGACAATAATTTAGTTGTGCTCTTGGGTAAAGCCAATAAGATATTTATTTATGGGGTTATTTCTCCCAACACAGATATGCTTGGTAGCACATAAATCAGGTTACTTGCTTTCAGTGTTAACTTGGAAAAACAAAGTCAAAATCAGGAAAACAACAAATGAAAAGCCATAAAGCAAGAAACAAACTGTTCTTTTCAGGTTAACTTCTGATTACTTCCCACATAGATTCAGAAGTGATTCTCTCCTAGCTCACAAGCAATTAGGTAAGGCTTAATTGCTAGCAGTTATCCAGCTGAAACCCCTTAGCTGGCTTGCTTTCTACTGTGTGGGTCAAATCCTGCTTCAGGAGTTTTTCTGAGTAGATTAAAGAACAAGTTTATATTTCTTTGTGATGGTTGCTGTACTTTGTAACAGAAAGTTACCAACGGAGTTTAGATAGAGAACAATCCATATAAATACATTCTTCATCTGCAATCATTTCCCCATCTTCAACAAGCATAGGTTCAATATCATGGATTGGCACAGATGAATCTCTCAATGGAGGACTTTCAGGAGAATACTTGTTTCCCTGCTGTCTTTCAAGGTTATAGCTAGGGCATAGATCAGTGTTCATACCTGAGCTTCCATTGCTGTTAGATTTCCTCTCTATATAGCCTGGACAGTATGTAGTCCAGTTCTTATGTCCAGCCTTCCAATCCAGATCCCTGGACACTGGATCTCTCTTCACATACCTTCTGGCATAGGTCTTAGGGTCCCTTCCACGTGCAGCCGTCTCCCTCACAGGTAGCGTCTGGTGATTCTTAGCTCTGCAACACCATTCCTCTGGCTTTCCCCAGTCCAATGGTGTATGCTGGCCCTTGAAATGCCTCCCAGTATACGTACTGCTTTGGACTCTTCTAGACCTCTCAAAGGCTTTTCTCTTCCTTCTTCCAAAGGGTCTCTTTCCCTCTCTGTCCATCCGGTTTGGCTTCTGCTTCTGATGATCCTTCAGATAAAACTGATGATCCTTCTCTGGATATCCAAGGTGATCATGAAGATGGTCATCTGTAGAATAAACTCTACTCTTATTCTGCTTAGATGAGTGCTCCTCCCTAACACAGCGCAGCTGTGCTGAATCAGGCCCTGCCCTTTGAGATGAGTGCTTAGGGATTACCTCATAGCCCTCCTGATTGAACACACGTTTCCCCACTTCAGCTCCTCTAATGGCTGTTGGAAACCTGGTGCATTCTGGGACTGGTAGTCTTTTATGGGAAAATTCTGTTTTCTTATTACTACCAGAACTGACAGGTTGCTTGTTCAGAGTCACTTCACCTTTTCTATAGCTCCTTTCTGAGCTATGATAAGCTTCCTTATCACAGGACATACAACACTCTCTTCCACCTCCATCCATCCTTCAGCATCGTGATCACTTATGTATTCTCCTGATAGCTAACTCTCTTCCACCTCCATCCATCCTTCAGCATCGTGATCACTTATGTATTCTCCCGACAGCTACTACATCCTGGCCCACCTTTTCCCACAGTGGGAAACCACAGATGGCTACGGGACACGTGGCATTTGTCTTTTTACTTTGACAAGAATTTTAGAAGAGGTTTTGCTCCCTCAAAATCTGAATCTTGTTTTCCGCCAGTCTTGGTACCTGCTCTCTTTGTTCTCTTGCAATCTGCAGGTACTCTATTGCTTTGCCTAGTTTTCCTTTTGCTCCCATTCAGCACCTCAGTTCTGACTTCTAGATAGGATCCCTTATCCACGTATTAACCTTTATACTTGGCGCTCTTAATACCCACTGTCCCTTTACCGCCTGCTAACTGGCCACTAGCACCCTTTCCATGGTAATGCCTCCTCCCCACCTCTGCCATTACCATACACAGGAAGCCTTAATGCTGACATTTTCACACGGTAAAGGGATGTTAAGGATGCATCCTTAACTACTACTACTACTACTGAGCACTTGTATAGCGCTACAAGACATACACAGCACTGCACAGACATGTAAGAGATAGTCCCTGCTCATCAGAGCTTACAATCTAGTCAAGACAGACAACACAAGGGAAACACAAGAAGATCATGTGAGTTAAGATCCAAAAGCGGCAGTGAAGAGGTGAGTATAAAAGTAAAGGAAATTGTGACGCAGGGCTGTCATAGGCAAGTAAGTGCTGCTTCTTGGTTTGGGTCTTTTGCCGCTGCTTCAGGCCACAGAAAAGGGCAGCAATGATGGTAATCGGAGCCCACAGAGGGCCATTGTTCTAGGTGACCGCCTAGTTCACCTAATGGTAGTACCAGTGGTGGCACAAGAGTTTCTGCCGCCCTAAGCAGACCCTCCATGCCACCGCCCTCCACAAAAGACTGCACCTCCATCCA
The DNA here is from genome assembly GCA_033557465.1 of Ichthyophis bannanicus. NCBI lineage: Eukaryota > Metazoa > Chordata > Amphibia > Gymnophiona > Ichthyophiidae > Ichthyophis > Ichthyophis bannanicus. The sequence continues at coordinate 412,534,546 of CM066037.1, forward strand.
ACCTGCTGTGCTACCCCACCCCCTCCCTTGCACTGCATCAGCGCTGCATCAAGCCTTAAAGTGCCTAGGTGCATGCGCACTCATGGCTTGTCACTCATGCCCCCCTCTGATACAACTTTCTTGTAAGGTGGGCAGGAGGGGCAGGCTGGAACTGCACGCACATGCACAGGCGTTTTAAAGCCCGCCACAGTGCTGAAGTAGCAGTTCAGCTGCTGCTTCCCTGGGGGTTGGGGTAGTGATGTCGCCCACAGGGTCTGCCACCCTAGGTGACTGCCTAGTCCCCCTAGTGGATGGGCCAGCCCTTGGTTGCACCAGCCCTGCTTGGAGCAGGTAGAAATGGAAAGTGCTAACATCCAGATTTTTTCAAGTATTTTTGTATTTCTGTTGCAAAATCAGAAGTACATGCATATATTTCCGGATCACACAAAACATACGTCACACTCCCTTTTTAACTGTGCATGCTGCAGATCTACATATGCAAACAGTGGCTTTCTAAAATACCTATATGCACATGTTGGCCACATGCATTAATCCAAACTTTGTCCATACCTGTCCGCAGGAACACTTGTGCCCAAGTTGGATAAATGTTATAGGGCATAGGTTCAAGCACATATACCCATGCCAATTTTGCAAAAGTTATTCTGCATGTAAAGCAATGTTATGCATGCAGAAATACCTTATAAAATTGCCCCCTTTGTGTGCATAGGAAAAAAGCTCATCAAAGTGATTTACTAATAAATTGCTATTTCAAGAATATATATGAATCCTCCACCTTTCTAGGTATGAAACATATCAGAAATCTGTTAAGGTTGCTTCTTAGGGCAAGTTTATAGGGGTTTATGTGGCCCCAGAGAGTTTACTGTGCTACTCCTGTATTGCACCAGAAAAGCACTGAAGAAGACTAGATGCAAGGAACTAGACATAATGGTAAGAAATTCAGTCAGAGGCCAAGAAAATGAGGCAGAGAGATACAGAAATATTTCCCATCATGTTGGGTGCCAGAGGCTTGATTAAGCAGAATTTCTATGCACACCTTGATAAACTGCCTATACATGCTACATCTTACGAAGTCTAAAAGGCACAGTGCAAGCACTACAGTGAATACCAGCAGTAAATATGAGAGATTGAGATCATACTCTACATACTCTGGATTAGGGGTGAGGTTTATTAGTATCCTGTTATGCACAAAACGAATCCATTTAGAGACATTGCCCCAAAGAGAGAAGAGAAAACAGAGGGCTTACATAGCCCCCAGACCCCTGAGAGTTTATTGTGCCTCTCCTTTGTAGTTTACAGCCCCCAACCCCAGCCCCCATGAAAAAAATACAATTCTAGAGCCAGACCAGGCTCTCTCCCAATCAACAGTGGTCAGCATGGCAAAAAGCATCAAACATAATTACAGTTAGTGTCTGTTCCTCATCTTCAGCTGTAAATGTCAGAAGCTGAGAAGGGCAATGTAGATAATAGTGCAGCAAATTACTGGGTAACCTGCGCTTAAGCGTGTGCCTGATCATCCAAAAACATTTTCATTAACAGAGAGGGAGTATCAAGGCAATTAATATGTTAGATCTTTTGTTCTTGTCTTGCAGGAAGGATGTGAGAGAGAATATATTCCAGAAGCAGTCACTCAGGCATTTCACTAATACATTTTCTCTGCGTTATTAATATATGATGGCAGATACAGACTAGTATGGTCCATCTAGTATGCCCAGTAAGGTGGCTAGAGTAGTGGTGCACACAGGAATAAAGTTTTTTTGAGGGGAGGGGAATTTGCAAAGCCATGCACATGAGTAAACAGAGTGATTTATCCATTTAAATGGGATGTCTGAAATTGGAACATTGTAATATTGAGAACAAACCCACCCTTCACGGTGGCACTGTGATGAGGACAAAATAAAGAGTAGATAAAAGATTCATGACCTACCAAGCAGGCAACAGTTCCCCAGAATGAAAGCAGGTTAATGAGGGCAGTTTGATAGCTAAATACTATGGGTAGCCCAGTGGTAAAAGCAGTAACTTACTAACCAAAAAGAGTTGGGTTTGAATCCCACTGATGTGCCTTGTGCAAGTCACTTAACTATTACATCATGTGCAAACTTCGACTGTAAGCCTTCTGGGGAAAAGGAAACATTATGCTGGATTGTAGCTGGCCTTAAACTACTACTGCAAAGGTGTGAGCTTCATTTCAAATAAACACTATCTAGCAAAGACAAGGATAGATGTTCAGAAACAATCTTGGTGTCTGTTTAGCATTGCAGTAAGACACGGAAGAGAGTTGACTTAAGTATGAAATTTTCCAGTGGGGTAAAGAATCACATCTGAAGAAAACAAAAACTGACGTGGATAAGAAACTAAGGGGCATGTTTACTAAACTGCGTTAGTGTGATTCGCGTTAGGATCCGCGGTAGAAGCAGAAATCCCAAATAAGGACATGGGCGGTACATCGTTACCGATAACGCGCGTTACAAGGCGCCATAAATTAACGAGCTCTACATGGCACTTTACCGCACGTTAATCTTAAGAAGGCGCGCAGGCATGCAAGCACAGCAACAGAGCTGTAGCACAATGGTTACTACACTGACTGATGGTACAGTGGTCATGGGTTCGATTTCCCAGTGGGTCTAATGTATAAGGCTGGCTGAGGCATCACCCTTTACATTTAAGTAGTGATTGTTGAGGCATTTGACTTGTATTTTAATTAGTGCTGCCAGCAAACACATCCTCACGGTGGCATAACCTAAGGTGCCACATAAGGCACCCCATAACGCACTCCATAGGGCACATTATAAAGTGTACTGTCCACCAAGGCACCCTATAATGTCCCCTATAGGACACCTTATAAGGCTGTGAACAAAGCCCTGGCTGGCTGCAGAAGGACTGCACGTCACCACACAAACTGTCTGCTGTGGTTACCAGGATAGGGTTAACCCACCTGTACCCATGATGCACTGCACATGCAAATCAGCAGTCGACAGATGGGCACAAGATGGGGTATGCACCCCCACAGCACCTCGGCCTGGTAGGGGGAACAGACCATGTATGGTACTGGCACAGAGTAGCCACAGACAGTCACATTGTGCGGGTACTGTGCTCACCCTGAGGTTGAGGTGGTGAGGTGGGGCGCCCAGCACCAGGTCCACAGCACCTTTCATGGCTGAAATACGCCATGCTGCAGGTCCCCATCAGTGTGTGATAGGTAGTTCCTTTAGACACACCTAGGATACATCTGTGTCTTTCTGTATTTCTCAGTCATGTCTAGCCCTTATGGGCGATGATGCACCCAGAATAGTGCATATCCTGTGGTGGTGCCATGGTTACCTGCTGTAGGTGAAGGGGGGGGGGGTGTTTGGACCCATAGGCAGATTATGTACCACCACACAACCCACCCTCTGGGGCTCAGGGTGGGAAACAGGATCACTCACCAATAGATCCACATTCTACCTCCCTGCAATGGTAGCAGTAGAGGGGACCATCAACCCCAGTCCTGCTGGGGAACAGACAGAGCAGTACACATCCATAACGCAATAGCAGACAGACAGTAGGCCTGGAAATGCTCAGCTGCTCCCCACCATTATCTGACATTCTCCAGCAGCAAGCCTCCAGCCGCAGCACCCTGCAAGGTGTTCCAGCAAGACACATACTAGCTGCAGACAGTCTGCCAGCTAGTCCATAGTGCATGGTTCTGGAGGAGATGCATGTACCCAGAACGGGGATGTCAGCATACACACCAAGCAGATAAGTCAGTGATTGGGCCCCAAAAGAAAACCCATAAATATCACATGAGAGAAATACTATATAGCACTATGGGGGAACCTAGCCTTGCCATGGTCACTGCTCAGTCAGGGTGAGAGTGACCTCCCAGCAGGACTTGCTGTGGCCACCCTGTCCGTGCAGGTGGTGGCTGGGCACTACAATGTCCGAGCCATTGCCCTGTACCCTGTGCAGATGCATCCAGGCCAGGCCACCCTATCCAGGCTATTCTCACGGTACCATGCTCCTCATTATGCACATTGGCAGGCCAATACTGTCAACAGTGCTAGCAGTGTGGGCTGTGGAGGGTGTTGGCAGCCACCTCACACTGGATAGACAGACACACACTCCCCACACCTATGCCAGCATTGTGCAACTATAGAGGTGTTTGGCAGCCCAGGCCACCACACCAGTCCTGGGCACAGTGCAGGCATGGCTATGGTACGCAATACTGTTGGGGTCACTCTGTCAGACTCAAGACCTGAGGCACACTCCACAGACATCAGAAAGGTTGCTATGATGCAGCTCAATCAGCGAATTGAGCTTAACGTAGGAATTGCTATCTGCCAGTGCTCATAGCAACCTTTTGATAGCTGTGTACCGTATTCCCAGGTTTAGGGTGGCATTGCTAAGGTATGCAAGTGCTAGTATTGGGAGATGCACGCAGGGCCCAACATCCTGCCTCTCCAGGAGGCATTGGATAATGGAGCCTGTGGGTGCGGGTGTGTCTGCCCCTGTTGGCTGCTGCTTTACGGCAGAGGTTCCCAAATCCAGTCCTGCGGTGCCAAACACTGTTCGGGTTTTCATGCTGTCCCTCATGAATATGCATGAGATACATCTGCATACCATGGGGGTGGCACATAGAAATGCAGCACAGGCATCTTTATTAGAGGCAGCATGGAACCAGAATGGTGTTTGGCCCTTCAGGACTGCATTTGGGAGACTCTGCTCTAGGTAATGCACATGTTTATGGTGTCTGTGCTCTGTAGGGTAAAATGTAGGTGTCTTGGGCATGTTTACATCATCTGCAATAAAGGTGCTATCTGTATTAGCACGTTGTAGTAGTGGATAAAATATGGGGACTGGGTTGGCAGGAACCACAGCTGGGACTTGAACCTGTGACCTTCTGCTTCTGAATACACTGGTTTTATGCACTGAACCACCTTGTTGTCAGAGAGGCAGTGCATTCCCTGGTGATACCATGACTGTTCGTCAGACAGGGCCCATCTGTTGCAGTACATGGCACCCACCTACACAGGGCTAGGCCATGGTCTGCTCTGGGCAGCTGCCACTGCCCCCTCCACCACCAGTATCCCTCTGCCACCGTGCTGACATGCCCTTCTGCTGGTGGTGCTGGTGGTGCGCAGTCTCAGGCCATCCAGTGTGCAGGTAGGCGGCTGCCTATGGTGCGTGTTCTGGGGTAGGGGTGCCTGCATAGACGTCCACGCTCCCCCCCAGCCCCGCCTGCCAATGTTCCGTGCCCTTGGGGGTAGCTGTTGAGTACTATCCCCTGTGACACTGTGGGAAACACACTCGTGCCCATGTTGGGCCTTCAGCAGTTGCTGTTTGGCTGCTCTGCTGTTTCAGCATTCATATGGGCCACCTAGGCATCACCCTAGTCCGCACTGTGGCCCAGCTGCACTACAGCATGTGCCACCTGCGGCCCTCTGTATCCCCTTTTCCGGCATCTGTCCAGTTGCCATTCCGATATGCCCGCCCTGATGTTGCGGGACATGTGCATGCCATAGGAACCCTGTCCGATGGAGGGGAAAACCCTGAAAAGCGCTATTTCACTGTGGGCTCATTCACCTTGTATGGGGACGGAGCATAGACCCTTCCACTAGTAATATCTTTTTTGTGGAGCTTTCTCAGGGGGGGTTGATGTTTCCCATTAATATCACTATTGGCCAGCTTGGTTATGGTTTTTTTCTAGTTTGTTGGGGTCATTTTCAATGTTTCTGTGCCCTATTTTTCTGGGCACATGTATCACACTTATCACTTTTTGTAGGTTTCCCTGCCTATGCTGTACATTGCTGACACTGAAATGGTTTCTCTCCCCTGCAAATGTGTATCTAACGGCCCGTTTTCAATCGCGTTAGGATTCAGCTCTTCAGATCAGCGCGTTAGTGTGAAGGGTGCCTCTCCCCGCCCACTCTCCGCCCACTGACTCCTTCTCTCCGCCCTCTCTCCACCTTCTGCGGTGTTTTACCGCGCCACGGAACTTTACGTTCGTTAATTTAGGTTAACGCGCGTTATGTAACGTTAATGATCGTTAACGCATCATAACACGCGTTATGATGCATTAACGATCGTTAATGTTACATAACGTGCGTTATATAACGTTACCGCAGTTTAGTAAACATCCCCCTAAGTTTTAAAATTAGTGTGAAACTGGGCATACAAATATTAGTTGTAAATTGGAAGGAATAGCATCCCAAGAGGTGCTTGAACAAAGAAGACCAATCTGCAAGTGAACCTCAAATGTATCTTCGAAGGAGGGGAAACGACTTAGAGATATTGGCCAGGTTTTCATTGGGTAAAGTTAGCACATAGGTGGTTAATGCTGACTGCTCAGCAAGGGCAATTTTCAAAGGATTTGATGGAGCTGGCTAATTCTTAATTCACTGGATCCCCTTGAATATTGACCTTTCATGGGAAATAATGGCAGATAAAAACAAATTGGCTGATCCAGTCTGCCCAGTTACTCCCGTCCACATCGCAGTGATACCAACTGCCAGCCAGAGAAGCATGGCTGCTTGTAGGATATTGTTATTCTTCCAAGTTTTGGGGCTTACGTAAATGGTTGGAACTGATATGTGTAGGAATTGCCACTCTGAATCTGCAGTCTGTTGTCTTAAGGGGGCATATTTAAAGACAATTAGGCAGTCTGTGAGATATTCAGCCACACATACCCAATTTGTGTCACTGAATATCCCCTCTTAGCCTATCTAAACACTCCGATGCTGACCGCTTAGCATTGGGGCATTCCAGAAGCAGAGAGAGGTGACACCGAGGGATAGCCAGTCAACGGTGATAGTGAACCACTAACCTTCTAACCTAAAACTAAAGTTAGGCAGAAAAAAGGATGGCCTAACTTTATCTATGTGGCAAGCAGCTGAATATTGTTACTAACTGGATATCTAAACCACTATCTGGCAAAACTGGATATTCAGTGCCAATGGCCCCAGCACATAGCCAACCAGTTTAACTGCAGTGAATGTCCAATATCTCCTAAAAAACAAAGTAGCCAGTGAAATAGCTTTGGACTATATATGCACACATATCTGACACATAAAAGAACCAAATAAAACAAGACCAATTAAATAAGGAAATAGTGGGAAATAGTATAAAAATTGGGACTCTGCCAGAACATGATTATCATTAAGTAAATAAAGTGAGACCCTTTTAAACACTCTAACATTATGACCTTCCAGCTGTCTAAAACATTTTTTGTTGGATTGTTTGCTTTGAAAGGGATTCTCTTTCTCGTGGCAAACTTTCTCTTTTTATCTTTTGCAAAGGCAATAAAGCCCTATAAAAGTAATCAAAGGGACAATGCAACAAGCGAACCCTTGGATATACTTAGCTGTGTGTTGAACTTCTAAACGCCACTGCTTCAATCGATTGGCAAAATTGTTTTACCAAACAGCATCTATTCTTCCAAACATCATCTGCCATGTGAACTTCTCTCAATTGCAGAGTTTATAACACTGAACACCTCCCACTGTCAAATCGTATCATGGTGGAAGTATAGCTGAACAACTCTGTTCCCCAGTGCTCACATAAACTCCTTAGATTAAAATGCTGAGTCTTTCAAGGTTAGCACTATTATTAACTTCTTCAGGGATAGCGCAGCTCCATACGTTTGAATACTGAATCACTCTAGATTGATGCTGTTACTAACTCTACCAGAAATAACACAACACAATGCCATGATTCAAGCAACTGAATCTTCTTGGCTCTTCCTCAAGCAAACTAATTCATTCTGATCCATGCTTGCCATTAAATAGTCAACAAGACTATGATGTCCACAAATTAAGTCATAAACTTAGTATGACATCAGATATTCAATGCCAGGTGCGTGTCTTTTATATTAAAACAGAAACCTCCCCATCAATCAGACTCTATGCTTATCCTCATACATTATCAATACAACAGGCTCCATCAGTCTTTTTCTAAATTTAATCCATAAAGTGTCAGTATTAAGTCAGAAAATCCAAGCTTGCTCATGATATTGTAATCATGCTACTCTATCTCCTCCTCTTGGAGTGATAGGAACATGATCAATTACACAGGTACACTACCAAAAAACTGCCTCCAGTTTTGCAACTGATTCCTATAGATTTTGGGGTGCTGAATCCAGGAAAAATAGCCAAAATGTTCCATCACGTCACGTTTTCTTGCAAAATTAGATTTCTTACCCATATAAGGAATGTTCACATAATTTCTTTTTAGCCGACTGCAGTTTATTTTCTTGGCCCAAAATAGAGGTTGTAATGGTTAACTAACTAGAAACACTCCCTCATGATATTTTAGAGTGTTTTGTATTCATTTTATACATTAACAGGACAATTGGGAGGCGGGGGGCTAAATCCAGTACTCGTGCTGGCGCATGTTCTTTCCTGTTCGCCTCGCCTCGTTCGCTCGCTCAAACACGGTGGTTGCGACATGAACGTTCCTGTCAAATTTCAGTTTCTTGAAAGTTCATTATTACCTTTTGTTTGCTCAGTCGTAATCCAGCTTTATTCCGAAGTGGTTCACTACAGTTGTAGTTTGCAGTGCTGTGTATTTGTGATGGCTCACAGAGCCAGAGGTTGCATCAACTCTCCGGACAGTTTTTGTTTTATTTGTGGGGAATATACCGTGAAAAAGCGACAGAGGAACATTTCTGCATTTATTAAAAAAGTATATTTCGCCTATTTCGGTTTGAAGTTAGGCGATCAAGACAAACCGTGGGCTCCTCACAAAGTGTGCAAGACATGTGAGGAAGATCTACGCTTATGGATGAAAGGTAAAAAACAAGCATTTCGTTTCGGAATACCTATGATGTGGCGTGAACAAAGAGACCACAGCAGTGACTGCTATTTTTGCTCTTGCATTGTGAAGGGATACAACTTAAAAAATAAGAACGTAATAAGTTACCCCAACCTTCCCTCAGCAATTAGGCCTATGCCTCATAGCAACGAAGTACCTGTGCCTGAACCACCAAAATCTTTGGATCATATTTGTGTGGACGGTTCTGATCATGATGAGACTCATCAGATGGCTTTTCCCGATGAGTCCAGTACTTCCGAGTTTGAAACTGAACCAGATCCGAAACCTGAACTTTTCTCTCAAGCTGAATTGAATGATTTAGTCCGGAATTTAGGACTCCCAAAAGATGCTGCCCAACTGCTAGGTTCTCGGCTTAAACAGAAAAATCTATTGTCACCAGGAACAACTTTTTATTGGTACCGCAACCGCGAGACACAATTTTTGAAGTATTTCAGCAAAGAGGAAGATTTGGTATTTTGCAACGATATATACGGAGTGATGGAAAAGTTTAAACTCAAGTATGATCCTGCTGAATGGCGGCTGTTCATTGATTCGTCAAAAGACAGCATAAAAGGTGTTCTTCTTCATAATGGCAACACATTCGCTTCAGTTCCTATTGCTCACTCTGTTATTCTCCAAGAAAAATACGAGAATTTGGCCCTGATTCTTCAGAAGATTCGTTATGATGAGCATAAGTGGATGATTTGTAGAGACTTTAAAATTCTATCCATGCTATTAGGGCAGCAATCCGGTTTCACCAAATATCCCTGCTTCCTTTGCTTGTGGGATAGCCGGGCCCGCGACCTACACTGGGGGAAAAAGACTGGCCAATTCGGGAGTATTTGAGACCCGGTGAGAAAAATGTTCTTCATGAGAGCTTGGTACCTCGTGATAAAATTCTATTACCACCTCTCCACATTAAGTTGGGTCTCATTAAGCAATTCATCAAGTCCCTTCCAAAAGATGGTGAGTGCTTTCGGTACCTTTGCTCAAAGTTCCCCCGACTTTCTGAAGCAAAGCTAAAGGAAGGAGTGTTTGTTGGCCCTGATATAAGGAAACTCATTTCAGATGGAGCATTCGCTGAAACGATGTCTGAGAAGGAAAAAGAAGCCTGGGATTCCTTCAAGGATGTTGTTCTCAAATTCTTGGGGAACAGGCGGGATGAGAACTATAAGGATATTGTTGCCAGGATGCTCAATGCCTTCAAAGAACAAGGCTGTAACATGAGCCTGAAAGTCCATTTCTTGCACTCCCATGTGAACTACTTTGTCGAAAACTTGGGGGCGTACAGTGAAGAACAAGGTGAAAGGTTTCACCAGGACATCAAGGACGCAGAGAGAAGGTACCAAGGAAGATGGAACACCACTATGATGGCTGATTTCTGCTGGTTGCTGCTACGGGAAACCCCAGATGAAAAATACGCCAAGCAGCGCACCAAGAGAAGCATTCAGGGGAAGAAGAAACGGGCCCACCAGGAGATTGATTGACCCAAGAATGACTTTAAAATCTAAACTGTGTTGACAAATATCGTGTTTTTACTAAACTTTGAAATAAAAATTTGCTAGTTATTACCACAGTGTCGGATCTCATTTATTAGAATTTTATTTTCACACCATCGGGTGTTTGTCTTCATGTATTGCAATGGTGCGGTTTGCGTTTTCTATTCTTACATACATACCTGTACAACATTTTTTGCACATTTCTTTGCTTTGCTTTGTGTCTAACCTCGCTCTTATATGCTCAATGTTTGTGCACATGTATGTGGCTGTTTTAAGTGCAGACAATTTTGCTACCATCACAGTGTGTTTTGTTGACATTACTCTATTCTTATGTGCTGCCTTGTTACAATTTTCTTTATTCTTATTTGAATAACTACTAAACAATTAGTATAAAGAATTCATCCAAGAAACTTTTATCTCGATCGCACTCAATCTGAAACGTTCATCTCAAACTGCTAACCCAATGTAGCAAAAAATCTGTACGTGATGGAGCAAATTGGTTACCAGATTTGGATTCAGCGCACCAAAAAACGTAAAAATCAATCGAAACATTAGAGGCAGTTTAAAAAAAAATTTTTTTAGTGTACCTGTGTTATCCTCTATTTCAGTTCTTTAAAAGAATGTCCCAGCTGTATGCAATGTGCTACTATCGGCGCTGATAATTCTCCTGAAATTTATCCTGGATTGATGCTCCTACAAACATTTTTTCATCAATTGCGTAGTCCTTCCTTCCCACATATTTAAGCTAGCATGGACAAATAATCAAGTAAACAATACATGTAGTTAAACAAGTCTTATAACAAATCGAATAAACCCTTTCTGTTGACGGGTCTTTCCAATGTGGACCACTTAATGTATTTACACAAAATTCACAAGTTGTGCATGAAAAATTCCCCTTTTCTGTTAATCTGATTGGATCTGCAACTTGTGATGGTGCTGTGTGCACCACTAAATCTCGTATATTACGGCCTTTTTGATAGGCCAACATTAATGGTGCTTGAAAACATGAATGAAGGGTTACAATATGCCAATGCTTTTTCAAAATAACTGTTACCACTGCTGAATTCAGCATATATAGTAAAACCCCTACAAAGTTTGTGGTGCCTTCCATCATCTGATGTTGAATAAACTGTTTATGCCACCATTCAGGATGATTAAATTGCGCTCTTTTATAAGATGTATGAACAATGGGCTGCGAATAACCTCTAGCCAATAATTGTTGGGTTAGATCCTTTGCATGTTTTTGAAATTCTGCTATCGAGGTACATAGACGTCGGAGTCTCAAAAACTGACCCAGAGGTAAGTCTCTACTTAAAGGCCCTGGGTGATAACTTCTATAATGCTGTGAAGTATTCTTTTGTACCACTTTCCTCTATAAAGTTGTACATAATTCTGAATTTTGTTTATATATCCATAAATCCAAAAATTCTATATGTGACTTATGATATTTTGGAGTAAACTGAAGAACAGGTTTTATAGCATTAATCCATTTAAAGAAACTCTGAAGAGCCTCTTCAGTACCCTTCCAAAGAAAAAATACATCATAAAAAATCTAGTCCAAAATGGAATATTAGAATACCACACTGAAGTGTAAATGTGTGCTTCTTCAAAGTGGGACACATATAAAGTGGTCATCGATGGGGCCATTGTTGCCCCAGTAGCCACTCCATGAGTTTGAAGAAAAAATGTAGATTCATACAAAAAATAATTCTTTTTGAGCACCATCTGGAGCAGCCCTAGAATAAAATGCTTAGATATCCTAGACGGTAACTCCAATGAAAACTGTGCTATAACTTCTATTGCTTCCAGCTGATTTATGTTTGTATACAAAGCAACCACATCCATTATTACCAAAAATACTGAATTAAGAGCTCTCTTTATATCATGTAAAAAGAAATAAAATAAAATGAAATGAATCTTTTATGTATGATCTTGTATTCATAGGAATAGGCTGCAAAAACGTATCACAATATTTAGATAAAGGTTCTAATATTGAATCTCGACACGATATAATTGGATGACCTGGTGGTCTATCCAATCCTTTATGCACTTTAGGTACCATATATATATAATGGGTATACAGGGGTGTTTCTTATTTAGAAAGTCATATTCCTTCTTAGTAATCCAATTACTAATACATATTCCTTCTTAGTAATCCAATTATTAATACATGATTATTGGCACCCTTATAAACAATTTAAATTAGTATGAACAGAAGAACTGCATTCCCATTGCAGTAAAATTAGATGCACCTGCAATCAATTGTCAGTACTCACATGACTTGAATCAATCAATGAATGATCGATCTAATGTTTAAAATGGCCATACTGTTCCATTTTCACAAGTGAAGACAAGAGAGCTTCATGAGACTGTCAGAAAAGCTATTATCACCAAACATGAAACTTCCTTATACCTCAAAGGCCATCTCCAAAGTCTTTGGGATTCCTGTGTCTACAGCTCACAATGTTTTAACCCTTTCAGACCGTATGTCCACTGTAATGGACATCATGTTATTCACTGAATTCCATGTATATATATATGGTGTCTGTGAAAAACTTCAGGTCTGAAAGGGTTAAGAGGTTTTCTGTTCATGGAAATGTGATGAACCTCCCACGATGTGGTGGGAAGAGGAAAATTAATCCAAGAAATCTTTGAAGCTTAGTGCTAACTGTTGGAAAAACACCACATATAACATTCAAAGAGCTTAAGGCTGACCTGGAGCAATCTGGAGTGATAGTTTTAACCCGCACCATATGCTACACACTAAACAAAGAAGGACTTCATGGGCAAAGGCCAAGGAGGACCCCACTGCTTAAAGACAGACATAAAAAGGCACACTTGATCTTTGCCCAAACTTACCTTGAGAAACCAAAATCCTTCTTGGAAAATGTTCTGTGGACAGATGAAACCAAATGAGCTCTTTGGCAATGCAGACCAGTGATACATTTACAGGCAAAGAAATGAAGCTTATATGGGAAAAACACCCTTCCTAGAGTTAAATATGGTGGAGATTCCATAATGTTGTAGGGCTGTTTTGCTGCCCCAGGAATTGGAGGCCTGGAACCTATTAAAGGAATCATGAAGTCAGAAGACTACCAAGGTAGCTTGGAGTGAAATGTGCTACCTAGTGTCAGAAAGCTAGTTCTGGGTCTAAGGTCATGGGTCCTCCAGCAGGACAATGACCCAAAACATACATCCAAAAGTACAAAAGAATGGATAAAAAGGAACAAATGGACTGTTTTAGACTGGCCAACAATGAGTCCTGATCTCAATCCAATCAAGAACCTTTGGAAAGAGCTGTAATCTGCCATTGGTAAAAGGAATCCTGGAAACATTCACAAGCTGAAACAAATCACAGCTGAAGAGTGGGAAAAACTACCAGTAGACAGATGTATGAAACCTATAGATGGCTACAAGAAATGTTTGGAGGTTGTCAACACTGCCAAGGATTGTGCAACCACATATTAGTAAGGTGCCATTATTCCTGTCCAGGTCATATTTTGTTTTTTTCCTCAGAAATTACTACATTGCACAGACATCTTTTTTGTTGTTGTATACTTTTGAACATATTATTAAAATATTATGATGACATACAGTTGGAATATTTCCAATTATTTCTCAAGATATTGTACACAGCTTACCTCAATGCAAGGATGTCAATAATGTTGACCACAACTGTATATCCCTCTTAGGTTTTTCTTTAGTTCCTTCTTAGATTTGTTCATAACTTGTTAGATTAGTCATATCGTTAGTGCATTTTTGTATTGTTTTTTTCTTTCTTTGTCTTCTTATTTCAAATGTATAAACTAGTTTGATGTTTTCTAAAGGCAGTATGTCAAGACAATAAATCTAAACATAAGGAAGAAAGTTCGGAAGCTAGCACTGATTTTAGTGTTAGCTGACTAACTTGGCCAGCTAAATCTAGGTGCTACAAAAGCTGTCTTCAATTGTTTGGCCAACTACCCTCTGCCCCAGACTGCATGAGATCTCATCATTCCCTTCCAAAACAGTCTGCGACTGCTCTTCCTCCTTGCATTCCTGTATTTTTATCAAGCATTTTCCTTCCACAATTCCTCACCTACTCCACGTTTAAGGAAAAAAAAACCCTGCAGTGCCAGCATTCCCCGATCCTCACCTTGCCACAGTCAATATATTAAAAAATGTCCTCTCCCAAGTGCAACATACTCCCATACCCTACAAAACTCCTTGAAATGCAGTCAAAGCTCAGTGGACAGAGAACGTAGATTTAGAAACATAGAAACATGATGAGAGAAAAAGATCACATGGCCTATCTAGTCTGTCCTTCCATATCAACAACTACAACAGTCCCCTTTTTTTCCTTTAGAGATCCTCTGTGTTTCTACCATGCTTTTTTTAATTCAGTTACTGTCCTCATCTCTACCACCTCCACGGAGAGACTATTCCATGGATCCACCACTCTTTCCGTAAAGAAATATTTCCACATATCACTCCTGAATCTATCCCCCTTCACCCTCATTCCATGACCCCTCATAGCAGAACTTGCTTTCAATTGGAAGAGGTTCTCCCCCTGAACATTTATGCCACAGAGGTATTTAAACATCTCAATCATATCACCTCTATCCTGCCTTTCCTCTAAGGTGTACATATTAAGATCCTTAAGTCTGTCCTCATATGCTTTATAATGAAGACCACTAACCATTTTAGTAGCCACCCTCTGCATTGACTCCATCCTGTTCACATCCTTTTGAAGGTGCGGTCTCCAGAATTGCACACTATACTCCAAATGAGGTCACACCAAAGACTTATACAGAGGCACTATCACCTCCTTTTTTCTGCTAGCCATTCCTCTCCGTATGCATCCAAGCATCCTTCTAGCTTTTACCGTCGCTTTTTCTACCTATTTAGCTACTTTAAGATCATCAGACACAACCATGCCTAGGTCCCACTCTTCTTTAGTGGACAAAAGTACTTCACCCCCTATACTATATTGCTCCCTTGGATTGCTGCAGCCCAAATGCATGACCTTACATTTTTTAACATTAAATCCCAGCTGCCAAATTCTAGACCATTCTTCAAGCTTAGCTAGATCCCTCCTCATGTTATCTATACCTTCCTGGGTGTCTACTCTATTGCAAATTTTGGTAACATCCGCAAAGAGGCAAACCTTACCCGACAGCCCTTCCGCTATATCACTAACAAAGATGTTAAAAAGAATCGGACCAACAACAGATCCCTGGGGCACACCACTGGTAACATCCTTCTCCTCAAAGGGAGCTCCATTTACCTGTACTCTTTGTCGCCTCCCACCCAACCAATTTCTGACCCAAGCGGTAACTTTAGGGTCCATCCCTAGGGTGTTCAGTTTGTTTATAAGTCGCCTGTGAGGAACAGTGTCAAAGGCTTTACTGAAATCTAAATACACCACATCTAGGGCTCTCCCTCGGTCCAACTCGCTGGTCACCCAGTCAAAGAAATCAATCAGATTTGTCTGACAAGACCTGCCTCTGGTGAATCCATGCTGCCTCGGATCCTGTAATCCGCTGGACTCCAGAAACCTCACTATCTTCTCTTTCAGCAGCGTTTCCAATCATTTACTCACCACCGAAGTTAAACTAACCGGCCTGTAGTTTTCAACCACATCCTTACTTCCGCTTTTGTGTAAAGGCATCACATGAGCCTCTCTCCAGTCCTTTGGCACCACTCCCGACTCCATCGAGGCATTGAAAAGGTCAGTCAGTGGAGCTGCTAGAACGTCCAAGTTCCCTCAGTATTCTAGGGTGCATCCCATCCAGTCCCATCACTTTGTCTACTTTAAGTTGAGCTACTTTCTCACAAACACAGTCTTCTGAAAATTGTTCAAGATGTCCCTCGCTTCTGTTCCTGTTTGTGGGTGTTTTCTGAGGTCCTGCTCCTGGTTCTTCATCTGTGAACACAGAACAGAAATATTTGTTAAGCAATTCCGCTTTATCTTCATCAGCTTCTACATATTCCTCCCCTTCACCCTTGAGTCTGACAGTACCACTTTTGCCCTTCCTCTTCTCACTAACATATCTGAAAAATGCCTTATCCCCCCCATTTTATTGCATTGGCTATTTCCTCCTCTTTTTGAATATTTGCTTTCCTGACTACTTTGCTAGCTTCTCTAAGTTTTTCCAAATATAGATGCCTGTCTTCCTCTGTCTGTGATCTCTTGTATTTCATGAAGGCCTCCCTCTTTTTCTTCACTTTTTCAGCTACTTCTTTCGAAAGCCATAGCAGTCTCCTTTTCCTTTTACCGTTATTTACCATTTTAACAAAAAGGTTGGTTGCCCTTAAAATATCCCCTTTCCATTTTGCCCACTGTTTTTCTATATCCCCCAGCTGTTCCCATCCCGCTCACGTTGTGCTGTAATAATTTATACCTTTACTTACAAATCTATTAACTTCTTTCAATGTATTTATATTACTCTCACTAATTTTATCTGTTTTGTTGTTTACACCGCCTTGATTGTATGATAAGGCGGTATAGAAATACAGTTAAATAAATAAATAAATAATGACTCCCTGAGGATTTACCTCCTCCAGCTAGCCTGATGACATCCTACTGGCACTTAGTATTTATTTATGCACTGCATTGACAGTACAGGAAACACTGAATGGGTTTGGTCCCCATACTGTGCAATGAATAAACGAATACTACGTGCCAGTAGGCTATCAGCTCTACTGCCACTTAGTATTCAGGCCAGCTGGAAGAGGTAAGATCATGCCTTCCACCTGTTGGGCTTTCAATGGATTTCATAGAGCTTTGGGGAGGAGAAGAGCATTTGGGAAAGAGTTTAAAATTCTGTGGATGGAGTGGTAATTTGGTTGGGGGATGCCAGTATTGTAAGGATTTCTTTCAAATATATCGGGTTGAAGGGAGTGCAGAACTGGGGGATGCCAGTGCTGTGGGTTTTGTTTTTTGAAAGGATCAGGTGTGAAAGATAAATCATTTGCAACTAGACGCCAATCCCCCACACAATTTGAAAATTTTGGAGAGAGAGAGTGGAGATCCTCCAGGGGGCCTTCAGGTCCTCACTCAACATCTTATATTATATAAAGGAAGGAGAGATTTTTAGGGAGGGGAGAGGCTGGCATCCCCCTGCTGTACTTGATTTGAGCCATGGGAGAGGACTTAACTGGCTAACTGTTCCTCACGGTTCTCCCACTCACAGTTCTCCCACAGTTCTTCCCTTCAGTCTATTCAAACTTCTGCTGTACAACTTACCATCCACCTGTATCGCTACACTTACATAACCCTTCTTCTCAAGTCACTTCATTGGTTCTGTATCCATTTCCACATACAGTTCAAACTTCTTTTATTGACTTAAAAGTGCATTCATTCTGCACTTCCTTATTACTTCCCCTCTTTCCCTAAAACCCTTCTAAGAACTCCACTCATCAGATAAATCACTCTTATTTGTGCCCTTCTCCTCCACCACCAACCCTAGACTCCATTCCTTCCTTCTACCTTGCTGTAATGTACGCCTAGAATAACCTTCCTGAGTCAGTACATCATGCGCCTCCCTGGCCTTATTCAAATCTAGGCTATAAACCCTGCTTTTAGAGTCTGCTTTTCACTCTTAACCCCTTATTCTTCAGATTAGCACCCATGGGGAATAATTTAATAAAGGGAGGGGGCACTTTTACACGCGAAGTAGTTTGGGTGGAGTGTAGGAAGAGCAGATAAATCCATGTGAAATTATAAAATATTTTATATAGTCATTTCAACCAGCTCTAGGGTTAGTGTAAATGATCATGCCATAAAAGAAGCCACATTTTTTGCCCACTTGCACTATAAAAAGGAAGTGCCTACTTTTCTTTATAAAATAGGCTTAAAATAGGTATGTTTGGACTGCCTTAAACTGGGCACCCAGTTATAAAATTACCCCAATGTTGTTTTTAATAATTTCCTATAATAAAATAAACTCCCTAACCTCTTATTTATCCTGTATTCCTGGCTTGAATAAATGATAAACTCTGTTAAGCAGGGTTTGTCTCTTATGTGTATGTGTAGAGCGCTGCATATATCTAGTAGCACTATTGAAATGATTAGTAGTAGTAGTTAGTGCTGATTTTCAGGGCTAAACAATTAAATTTAGGGTAAGGGCATTGCACATCATAAATCTAGCCAGTTTCAGCTGAAGTTTCACCTAACAATAGGTATTATGAGGTATTATGTTGGCTAATATATACTTTATATCAAAGAGGACTCAGGGTGTTCCCTTCTTCTGCAAGTATGTACTGTTTCCAGGAAGATAAATTATACCAGAAAGCTGTTCTGGAGATAAGCATTCCTGGAAATGATGCTTTGTGGCTGAACAATGCAAGGTCTCAGTTGGGCACAGCACATATAAACTTTGGATATCATATTCAAGAACAAAATTATAGCATGTAATGTGAAGAATGATAAAAGCTAAAGGGAATTTAGAACATTATTCTCGGTATTAATGATTAGGAATAGCAATAACAACATAAAAACAAACATGAGGGCAGTCATAATCCAAACTATCTTTAATATGAACATGGAGTGAAAGAATATTAATCATATCCATAGTAGTAATACACTCCTCCTCTATACAAGACCGACTCCACCCGTGTCTAGTCTTCCTCCTTGTCTAGCATCACCTATTTCTCTTCCCTCCCTCTGCCATGTGGTTCCTGCATTGACCCTTCAACCTCTTATCCCCCATTCCTGCATTTTCCTAACTAGCCCATACCCGTGCATAACTCTCTCTGAGGCATCTCCACAGGCCGACCGGAAAAAGGTATGTGTCAGAGGGAGTGGAACTGGCAGGAACTTCAAGGAGCAGCTGAATCAAAATGACTCCATCTTTACTGGATTTTTTAATTGCGGTGCAGCGGGGGGGAAGGAGGAACAGCAACCCTAAGTAAATACTCTCACCTGTTACTTGACGGCATTGTGGCAGGGCAGGGGATTCACTGAATCCCTTGAAGGCCCTGAACACACACAACTGCTTGGCAAAGTGCATTCTCTGCAGACAATGCATCCCCTTAATGCCTGCACCAGGGGCAGGCCACCCCCCCCCCCCCCCCCCACCCCACTTGGTCTGCTGCTGGTACCCTTAAACTTTCCCTTCTAAAACTGCAACTTCTATGGGTATCTAGCAGCAGCAGGCATACATGTATATTTACACCTGCTTGGGAGCACATTTGTATCTGCTAGGAATTACACATTTTGGGACTGATTCTATATAGCACATGCAGGACGGTACGTACTATTCTAAAGGACTTACATGCTTGAATAGGCACTTAAACAGATGCTTTAAACAGTCACTATTCTGTAAGTGCACATGTAAGTGCCACTTTCAGTTGTAGTGTGTGGGGGGGGGGGTGGAGCTTGGGTGGAGTCACTGCTAGCTCAACCATTAGGCAAACTAGGTGGCCACTTAAGGTGGCAACTTCTGGGCGGCAGCAAAATGTAGGGCATTCAAAGCTAAACAATAGAGTTTGACAGCCAGAGGTGGAGTAAAGCTTAAGGTTTGCCTAGGGCAGCAACACCTTCAGCCAACTCAGGGGCCATCAGTGGATGCAATGTAGGTGGGGTTTACATCTACTTGCATAACTTATAGAATACTATGACTTATGTGCGTCACAGCATCAATCTAGGTATGGTCAGTTAGGCCTGCTGTAGACCAGGTGTAACTGCCACGCCTAGTCTCAGTCATGTCTATAAGCCCCTGTTCTATAAAGTAACACCCACGCACGCTGTACTATATAGAATAGACCCTAAATACATGTAATGATTATTTTCTGTACACCACTTTCATTTTGCTTTAGTTATAGAATGTGGTAAATAACTATGATTTTAAGTACGTAATTTAAATTCAGGACTCTGGGGTTGTACTCTCTGAAGTAATTCCTGTCCCACATTCAGGTCTCTAGGGACCGGTTGAGCTTGAAATTCTCAATGATTGGAAAAGACAATTGTGAGGGAAGAGGACTTTAGATTTGTTAGAAACTGAGGAACATCCTGGAGAAGGGGAGCCTGTTCCAACAGAATAGACTCATCCTTAACCAGGGTGGGATCTGGCTGCTGGCACCAACAAGACAACAGGAAACAGCAGGGCCGGATTTACCTTGAGTGAGGCCCTACGCCAACAAAAATTGTGGGCTCCCAGCAGGGGCGGCCCAAGGGGGGTGCGGGGCCTCATTTGCATAAGGGGCCTCATTTGCATAAATATTTGCATAATGTTACCATATACTAACTTTTAGTAAACGTGCCTCTTAATGAGTGTATGGATAAAGAAAGACTAAAAGATTTCTACATTACTATAATCCAGTGCCAACTGCCAGACACATTAGGAACTACTACAAACACTGCCCATTTAGAACCCATAGTAAACCCGCCGTATCCTAACAGCACTACCAGGACTCACAAAGCACCATACTCTACCAATCAAAAGGCAACACTGCAAATATTAAACCAATACATTTCAGAGAACAACAATACATGACCTACTGGGGAAAGAGAACAAGTGGCAATGTCAAATAGGAATTATATAAACAGAACACCTCAGCTCAGTTACACATGCAGAACATAGACCATCACCAAACAAGTAATCACAATTTAGAAACAGGAAGACAATAATTAAACTGGGAATCCCAAAAGCCAAACTTGGAATGTACAACACTGTAGAAATAAAACTATACATTAATTTGCTCTTGTACTAAACAAAGCGCAGACGTTAATGATGCACATTTACCAGAGCTGACATATTCCAATTAATAAATTCAAAATAAAGAGATATTTTTCTACCTTTTGTGCATTTTTTTCAGCTGCAATTGCTCCAGCCACTTTCTTCTGGTTTCTTCGTGTCTTCTGCTAACTCTCCATCGTCTGCTGTCCATTTGTCCTTTCTTCTCTCTTCTAGATTTTTTTCCATTCTCTCTCTACATCTGCTTTAACATACTAATCTTTCTCCTTTTGCTCTTTCCTCATTCCTATTTCATCCACTCAAATTTTACCCCTCCTTCCTCAATCCCCACTTACTCTCCCAATACCCGGCCAATTGTAGATTTTTTATCCCTCCCACACAAAATATTTTTCCCTTCTCCATTTTACTCTTCCAGCCCCATCCCATTCTAATCCTCCCCAACATCAGCTCCCTTCTAGGTCCAGCCTCACCCAGCATCCATTCCCTTCTAGTCCCTGCATCAGCCCATTTCCAGTCCTAGCCATCCATCAGCCCATTTCCAGTCCTAGCAACCCCCCAACCCAATACCAGTCCTAGCCCCCCATCAACCCACTTACAGTCCTTAACCCATCACCCCATTTTCAGTTTAAGCCCCCCTATAATCCATTACCAGTCCTAACCCCCCATCAGCCCACTTCCAGTCCTAACCCCATCAACCCATTTCCAGTCAGCCCCCCATAGCCCATTGCCAGTCCTACCCCCACCCATCAGCCCACAGCCCATTACCAATCCTAACCCCATCATCCCACCTCCAGTTTTAACCCCCCAGCCCATTTCCAGTCCTAGCCCCCCCATAGCCCATTACCAGACAGCCCCCATCAGCCCACAGCCCATTACCAGTCTTAACCCCCCCCCAAAGCCCATTGCCAGTTCTAAGCCCCCCCAACAGCCCACAGTCCATTACCAGTCCTAACCCCATCAGCCCACCTCTAGCCTTAACCCCCCCCAGCCCATTTCCAGCCCCAGCCCCCCCAATAGCCCATTACCAGTCCTACCCCCCCATAGCCCATTACCAGCCCTACCCCCCCAGCCCATTTCCAGCCCCAGCCCCCCCAATAGCCCATTACCAGTCCTACCCCCCCCCATCGCCCATTACCCGCAATACCCCCCCAGCCCATTTCCAGCCCCTGCCCACCAATAGCCCATTACCAGTCCTACCCCCCGCCCATCGCCCATTACCAGTCCTACCCCCCCCCCCCCCGTCGGCCTAAAGTAAAATTTAATTTAAAAAAAAAACCTGGTGGCTGCCGCCGCGGGGCCCCCTCTGCTGCCGCTGCAGCACCGACTGACCCGCGGGGGCCCCGTCTATAAGCTGAAGCCGTCGGGTCGGGTCGGGTCGGGTCGGTCGTTCCTCCCTCCCTCCCTCCGTGCAGGCTGCAGGCTGTGAGAGACGCAAAGAGAGAGCGTCTCCTCGCGTCTCTGTTAAGCCCGCAGGGGCTGATGGGAAATTTCCCATCAGCCCCTGCGGGCTTAACAGAGACGCGAGGAGACACTCTCCTTTCGCGTCTCTCACAGCCTGCAGCCCGCACGGAGGGAGGGAGGGAGGGAGGAACGACCCGACCCGACCCGACGGCTTCAGCTTGTAGACGGGGCCCCCGCGGGTCAGTCGGTGCTGCCGCGGCAGCAGAGGGGGCCCCGCGGCGGCAGCCACCAGGTTTTTTTTTTAAATTGTATTTTAAAAAAATTTACTTGTTCTTTTTTTGTGGGCCCCTGCCGGCTGTGGACCCTACGCCATGGCGTACATGGCGTATAGGTAAATCTGGCCCTGGGAAACAGAACAGCTGGTAAACATCAAGGCTGTGGCAAAGGCTGAAATAGCACAGATGGATTTAAATAAAGAACATTCAGAAAAGAGTAATTAGACCTTATCTGCTAATTAGCGCTCCTATACGGACTCCAGTCCAGTCCCTTTACTTCTGGGTTGTGTACCCCTTCTAGCAGCTTTGGAGACTGAGCTCTTCGTTATTCTGATGATCCTCCAGTATAAATACCACTGGCTCCTCCCACCAGATTCAGTATTCTATTGACAAAGCAGACTCAACGGAGAGACAGTAAAACAACAAAACAACTTTAACTTTACTTTAACTTTACTTGAACCCCCACCCGGCACTTAACTTGAGAAAACAATTCTCCTCCCATCCTCCTGGAGAGATGACCTTTTCACCCCTCCCCCAAGAGGTGAAGGAGTACCTGAACTAAGAATTGAACGTAAGCAATCTCTCTCTTACCTTTGCACGGACACCATAATCCTCTGAACAAAATGGCACAGCGGATTCCCGCTTCTTGACTTACCTGTGCCCTTCGGGTCGCCTGTTACCTGAAAACTGGGTGGGAACAAGGGACTGGACTGGAGTCCCTATAGGAACGCTAATTAGCAGGTAAGGTCTAATTACTCTTTCCTAGGCGTTCCTCCAGTCCAGTCCCTTTACTTCTGGGATGTAACAGAGCAGTTCAACGCCGGGCGGGACCAGACAGTGCGGCCCGAAGCACCACTGACCAAAACTCCGCATCCTCCTTAGCGTGAACATCAAACCGATAAAATTTAGCAAAGGTATGCAGAGAAGACCAAGTTGTCGCCTTGCAAATCTCCAAAGGCCGGACCAAACTAAACTCGGCCCACGACGTCGCCAAACCCCGGGTAGAATGGGCTCGGAAATTTCCCGGAACCGGTCTACCCCTCTGAATGTTCGCTGCTGCAATGGCCTCTTTGATCCATCTGGAAATGGACCCCTTGGACGCCGCCTCCCCCTTACGTGATCCTCCAAACAACACAAACAACCATTCCGACTTATGGAATGGCGAAGTGCGCTTCAAGTAACGCCTCAAAGCTCTTCTCACGTCAAGTTTGTGGAGACGAACATCCTCTGACCCGTTCCCTGCCCCCGAGAAGGAGGGAAGGGAAACTGACTGATTCACATGAAACGGCGAAACCACCTTGGGTAAGAAGGAAGGGACCGTCCGCAAAACCACCTTCTCTTTGAAAAACAAAAGAAAAGGCGGACGGCACGACAGCGCTTGAAGTTCAGAAACGTGCCTAGCCGAACAGATCGCTACCAAAAACACTGTCTTAAGCATCAAGTTCTTCAAAGAGGCTTGCTCCAGAGGCTCAAACGGATGACCAGCCAGAATATTCAAAACCAGATTAAGATCCCAGGGAGGGACCGCCAATGCTCACTGAGGACGAACCGGCCTCAGCACCCTCAGGAACCTATCTACATCCGGATGCTGTCCTAGAACCTTGCCCTTAATCTTGCCCCTGTAGCAAGAAATGGCTGCTACCTGCACCCGAAGAGAACTGGCAGCAATCCCTTTTTCCAAGCCTGCCTGCAAAAATTCCAACACTTCTGGAACAGCAACTGACAGAGGACGTTTATTCCGGTCTGCACACCAGCCCTCAAAAATGCGCCAGACCCTCACATAGGAGAGACAGGTAGAACGTTTATGAGCCTTCAACAAAGTGGAAATTACTGCACCGGAATATCCTCGCCTGCTCAACCATGCCCTTTCAATAGCCAGGCCGTAAGCGAGAACCAATCCACTTGCGGCATCTGTAAGGGAACCTGGATTGTCCCTTACTGGCAGCCGCCACGGCTTGTTGGCCACCAGTCTTACTAGATCGGCATACCGCGGACAATGTGGCCAATCTGGAGCTATCAGGATCCACCCCCGGTGGTTTTCCACCCTCTGAAGGATCTTTCCTATTAGCGCCCACGGAGGAAACACATAAAGCAGCCCCTCCGCGGGCCACTGCTGTACCAGAGCATCCAGTCCCTCTAACATCCTTTCCCTTCTTCTGCTGAAGAAGTGACTGGACTTGGCTGATTCGAACCTTGCCATGAGATCCATGATGGGCGGTCCCCAGCGCCGCACCACCTGTTCGTACACCTGATGGCAGAGCTCCCATTCTCCACTTTGACATTTTCCACTCCAGCCACATGCTGTGCCGATAGCGCCTCCAGATGAGCTTAGGCCCATGTCAGCAGTTCCTCTGCCTCTTCCTCCAGAAACAGGCTGCTTGTGCC
This sequence comes from Ichthyophis bannanicus, assembly GCA_033557465.1. Classification (NCBI taxonomy): domain Eukaryota; kingdom Metazoa; phylum Chordata; class Amphibia; order Gymnophiona; family Ichthyophiidae; genus Ichthyophis; species Ichthyophis bannanicus. The sequence continues at coordinate 412,559,569 of CM066037.1, forward strand.
GCCCTGCCGGTTGATATAGGCTACCGTGGTCACATTGTCTGAAAATACCCAGACTGCCTTCCGGTGGAGCCACTGCTCAAAGGCCCAGAGCGCTAGCAACACCGCTCGCATCTCCAATCTGTTGATGGACCACTGGGCTTCGGCTGTCGTCCATGTCCCTTGTGCTAATCGTCCCTCGCAGTGAGCCCCCCAGCCCGACAAACTGGCATCCGTCGTCAACTGCAACCATCTTGGGGACTCGAGAGGCATACCTCGTTCCAGATTTCCCGCCCGGAGCCACCACTGAAGACCTTCCCTGGCCTCCAGAGGACACGGGAGACACACCAACAGGGACTGACTTGATGAGACCAACAATGGAGCAGAGCACGCTGAAGAGGTCTCATGTGCGCTCTGGCCCAAGGAACTAACTCGATCGCCACTGCCATCATCCCCAGCACCCGTAGATAATGCCACGCCAAGGGAGACTTCATGGCTAGAAACTGCCGAATCAGAATCCACAGTCCAACGGCCTGCTGAACCGGCAAAAACACCCTTCCTTTGTCTGTGTCGAACCTTGCACCTAAATACTCTATCACCTGGGATGGTTCCAGTCTGCTTTGTGTCAGATTAATAACCCACCCCAGTCTCCGAAGGAGTTCTACTACCCTGTCTGTCACCTTCCGACTCTCCTCCTCGAACTTGGCCCGAATCAACCAGTTGTCGAGGTATGGGTGAACCAAAATACCTTCCTTGCGCATTACCTTGGTGAAGGTGCGTGGAGCTGTTGCTAGGCCGAAGGGCAAGGCCTGAAACTGAAAATGTCCCCGAGGAACTGCGAAACGCAGGAACTGCTGGTGAGACTCGCGAATCGGAATATGCAAGTACGCCTCCGTCAGATTGAGAGAGGTCAAAAACTCTCCCTGCTTCACCGCTACTATTACCGATCTCAAGGTTTCCATGCGGAAATGAGGCACTCGGAGACACCGATTGACCCACTTCAAGTCGATAATTGGCTGAAAGGTGCCCTCCTTCTTTGGTACCATGAAGTAGATGGAGTATCGACTGCAACCGCACTGGTCGCTGGGCACTGGCACGACCGCCTCTAATTCCAGCAATCGGTCCAGAGTTTCTTCTACTGCTGCTCTCTTCACCTGGGATCTGCAGGGAGACTGAACGAACGATAGGACCACTGGAGATGTCAATTCGAGAGTGTAGCCATCTCAAATTACCTCCAGAACCCATTAATCGGACGTGACCCAGGTCCAGGCAGGGAAAAACTGCCACAAACGCCCCCTACCGGCACTACCCCGACCTGGACCCTCCTCACTTCATTGTGACTTCCTGAGGGCCGAGGTAGAGGAAGAGGACCCAAACCCTCTTCCTGCCCCCCGAAATCCCTGGAAGGCCTGTCCTCACGATGGAAAACATCCCCTTTGAAAAGGAGAGAACCGCGACGCCTGAAATTTCTGGGCCTCCCGCGGCTGCACCCTAGTAGAAGTGGAAGGACGAGATTGCTTCTGCCGATCCTCGGGCAGTCTACCACCCTTGGATTCTCCCAAATCCTTCACCAGCTTATCCAGGTCCTCCCCGAACAGGAACTTTCCCTTGAAGGGGAGCTTACTAAGGCGAGTCTTAGAAGAACCATCCGCCACCCAGTTCCGTAGCCAAAGGTACTGACGGGCCGCAATCACCGAAGCCATGTTCTTTGACAAGCTTCTGACCAGGCCATACTGGCTATCCACCAGATAGGCTGCCCCTGACTCAATTCTTTCCGCTTCCCCTTGTGAATTACCAGGAGAGTCGCCAGGCAGCTGGAGTTGTTGTGACCAGCGCAGACAAGCACATGCAACCCATGTCCCACAAATCGAGGCCTGAATAGCCAGAGCACTAATATCAAACGCTTGCTTCAGTAAAGTGTCCAGCTTCCAGTCCTGGGGATCCCGCAGAGCCGTGCTGCCTTCCACTGGAATAGTTGTCTTCTTGGTCACAGCCGAAACCGCTGCGTCCATCCTAGGCGAACACAACAGCTCCCTATCGGACTCCAGCAAAGGATACAAGCGGGCCATGGACCGGAATCCCCTTAACGCCAAATCCGGCTGGTCCCATTCTTCTTGAATCATCTTCCTGACCACCCGGTGGACCAGGAAGACTTTCTGCGATTTCCTTACCGCCTGAATAAGAGGGTCCTCCAATGCTTCGTCCTCCCCTGGCACCCCCAGGACCATATTGAGTACCTTCAAGGACTCTGCGATCAAAGCCGGCAACTCCTCCCGGTGAAAGACCCGCACAATCCTAGCTCTCTGTTCATCTTGGATCGCGCCCTCTTCAAGTTCCTCCTCTTCTTCCCCTAGTTCTAGCTCCAAAAACTCCTCTTCATGGTCCCCCATCAACTGCCGAGGGGGCGAACCGTCTCTCACTAGCTTCTGCCGCTTAGACAGTATAGCAGACTCAGCTTCACTAAGCCCGCTACCTCTCTTGGGTGGACCGTCCTGTCCTCCCTGCTTCTGCTCCTGCTGATGCAGACAGAACGCCTTATGGAGAAGCAGCACGAACTCTGGGGAAAAGTCTCCCAAGCCTTCCCCTTCCTGAGCCGCCGCAGAAGAAGAAGAAGTACCGGGAAGGGGTTGGGCCTGGGTTTGCTGCTCGGAGACCACAGCCACAAGACTCTTTGACCCTAGCCTTGGCCCTACCTCCTCCCCCAACTCCTGAGCGGTGCCAGCCATCAGGTCCAGTTCCACGCTGGTCTGGAGATTCTGTTCCATAGAGGCGGCTTCTGACACACACCCCTGCAGATGCCTGCCTCTGAGACTGTACCTTGCCTTGTGCCACACACTAGGCACTGAGGCCTAGCCGGTATAATGGAGTTTCTGCCCCAGTGGCACCCGGTACTAAGGCCCAGCCTAAGCCAAAACAAAATATCAAAAGAAAAAAAAACCCGTCATACTTTTTTTTTTTTTAAACCGGGCTCTGATTCCTGTGCCGGGAGCAACCCTAACTGCACACCCCAGACCTGCTAGGCCAGGAAGCGCCAAAAAACGTGCGAAGGAACAAGGCAGCAAAACTCCACTCTCCCCCCCCCCCAACGGCAACACCTACCTCTGATGAGAGACGCTGAACACCACAGGGCGGCAGGCACTTCTGCGGCTCTGTTCCACCCGGCTCGCTGCCAAAATCGCCACTTCTTTATCTGCACCGCTGACTGCCGAATCCCGCCCTTGTGCTCAGCCTCCACGAGGGTTTCGGCCACGAGATGGGATTGGCCCGGCAGGCAGCAGAAAACTTCTACTGCTGCCCCAACAGCCCTAAGGCTTTCCTTCCAGGAGGCTACTCACTATCGAAGGGCTCGGGAGGTGCCTCTTCTCTCTTCAGTGGAGCTCCTTGCTAGGCCCCGCGCCTAAAAGAGAGAAGGGGGGGGGGGAAGCTCTCCATCCAGGCACAGCTCTAACTAACCACGCTCCTAAACACTACAGGAGCTACAATAAAAAGAAAGAAAGACAAATAATGTAATAAAATAAAATAAAACCAAGAACCCCCACAATCTCTCCACTAAGTCTACTTCTCCCTGGCTTAGTGCTCCTTCTAGCTGCTTTGGAGACTGAGCTAAACTGAATCTGGTGGGAGGAGCCAGTGGTATTTATACTGGAGGATCATCAGAATAATGAAGAGCTCAGTCTCCAAAGCTGCTAGAAGGGGTACACAACCCAGAAGTAAAGGGACTGGACTGGAAGAACGCCTAGGAATGAATAATTCCAAACTGCCAGAATCATCTTCTAATAAGCAGTTTGCAACTGCAAATAATAATAGTACAAATAAAAAAAGAACTTTAAAATATCTGCATGAAAATGCCAGAAGACTAGCAAATAAGATACTATAAAAGAGTTAGAAGACTGATAGCAAAGGATGATATAAACATATTAGATATCTCATAAACTTGCTAGAAAGAGTATATAATGGGACACTACGGAGTCTGTCTTTTAAACCACTTTAGCTGCTACTGTGGGTTAATGTAGAAATACTGCGTGATGGTAGCAGTTAACGCAGTCAAATTGTAGATATTGCAGGCACTTTTCTGCAATATCTGCATTTTGCGCATTGTAGTCATGGGGAGTTGGGTTTGGGGAGGGTTATAGGCGTGTTGATCTGTGGCGGCCACAGAGGAAAAACTTGTCACACAATGGCTGCCAAAATCAACTCTTCCGGCTTCAAATAATGCCACCTCAAGAGGTAGTGTTACCTGCAGTCTGGCCGCATTGTGGCTGCTGCTGACAGGCAGTAGCCGCAATGTCAAAAGTCAAATCCCACCCAGGTTCCTATCCACGGCACTGAGAATCCTAAACATCCAGACTCCGAACCCCCCTTCAGAATCCAGTATGAACAGCTCCCAATCTCTAATGGGAACTGTTTGGGGGGGGGGGGGGATTGGGGTAGCCATGATCTGCTAAAGAAATGCTGGCTAGCCAGTTGGGCTCCTCCTCCCTCCCTTGATGCTGCGTGAGAGTCCTCCACTGGCATTCTTGCTGGTGTGAGATGGTGCAACAAAATTGCCCTTAGGATCGTGTGCCATAGGCATATCCTGAGGGATAGGCAAGTACGCATCTTGGGACATGCCTATGCTGTTTGATCCTAAGCACAATTATATTGCACCACTTTCCACCAGCAGGAATGCCAATGGAGGACACCCATGCAACTTCAAGCTGCTTAGCAGGAACATTGCCTGGGGGGTTCTGAAGGGAGGTTGGGAGTTCAGTTGGTTAGGACTGTTGGTGTTGTAGATCTGTATATGCCCCACACCAGCAATGTTGATAGGTGAGTGTGGTCCGATCGGGGTCTGGGGGGGGGGAAATCGGTGGAGACTGGAGGGGACAGAGCTAGTGTATTACTAGCTCTGTCCTCCCTTTGCACTTGCCACAGACCCCGTGATCCTTAGAAACATAGAAACATGATGACATAAAAAGACCACATGGCCTATCTAGTCTGTCTTTCCATATCAACAACTACAACAGTCCACTTTTTACCTTTAGAGATCCTCTGTGTTGGTCCCATGCTTTTTTGAATTCAGTTACTATCCTCATCTCTACCACCTCCACTGGGAGACTATTCCTTGGATCCACTACTCTTTCCGTAAAGAAATATTTCTGCATATTGTCGGCACGCCTCCCTGGTGGCCAGTGGACGCCAGGGCAGGTGGGACATAAAAATTTTAATATTAAGATAGGAGAGTCTTTTAAGGGCCAAAAGGCACTTGGTCCTTGTAGTTTTTAGCTCCAATCTTTAAAGAAACCATTAAAGCAGAGTGGTGGGAAAAAGAAGGCTTTTATTCCCTTTACACAGAGGTTCCAATTGTTGGGTTACAACTCAAAGTAAATGTCCTTAATTCAGGTAAGAAAGAAAACTCAGGGTTTAAAGCAAAACTGTTGAATTTCACAGGAATAGCAGTGCTCAGTCAATTAAAGAATGCTCGGTTAGCAATTCAAGCAATTCACAAGTCTGGCAAAGACTCTATGCTACCAGATACACAGAGAGTACAATCCATTTCCTGGTCTGATAATTCTCCTGACAGTTCCACTTGCATTGGCTCATAATCAGATATGTCTGACTCTGTATCCCTAGTTTCTTGGGAAACACCTCCAGGGGTTTTGTATATCTCTTGCAGTACTTGCCAATGTCCTTGGCCTAGCCTAGGGCGTCGGCCACATGCTGTATTAGGATTAAATGTGTTTTCTCTTCTTAGAGGTTTTATAGCAGCTTTACCATAGTCTTTAACATTTATAGCTTTCTTCATAGGCATATATTTATCATACCTTGTATTGCAGCAACAAGCAGGTAAATGGCTTTCTTCAATTGCTTGCCTTTCACAGTCAGCAGCTTGATGAAATCCTTTTCTTTGAAAGTTTGGTTTACCTTGCAGCCTTTGAACCCATTCTCCTGGTAAGCGCCTGCTTCTGCATAAGCCCAGCTCCTGCTCAGCGTGGCTTAGCTTCTCCAGCTGATTCTCCTTTGGCTTCTGCTTGCAATTAGTACAGTGCTTTTGCCTCTTCACGCAAACAGCTCTCTCTCTATCTTGAGCTGGTCCCTCCTTAGGTCCTTCCTCAGCTCCTGGTGAGTCACCTCTCACTCCTGGTGATCCTCTAGCTCCGGAGAAATCAGGTTTCCACTTCAACCTCTCTCCCCTCCAGCACTGTTCCCTCTAAGCTGTGTGTGTGTGCGCGCGCACACACCTCACTGAGCGAGTGCACATACTTTACAACAGAGCGCACAAAAATTACGGTTCTGATTCTGATAGAAAACAACACAGATGTCTTAAAATTTAAAAGTTGTGATTGTAATTACTAGAAATTTTCTGCTTCATTTAGTAATCGTCTATTTTCATTTAATTTGATTAAAATCAATGTGGTGTACATACTGTATTCTGACATGTAGTCAAATTTTAAAAGTATATAACTCCGAGTGTCGTTATGTGGTGCACAAAAATTTAACCTTCCTTCAAAAGCTGCACAGCTGATATTTTATGCGCACACAGCCTACAGAAAATTAGAGGGAACATTGCCCTCCAGTCTTCCACTCTCCCCTTATAAAGCACTCCTGCCTTTGAGGATTGGGAGCTGGTTGTCAGTTCCTCGTGACCAGCCGGGCATGGCCCTTCAGTCTCTCTGAATGCCCTCCTGCTCCCTCTAGCTGGTTCCTGCGAATATTGCAACTTGTGCACATCTTTTTTTCTCTGAAAAACAGCTTCTTTTTTCTCCTCTGGGTTTTCATCAGCCCTCGCTGCATTACAATATCACTCCTGAATCTATCCCCCTTCACCCTCATCCCATGTCCCCTCGTAGCAGAACTTGCTTTCAATTGAAAGAGGCTCTCTCCCTGAACATTTATGCCACGGAGGTATTTAAACATCTCAATCATATCACCTCTATCCCGCCTTTCCTCTAAGGTGTACATATTAAGATCCTTAAGTCTGTCCTCATATGCTTTATAATGAAGCCCACTAATCATTTTAGTAGCCACCCTCTGCACCGACTCCATCCTGTTCACATCCTTTTGAAGGTGCGGTCTCCAGAATTGCACACTATACTCCAAATGAGGTCGCACCAAAGACTTATACAGAGGCATTATCACCTCCTTTTTTCTGCTAGCCATTCCTCTCCGTATGCACCCAAGCATCCTTCTAGCTTTTGCCGTCGCCTTTTCTACCTGTTTAGCTACTTTAAGATCATTAGACACAACCACGCCTAGGTCCCGCTCTTCTTTAGTGGACAAAAGTACTTCACCTCTTATACTGTATTGCTCCCTTGGATTGCTGCAGTCCAAATGCATGACCTTACATTTTTTAACATTAAATCCCAGCTGCCAAATTCTAGACCATTCTTCAAGCTTAGCTAGATCCCTCTTCATGTTATCTACACCTTCCTGGGTGTCTACTCTATTGCAGATTTTGGTATCATCTGCAAAGAGGCAAACTTTACCCAACAGCCCTTCCGCTATATCACTAACAAAGATGTTAAAAAGAATCCTTGCATCAGTAGGCCCTACAGGACTACTGAGATACCTGCCGATGGATTATTGTATTATTGTCTATATGGGACTGACACAAACAGTAATCGAATCATTACAGTTAGCTCAAAATGCCACAATTTGTGTAATTGACAACTTTTGGCATTTTGACCACATTACACTAGTGTTTGTCTAACTCCATTGGTTGCCAATTAGGTACTATGGGACCCTAGCCTGGGCCCTAGGGCTTACAGGCTTAGGGCTGACTTGTAATGTCCTTAAATAAAGCTTTTCTGACTGTCCCCAGTGGAATTCTGGGACTTGTAGTTAGTCTTTTCTTGAGCAAGGACAAAATGTAGTGTGAGACCGTTGGTAAGGCATACAAGAATATTTATTTTTCTATGGGGATTTCCAAGGCATTAAAATTCAAACACAAGGCATTAGGATACTTCTCCAACACAAAGGATAACAGAAGATAACTGGCAACTGAGGTAAATGGAAACCAAAAGTCCTGCTAACCTTAGCAGCTGTTTTTCATTAAACAAAACAGTACTCGGCACAGCTTCTTTTATCTCTTTCAAACAAAAGGTAAACTTTCTTCTTGGCACAACTGTTTTCCCTTTTAAACAAACTTCTGGTAACCCACAGCTTTTTGCACAACTGTGGTTTTCCCAGTTCAAACAAACTTCTGGTAACTTACAGCTTCTTTGCTTTAGAAGAAAATTCTCACTTGGTAAAACACATCCTTGGCATTAGAAGACTATTAGCAGTTACAGAGTTATGCACAATACAGCTTCTCACTCTTTCTCAGCTCTGCTTAGTAAGGCTCGGTCTTCTTTTAAACAGAATGAGCAATCCATTGGAGAGATTCCTAGGTCAGACTCTGGCACATAAGAATTGACCTGCATTTCCTCCTGGGCTAAAGAATGCTCATTGCCTTCTACAGTCTTAAAAGCTCCCTCAGCTTCTCTGTCTTGTAGGAACTTTTGAAACTGGCTCCACAGCAAATCTTTCTGATTGGGCACAGTTACTTTGGGAGAATAAGCCTCTCTCTCAGGGAACACTTGTGCTAATGTTTCTAGTGTTTTTAGCTCAGCTGTTCTACTCACTGCTGGGGTTTGGCTTTTTCCACTCTCAAGCGTCTCCACCCACCTTCTGGCAGTTGTAGGGCTCAGGTCTGGCTCTTGTACACTAGCTGTTGCAAACTGTTCCTGTTCATCTGTAAGCTGTTCAGCTATACATCTGTTGGCTTCACTTCTAGGAGCATTTCTCGGACACCCACTGCTTCCTTTTCTACTGACCTCTTTCAGCTTCTGGAAGTCAGACTTCTTGTGCCTTTCTCCACTCCTTCTCTCATGAGATCTCTCCTGAAAGCCTTCCTGGAATCCTTCTTCCTCTCCAGGATCTCCCAGGGCTCTGGGATATCTCTTCCCACTGCAATCTCCTTGCTCCAGGATCTCTCCTTCTCCTGTAGAAGTGACTCTCCCTTCCTTTCTTCCTCTCTGGTCAGTGAGGTTTTAAAAACCGTTTCTTCCCTGCCACACCCTTGCCTTCGCACAGGCCTTTCCAATCAGTATCTAAGCCTGCCCCCACTTCAGAGTCTGGGCGTGGCTTAGCCTCAGCAGAGACAGGATTTTTTTTCTTTCCTGCTCTGTACGCTCTGTGCACAGCTTGTCTGTCACTTGTTTTAAAGGCAGAAACATGGTTTTCTTCTATCTCCATCTGTTCTTGGCCGCTCTCCTCATCACAGTACCTATTATTTTTAAATGTTTGTGCATGCTATTTAAGGCAATTTACCATTTGTCTAGTGCTGAACTAGGCAATCTTAGTAAATATCTGTCTTTGCATTCTTTGCATTTATCTCAACTAGAATTGTTGGTAGCTCCGCTCTTGGTGGTGGCTATCTAAAGCTTCAATACATGAAAAATATTCTCAGTGCACAGTCCTCAAAATTGGAATTCATTGCCTTTATGTATTCAACAAGAACTTAATTTTATGAAATTCCATAAATCAGTGAAATAACATCAGCATAAATTCACTTTTTAGGATTCTATTTGAAATTTTGTTTTTCTCATTCTTATTGTCAGTTTATATATAATGTGTTGTTTTATCTGATTATGTATTTATGAAATATGGGGTCTATTCCATCCTGTTTGGACATCCATCCCCGCTATTCGCTCCCCTACCATCTCCGTCAAAAGCCTCCCTGTACAAATGAGGTGTTTGTATGGGGAGGCTTAGACAGGGGTGAGAGGGGACATTCCGGAGGTGGAGCAAGGACGGGGCATGGGAGGTCCACGACCCTGGACGTACTGGGCCAATTCTGTATGTCCAGGGTTGGTTAACTGGATGGGGGAAGGCAGGCCCGGACTGCATCAGAGAGGTGAGGGGGTGCAGGGTATTCCCTGTAGCCTGACCCTGGCCATGGAAGGCCAGATCAGAGGTTGGGCTGCAGGGAAAGAAGATTGTGGTCAGCAGCTGGGGATTGTGGCTCCTCAATGGAGCCACGGTGCCATGGCAATGGGACATCATGGCACCGTGGCTCCATTCAGGAACCTGAATGAGGTAGCTGGCATGTGGCTGTGCATGCAGGCCGATTGGAATCAGGTCCCGGCCTGCACGTAGAGGCCCTAGACCCAGTTCTGATCCCGCGGGATACGTATAGAATGTGCTTCAAGGTACCTTGATTTGCAACCTGCTCTGAAGCATGTAATATGAGGATATAAATCTGATAAATCTGATAAATAAATAGTAATAACGTGTTAATGGTTTTAACATGTGCTAACATGATAGTGCATGTCAGTAACTCTAGCCCCAGATTGGGAGACGGATTGTGCTATATGTTCAGGATGGCAATCCAGTTCACCTGAAATTGCATACAGTTGAGCAAGATAAAGGGGTATGTTTACTAAACCGCGTTAGTGCAGCTCGCGTTAGGAGCCGCGGTAATAATCAAAACCCCCAAATAAGGAGATGGGCGGGACATCGTAACACCTAACGCGCGTTCCAAAAACGAACGAGCGATACAGGGCGCGGTAGCGCGTCACCGCGCGTTAAGCATAAGAAGCCACCCAGACATACATGCCCGATACAGAGCTGTAGCACAATGGTTACTGCAGTGACTGCTGATACAGGCATAATGGGTTCGAGTCCCCAGGGTGCCAGATGCATAAGGCTGGCTGACGCAGCATCCTGTACATTATATAGTGAGTGAGGGGGCATTTGTTTGTTTTGTAGGGTTGCTAGCAAACACACCCACACAGTGGCGTACGCAAAGGTGCAGCAGAAGGCACCCCATAACGCACACCATAGGCTACATTATAAAGTGGAGTGTCCGCTGAGGCACATCAAAATGTCCCCCATAGAGCATCCCATAAGGGAACGTAAAGGGAGCCAGATAAGGTGACACATGGTGCGCCCTATGAGGCTCAGTAAGGTTATATTACGCTGAGGGGCTGTCGCTGGTAGCAGTCATGTGTATTTAAAATATATTATGCAGCAGACAGCCCTATAAAAGGAGTCCACTGTGGGTCTGAACCCATGACTACTGGCCCCACAGGCAATGAAGGAACCACTGGCCTGCAGCCCCATAGCTGCTAACAACCCCCTGGCGGTCTACTGGAGGGCAGCAGGACACCACCCTAACTGCCTGCTGTGTTGGCTAGGATCTGTACCAATGCAGGCATACCCATGGTGCACTGCACACGCAGACCAGCAGTCCAGAGATGAACACAAGAAGGGGTACGTACCCACATAGCCCCCTGGTATGGTAAGGTGAAATGACTGTGTGCGTCACTGTCACATAGTAGCAACAGACAGTATCCCAACAGGGTGCCCCATAAGAAGCTAGAAAAGGTGTCTTTTAAGGCAGACTGATCCGTAGCACAATGGGTAAGACACTGTCAGGTGGTGCAGGGTCTGTGAGTTCAATTCCCCCTGTGTGCCCAAGGACCAAAGCTACCTGCAACAGTACCCTCCACAAACAGTAGTCACTCATATGTATAACCAGTCACACCTCTGTTTAAACCATAGATGACCCCATATTTTTGTCGGACACAAAGAACCTGAGAGGTGGGAAAAAATGACCACCTCCCCTCGTTGGGAGTGTCCGTTTAATCCAGAGAGCCTCAGCCCCCAAAGGTAGAAAACAGTGTGAATCTGCAGCCAGAACCGGGTGTGTGAAACGTACAAAGTCAAATATATACACAAATCATTTAATAAAGGAAAGACAACGTCAAACTGTGCTTGAAACAATGCAGGGGACAACCCAATTGTCCTGCCATTGGAATCCTGCAGGAAACATCACCAGGACATGCTTTGTGTGGCACAACTATGGGCCCTGTACTAAGTGAATGTGTCCCTGCCAGGTGGGCGTATCTGTGGATGAGTGTGCGTCATGACCCCCACACTAGGTCAGTAATGTCATAGGTAGTCTGTTTTGTACGTCCAACAAGTTCTGCTGGCAAACACCCACTCACAGGGATATAACCCGAAGGTGTCATATAGGGTAACCTTTTTAAAGCCACACCAGAGGGCAAAGGCTAATGTGCACTGTCTGCCACAGCACCCTATAGGGCGTTTCACAAAGCGCCCCATAGGGCATGTTATAGGGTCCCTGATGAGTCACTGTGAGGAGTCTGCAGTGTGAGGGTTTTGCTGCTGTCAGCACCAATGTAAAGCAAGATAACAAAATGCCCCCCAAGGTGCGCAAAATGATCCACTGTGTGTTCAAACCCATGACCTAGGGGTCCCCCCAAGCATGGAAGCAACTATTTGCTCATATTGCCAGTGCAAATAACACAGTCCCAATAATGAGGTGGCCAGCTCCTGGAGCAGCACTGTCAAATGACCCAAACACCCACACCAAAACCACAGAAGGTGCACTATGTACATACAAGGGATGCCTGACAAGGAAACAAAGCAAGGTCTCAGCAAACAAGGGCATATGGCAAACACAATCAAGACCAAGGCCATGATCATTATCAAAAATATAAGGCCCAATAACATCACAGACCCCTTGCCAAAACTGAATGTCACAGGCAAAAGCAAAAGCAAAAACAAACATACTATGGTTAGTGTGCGCAAGAAAATGCAGATGTCCGTAACACCTGAACCACAACCCCCTGACTGTGCACCGAGGGGCGCCATGTCGTCACCCAAGGTGCCTGCTGGGGTGCTAAGGATATGGTTGTATGCAACAGTACCCATGGTGCACTGCAGATGCACAGCAGCAGTCCCGAGATGACCATAGGAGGGGCTAGGCACCCCCAGAGCGCCTGTGCCGGAAAGGAGAAATGAATATGTGCGCCACTGTCATAGAGCAGCAAAAGACAGTAGCCCAACAGTGTGGGCAAGAAGAAGCCTGAAAAGGTGTACCAGTACGGTGTCAAGACAGGTGTCCAAAGCTAACAGCAATATGAGGTACATAGGGATAGGAGAATGCTGATGGAACCGTGGCCCATAGAACAATATGGCACGGTGCTCCAAAAATGGTATGTTTGCAAAGGTCAGTGTGCCCTAGGGGCTGCAAGGTGTGCCTGGAGGGCCTGCAGGACCTGTGTGGAACAGAGACAGATGTAGTCCAAACACTACCTAGAACCCACAGTAAAGACAATGAACAGGCGACAGATGGAGGGCGAGTAGGAAGTTAACGGACCCACAACCCTGACAGCATCACACGTGTCTGGCAGCAGCGCAGACAAACATGGCGGTAGCAACAGCATCCCAGCAAAGGGTGTTGGCACCCTGGAGTACCGGAAAACCAGTGTGTGGCAGGTGAGGAGAATATGTGTCCCCCAGTGGAGGGTGAGGTGGCCAGAGGAGTGAGTATAAAATGCAGAACAGGCACAGGACCACCAAGCAAAAAGAGACGCTATGCAGACAACGGTAGCAGGGTGGGATACGGGGCAACAGTCCACAGCAACATACAGGACACCTCACACCACAATGATGCAAATAGATGGACCAAAGGATGGACAGCAAATGTGATCAGGATCATATGAGCGGCCAGGATGTAGAAGCCAAGAAATGAGTGTTACAGCGGCCACAGGTACCAGTGCGGGAAAGGCAGAAGAAAAGAGAAACAGAGAGAGTGCAAAGCTATGACCACTAGGATGGAAAGCACTGCAGAACAGAAATGACCACAACAACACCCTGAGGCACACAGAAATGGATGCAGACAGGATCACAGCATGTCAACATCCAAAACCACAGCTGCGTGTCAGGAGATGAAACAACAGAGCGTAGGCAAGATGCAGTAAACATGTGGAGGAGGGGTCCACAGCCAACAACACAGTCCACAGGTCGGATGGAAGACACATATGAACAGGTCCACACACACACACAGCAGGAAATACAACACAGTGTAAACAACATGCAACTGATCAGGGGAGTGACACATGAGGGGTGGAAGGGGATAGGCCAATGGAGGGCCATGTGGATGGGCTGTGGAAAGGGCAATGGACTGAAAGAGGAGCATGTTAATGACCAAAAGAGATCATGGATGAGGCCCAGGCAAACCCACATCAGCAGCACCAATGCACAGGTAGCCCAGCACATGCACAACCCCAGGAGGAGAACTACAATTAGTCCAGACAATGTGGCACAGGGCCAGCAAACATGCCACACGGATATGAACAGCTCAACCATGGATGGGTGGGCGGAGATGTGATGGGGCTGCACACATGATATGGCCAAGTAAGCAGCAAACAAGGAAGGAAAAGACAATCTCCAGGTGTCACCCAAAACGTCAAGCACACGAGTGTCAATGAAATGGGCTGACCAAACCACCAAATATCCAAAACAACGCAGGTGCAAACATCTGTCCCCAACAGTCAATCACCAGACCCAAGCCGAAAGCATATTCAGCAGTCCGGTGCACCATATGACGTGAAGAACGACATGGGGACCTGTGTGGCAGCCAACGTCGCAAGGACACACCCAACCCACATTGCGACGCCACCCACCTGTTTCTGCCTGTGGAGCCCACACACCCTGACCACCCCCCGCTGGTGCCACCCAAAATCAAAAGCCCTAACTCAGCAGACGTTGCAAACAGACAGTAATATGTGAGGTGGAGGGTCTCAACATGACATGTCCGCACAGTGTATGCACTCACTGTATACACACCAGACACCATCCCCAGCAATGAAAAGACTCCGGTGACAGCATGCAGGGTGACAAGGCCACATGCCATGCCAACAGTGACGGTTCAAAAATCACCAACCCATGTACAGCTCATCACCCCCCTACTGCAAAAAACGAAACACCCAAACAGGTCATGGCAGCAACGGCAGGCAAGTCACCGCAGGAACAGTAACAATAGGCCAGCAGTGAGTCAGAGAAAAAGGCCTGTGTCCAAGGTGCAGAGGACTATCTCCCTGTGTCACCAACATCCAGGAACACGCTCACATGGGTGCTGTGGCCAAGCACATATGGATGACGGGATCACCAGATGCAGTGGAGCACATGTGTCAACATTGTTGTCTGTGACCTGTGCGAAAAGATGAAGATATCAGGTAAGGGAATGGCACACCCACCCACGACCCCTGGAGGACAGAAAGGAGACACACACATAAAAACAGCAACACACAGAATGCATAGATAGCACCACATGACATGGCCACAGCACTGAGCACAGTGCACATGGACCACTGAAGGAGATGTCCCTGAAGACCAGGACACCATCCCAATATGTTCATGTAAATGCACATGACACGCATACACCCCAGGGGTCCAGAGCATGTGCAGCAGCGGTGGCACACAGAGATAACAACGAAGGACATCCTGATAGCAATAGGCAAAATGCAGCATCAGCACGTGGTGTATGTCCCAGAGGATGGAAGGTGAGGCCCACCTGAAAGGTACACCAGTGGCCTGACTGGGAATGTCCGTGTCAGGCAAGAACACAAAGAGCCCCAATAGCGGATGCAGACACCAATGGACGGCGGACATCACCACGTCTGCATGGGTAGCTGTGAGAGGAATATGTCCACGGTGCAGTGTGTTTTGCGGAAACACAATGTTGATGTACATTGGATCACCAGCAAAACTGTGACCCATCTGAGAAAAATATATGACACATGTGCACAATGTACATTAGCCCACAAGCAGAAGGTAACAGAGGGATGATGGAACATAATTGGAGAGGTGGCCAAACACATCCCTACAACACAGATAGGCAGGGTAGCGCATACTGAACGGTCATGTAGACAGGTCAATCAGAAACAGTAACATACACAGTGTGAAAAGGTAAGCATGCCAGAAGGTTCAGATGGCAGGACCCCCAACACTGAACGACAAATGGAGACACAGCACAGTACATGCATGAGTTGCACAAATCTGTCAAATGACCCAAATGGCTGTGGCTGTTCAACATACCCTCCAACAATATAATGTCCTGTGCCCGAGTACACACACAGCCGCACAATATATGTCCAAGATACACCATGCAGACTCCCAAGATGTGAACAGGTAATGGCCACATGTGTGACAGATGGAAGCTAAGGGTGATGGAGCAGTGATCCAAACACATGTGCATCACCATAGGAGCAGTGGAGAGAAAACAACATATATGTGTCTAGCCGTGACGAGAGCAATGCAATCCTCACTATCTGCCAACTCACCCGAGTCAACAGGAATGGTGCATATATGAATACACACACTCCCCACATGCAGCACAGCCTCAGGCAGCATAGTACGCCAATCCGGGTGTGCCTGGAACACAGAAGCTCATCCTGTGGAGCCAAGAACAGGACAGAGATATGGAGACATGAGATGGCAGTGCTGCACAATCCTCACCCCACCTAACACATGGCTAACCCAGAGACACGTTCCCAGCACACCCATAACTTACAGGTAAAGATCTCCTCGATCAGATGTTGCCTGGCTGCCATCCCCGCACGTGTGTCACCATGGCCAGGTGCAGGAGGGCACACAGGATCCACCCCGAGATCCTCATTAATATCGACTGGAACATTGTGCCTGAGAGCAATGTTGTGGAGGATGCAACAGGCTATGATGATCCTTGCCACAGTCAGCGGTCCGTACTGTAAGGCCCCGCCAGTCCTATCCAGACACCTGAAGCGGCTTTTGAGAACGCCAAAGGTGCGCTCAATCACTGAGTGACTGGAGGCATGGGCCTCATTGTACCGTATCTCTGCACCTGTCCGAGGGAGACGCACAGGGGTAAGCAGCCAGGTGCGACACCCATATCTTGCATCACCTGCAAAAATTAATGGTACAAAGTCACATGCGTGCTGAGCCACCAATGGAATGACAGAGGTGGCAATACAGAACTGGACAGCCGAGAGGCCGTGCACACAGATATGAGGCAAATGCAGTGCACACAGTGGTAGTGGATCAGAGGCTGTCGAGCCCAGGGGCAAATGACCATGACATGCCGATAGGGGCAGTGCACACCCATGTAACCGTGTCACAGGACATGTGCCAAAACTTTGGCGACAAAGGGCAGTGGTGGGAGCTGTGAAGCAAGATGTCGGACATTGTCAAATAGCACCCGGGGGTGCAGGGATGCACAGGTGTGCAAGTAGTTGGCTGGCCTGATCTGGCGCATACACAGCATAAGCCACTGGGATACATTGCGTGGGTGGTGCGGGGGAAGCAACAGGCGGTGGTGGCAGGGGACCCTGAAGACGGTGGCCAGACATGCAGCAGACATGTGTCATAGCTGAAGCCCCCACAGCACATCTCACGTGTTGCCCACAGCATGCCCAGAGAGAGAAGGTCGCGTATACAGAATGACCACCATGAGGATGGGTCTATGCCCCCCCCCCCAGGGTGGCACACCTCCAACCATGCAAAATATGGGCTGGCCAAGTGACTGACCCCACTGGGAGACATGTGTACAACTGCCAGTGCAGTATGCCCGTGCCCAGATGGGGAGGCCATGGGCATGTTGCATGTGTAGCTCACAGGCATGGAGGGGACACATCATATGCATCACGGTTGCCCCTGGACACAGTTGCTCTGAATAAAAAAGGGCAAGGCCACGGAAAAAACAACACCACATGGCCGCTGGAACACACATGTGAGAGCAAACAAACACACATGGTAGACAGAGAGATGGGTGTCAGTGAACATATGTCTGTGACCAAGACACCAGTGACACGAAATGAGGTAGTGAGCCACACCCAATAGTCTACACCCAAAAATAACCCCGCAATGTCAGGCATGCAGTGGACAACGGTGACAATGCTGTATAGACACACACCTACAGTAGGTGCATGTCATACACGTTGAATACCCACCCAGCAGGACGTAGTCACCATATTGACCAGCCTCAAACTGGCCAAACACTGCCGAGTTCTGCAGGATATAGGAGTCATGGGCAGACCCTGGAAACCGGGGAACCACATTCAGGATACGCATACTTGCATCACAAACAACCTGCACATTGAGGGAATGGAAGTGTTTGCGGTTGCGGTACACAACCTCCCTGTTGCGTGGCGGGACAAGGGCAACATGTGTGCAATCTATAGCGCCCATCACGTGTGGTATCCCAGCAATCCTATGGAATGCCTGTGCCAGGGCCGCCCAATGTTGTCTCCCGTTGGGAATTGCTATGTAATTCCCAACCCGGCTGACCATGGCACGCAGTACCTGGTGGAGACAGCGGGAGAAGGTGGGCCGACTCATCCCACCCACTGCTGCCACCAAGGATTGGAAACAGCCAGAGGCAAAGAAATGTAGGGCAGCCAGGAGCTTGGTCATACCCGGTATAGCATGTGCCTGTAGAGACGCCCCAGGCGGTGTTGTGCCTCAGCACGCCTATGGCGCCGTTGGTCACCCACACCCGCCTGTGCAGGCCCCACAGCTGCAGGCCTGAGTTGCAGTGGCATTGCACCCATGCCCAGGGCCGCAGCCCCAGGAACAACATCTCCCTCCTCCGGAAAAAGCAGGTCCGCCAGTTGGACCAAAGCAGCCACTGCACCACCTGCATGCGCAGTCTGAGCCATGATAGACACAGGTTGGAGGATAGCTGGGTTAGAAATAGTGGTGTGGGTGGGGATGGACATCACATGATCGCCACACACCTGGGGGAATAGAAGCACCCAGAATACAGCAAACATAAGAGTTACCTGAATGAAATGGCACTGCGCGCTGTGTCGCGCGTTCCCATAATGCACCCGCGGCTAATCATCTACGTTTCACACTCATGTACATGAGTCCCAGAGATGTCGCAGGGTGTACATAAACTGTGTATCACACTAGAAACCACACCCAGACGCCAATATAGGAGTGACATACAATGCATATGCCCATGAGCAGGGAACGGAAGAGGCGGTGCAACGCGCGTAACGAAGCGTGCAACGTCTGAGTGATGCACGTACGCGTCACGTATTGCTGCAGCATCCAGCGCTACTACTAAGGTGCAGATAAACAGCAATATACCGAACATGGGAATATGTGCACCAGCTGTTTTAAAGGGACATGTAGGCGGGATATGTGAAATGGCACCTTCTGCCTACACGAACACATATGATGTCACTTCCTGCGCGTAGCAAAGTGCGTCGCAACGCGCCTCGCGGCACACATGGTTGTGCACGTGGCTGTGCGCGTAGCCAATGCCCCGCGACCCACACCACATGAAAACCTATATGTATGATTGGCTCGGTATGGCAAACCCCCGATCACAGCCATACACTATAGTATGGAGCACAGGGAGACAGAAGAGCAGGAGCATCCAGTGGACCAGTCCACCCACCCATCAGCACAAACCATATCTGGCCAGGATGAGGTGCCAGGCCCATCTGGGGTTCAGCAAGCTCCAGGTCCACATACAGGTGCAGCTGGGAGACCACGCCAGCCCAGGGTCCCCGTCCCAGCAGAAATACGTCGGAGGGCCGTACGCTTCAGCCAGCAGGAAAATGACCTCCTGTTGGCAAACATCTTGGAGCGATATGATCTCCTGTTTGGGCGCCAGAGCTCAACCCTCACTATAGCTATGCGCAACAGGGCATGGTGTGAGGTCCAGGCAGCGGTGGCAGCAGCAAACGGACCACACCGCGACATCGAGAACCTTCGGAAAAGATACTGTGACATCAAAAGAAACATAAGGACAGAGCTTGTGCGGGAGAGGCGTGGGGCCCAAGGCACTGGAGGGGGCCCAGCTCAGGTGGCAAACCTCTCGGACCTGGAACGACGCCTGGCCGAGAGACTCGGGCCCATATATGTACATGGCCTACCCGCTGCATTGGACACGGCACACCCACAAGCAGGTAAGGGGGAAGTGCGGACCAACTGTGGAATATAGCACAGACACATGGTGTGCGCCACAACAGAGGGGGGAGCAGTATGTGGCTGTTTGGGAAATGGGGGGCAAAGGAGACACAGAGGCAACATCCATTCAAGAGCCACGGTGGGGGGGGGCCTGTCTATGGGTGGCAGTGGGTGGCAATATGAAGTGAATGAAAGACTGGGCAGGAGTGGCAGACCCACAGTGACAGCAGAGGGTGTCGACATGTTGCATGGCTCACGTCGCAGGGCTAGCAGGGGCACTAGGGCCACACGGGTAAGGAGATGGCCAACCGGAAGACACACTGCACCTGCTTAGGACATGCTGGGTGGGGGCAGGATGAGGGTGGTGATGGCCTTGCCTGGGGTGTGCGTCAGCACCCAGGGGTGGGGGGGCCTGGGGAAGCGGGGCATAGGGGACACTTGCATGGGGAGGGCACAAACGTAGTGGGCTGCCACTAGAGACATGGCCCAGACACACGTGGATCATCAACCCACAGATGCCTGAGGGGGTATGTGACGGGGTGGGCAGGCAGCGAGACCCCCATCTGACATATGTAACCCTGTGGCACCCAGGTGATGTCAGCACCATCGACGCAGAGGAGGAGCCACAGGGCGTGCCAACCGTGGGACCATCAAGCCCTGTGGACACTGATGCTGAGGTGGCCCATGTGGGAAACGAGAGGCAGTCTGCACCCCTGGGTGATGGGGACATGCAGGTCCCACGAACAGCAGATGGGGACTCTACACCCACCACTGCAGGAACTGGGGACGGGCCTGCGGATGTGGCAGCGCAACACCGCAATGAGGCACTGGCTGCTGTGGCCGATGTCATCAGGGAGATGCAGGCCCACTCATCAGCAGCCCATAGAGATGCAGAGGGTGAGTGCCCTATTCTGCTATGGTTGATATGCCCCCGAACAGGTGTTGCTGTTTCCCCCATCTCACATTGTACTATGGCCTTTCCCCACAGGTATACGGCATGTACTGCGTTTGGTGGCCCGGACCCAGTGGCGCCAACCGTGGATGACAAGGCGCCTGCAGCGGACCATGTCTGGGATCCTTGCTCATGCCGACCGCATGGCCACGGCGTGTGAGAGGATGGCTGACGCCCAGGAGCGGATAGCAGCAGGCAGGGGGGCAGTAACTGTCCATCTGCAGCAGCCACAGGCAACAACACCACCTACACCTGCAGCAGCAACAGCACCGGCAGCAGGGGGGCGACAACCACCAAGGGTTGGGCGGGGACGCCAAAGGGGTGGCAGGGGGAGGGGAAAATAAAGGGCTACACAGGTGGCCAGTGAAGGTGACATGTGCTTCTTGTCTCATTTGTGACACGACAATCACGCCCCCCCCCACCCCACCCCCTGGCCCGTGACCAGGGCACGACACGGTGCCACTGATGTCATTAGCCATTGTCCCCATGCCCATCAGCCATGTCCACCATGGGTACGCAGCCAATCCCAGATGCTGCAATGCTGGACTATCACTCCCATGTCGTGGTGGCTAGCATTGTGTCGTGGGTGCCCAGGGACCCCGTGAGCCAATACCCTGTGGAGCCCTCACCCACCATTAGTCTCTGTGGTGGTGTAGGTGCACTGTATGTCCTGCATGTGGAGCCACATTGGCCGCTCCCAGCACGCTAAACCAGAACAGTATGTGCACTGCACATGTCACGTACCCAGGTTCACATGCTCCTACAGACATCCACCTTGGCGCAACCATCACACATGTCCACTGTGGCCCCCTGAGCACAGTCTGGCAGCTTCCAACACCTAAGGGTGACCCCCCGGTAAGGGCTACCCATCACCCTGTGCACCAGTGGCCGCAATATACACCTACACCCCCTTGCCACCCATCAGGCACATCCCAATAACACATGTGCCTCCATAAGCTACATCCAGCAACTGTCATCGGTCGCACCATCCACACTGCGCTCCTCACCATCCACAGCCACGCCGCACTGTGCCACCCCTCTGGGCATTATCCCGCTAAGCCCCTGTCCCCACCCTCTGCTGTGCCCACCCCCCGGCCCCCACACCCCTGTGAGTGCCACCACCGATGGCCCAATGCACTCCACTGACAGTATGCTCTTGCACCCCCTGGGGCCAGCCATTACACCCATAAAAACATACAGCAAGGTGGTAATACGTCTAACAGCGGATAATTGGACCATCCTGTACCATCCCCCATTCCCACCCTGCATGCTGGTATACGTGCTTGCCATCTAGCCAGCTGTTGCCGGGCCCTTCACAGTCACAGCTCGCAACACCGCTCACTATCCCCCCCCCCCCCCCCCACTCAGGCACCAGCTTCAGCAACTCCTGAGGTGCACCCTCTGTGTTTCCACCCTACCCCACCGCTAAGCATACACCTCAGCCGTCCTGCCTTGGCCACCACAGGCCAACAATATGGGGTCATGCTGGATAGTATACACAGGCCGTACGCCCTCCACCGCCATATGTCCCATTGTCACTCTGTGCTGTGTGCCCCGCACCTTCCAACACATATGCTTTTGCACGTCACTCATGCACGCCACTCTCCACCCTTTTCGTTGGCCCACCCTCGCAGCAACGTAGCTTTGACATGTCTGTGGGGGTGCTCTCACCGCAGCCCTTACCTGTCCCACATCCTCCATCGCCTCTCAGAGTGAACACTGACACACCCATCACTCGCACAGCACTGTCACCTAGCAATGAGTGACATCTGACCACCAGGTTCATATGTGGAGCGTCGAACATTTAAAACATGTTTATATCTATAACATATTTACAACATGTACCTTATGATCGGGAACCATTGGTGATGAAAGAAGAAGTTGAAGCAGCATTGAAAGCCTTATCAAAGAACAAAGCACCAGGCATTGATAGCATTCCCATAGAAGTATTGCAGCAATCTGATGCAGCTGTTACCGTACTCACAAGGCTCTGCCAAGAAATATGGAAGACAACATCATGGCCAACTGACTGGAAAAGATCTGTGTTCATACCAATACTAAAGAAAGGTGATCCAACTGACTGTGGAAATTATCGCACAATTGCTCTGATCCCACATGCCAGCAAGATTCTACTGAAGATTATTCAAAAGAGACTACAACCATACCTGGAACAAGAACTACCTGAAGTGCAAGCAGGGTTCAGGAAAGGGCGAGGAACGAGAGACATCATTGCGGATGTGAGATGGATCCTTGAAAAGACTAAAGAATACCAAAAGGATATCTATTTGTGCTTTATCGACTATAGCAAGGCTTTTGACTGTGTAAACCATGAGAAACTCTGGGCCACATTAAGAAGCATGGGTATACCAGAACACCTGATCGTTCTCTTGCGCAGTCTGTACATTGATCAAGAAGCAACAGTTCGAACGGAACAAGGAGAAACAGAATGGTTTAAAATAAGCAAAGGTGTAAGACAAGGCTGCATACTTTCCCCCTACCTGTTTAATTTATATGCAGAACAAATCATCAGAGAAGCAGGATTGTATGAAGACAACAGAGGTGTGAAGATTGGTGGAAGACTCAACAACAACCTTCGCTATGCTGATGATACCACATTACTGGCTGAAAGTGAAGATGATCTGAAACATTTGCTTCTCACAATCAAAGAGCATAGTCTCAAAATGGGCCTGCACCTTAATGTAAAGAAGACAAAGATCATGACAACTGGCATAATCAACAGGTTCATCGTTGAAGGAGAAGAAATTTAAATTGTGAACAACTTTAACCTACTTGGATCAACTATCAATAAAGAAGCAACAAGCAGTCAAGAAATCAGACGACGCATTGCTCTTGGCAGAATGGCTGTGAAAGACCTAGATAAGATTCTCAAGAGCAGAGATGTCTCTCTCCATACAAAGATTCGACTTGTTCAAGCCATGGTATTTTCAATAACATCATATGGATGTGAAAGCTGGACAGTGAAAAAGATAGACAGGAAGAAAATTGATGCCTTTGAATTATGGTGCTGGCGGCGAATACTGTGTATACCATGGACTGCCCGAAGAACAAACCAGTCGGTACTAGAGGAGATCAAACCTAAGCTTTCTTTAGAAGCTCAGATGACAAGACTTCAACTTTCATACTTTGGACACATCATGCGAAGAGAGAGATCATTAGAGAAAGACATTATGCTTGGCAAGATAGAAGGTCAACGCAAAAGAGGAAGGCCAGCAATGAGATGGATCGATACAATAACAGCAGCTACGGGTACCAGTCTGTCAACAATGAGCCGCCTGACTGAAGACTGAACACAGTTTAGGATAGCTATCCAGAGGGTCGCCATGAGTCTATTCCGACTCGACGGCACTTAACAACAACAACCCGGGACACACATAGTCCATCATTGTGACATAGTATATGATGGCAGCTAAATACCAGCATGGCCAACTACGCCTGCTAGCCATACAGCGTTGGCCACTCCCATCCCTGTGGCCGTTGTGATGGAGCGGCAATGGCACGGTCCGTCACAGGGCGGGTGTGCCATGTGTGTCCACACACTACACACCCTGGGGACCCCTGTCCGATGGTGGCTGACCGGGTGCGGCACGGACAATGCGCTCATCGCGCTCAAGCAGATGGTCATCCACCATGGACAGGGTCGCCAACACCTGCCCCTGGATTAGGGCGAACTGCCTCTGGGATTGTGCCTGGGCACGCACAGCCGCAGCCAGGCGCAGACCGCACATGCAGCCGCACAGACACACATCTCCCTGTGTCTGTGTGGCTGCATGCACGGCAGACCTGCCTGCGGCAATGTGTGGCAGACACACGTCCAATGGGCGTGCTTTGCCGTGATCATGGGGCAGGTGGCTGGTGCCCCCATTGCCCTGTGGCGGAGCGTGCCATTGGGAACCTGTCCCCCTCCCCCCACCCACGCTGTACAGCCCCTCCTGCCCCCCTGCCTCCACCATCCTCCCCACATCCCCTTCCCCCTCCTCCCCCCACCTCCCCCTCCCTTTCCCTGCCACCCACCTCCTCCCTCTCCCTTCCCCTTTCACCCACATCCCCCCCCTCATTTCCCCGATCCCCCAACTCTGCCGCATCAATCTCCATGTCACCCACATCCTCCACATCCCCTCCCAAATGCCCATCATCCTCCTCGTCCCCCTCCTCTCCCTCGTTGGGGCATGGGGATGCACCCACGTGCCCTCCATCGCCATCCTCGGGCGCCACTTCTGGTCCGCCGCCCTGCAGGCCCACGTGGTCGTTGTCCTCCTCCCGGGGCGCAGCAACATCCGGGTCCTCCGGCCTCGCTGGCTCAATGGCTGCATGTGCATCAGCTGTGGGAGAGGTAACACATGTCATCCCCTGGGTACACATCATATTCCGCGGTCACAGTGGTCCTGTTGTTCCACCACTCGGTGCCCTACAGGGCCATGTCCCAGTACTCACCATTCTGCTGTGCCATCCGTTCACGCTGCACCCTGGCCACAAATCTCGGGTAGCGTGCCCTTAGCTCCCTCGCCTTTTTGCGCAGGTCCTCCACCTGTAGGGGTGACACCAAACATTGCCCTTAGCTACCGCGGGGACACATTGGGGTCCCCTGCCTCTGCAGCTAACTCTCTCACTTCATACAACAACAGCCTGCCCCTAGTGGGTGAGACACTCATGCCCCATGCGTTCACAGGAGACAGCCCCATGTGTGGCCCACGCACACGCCGCTCAGGTCTGTGGCCCATGTGCCCTGTATGTGCACCCCAGCATACATGACATGTCACAGCTCTGTGTGCCACCTACACACATCTGCCAGTGCCAATCAGCCACTGTTGGTGTGGGAGGGTGTCACCTGCAGTGCTCCCTGTAACATCTTAGGGCTGTGGTTTGGCTTTTGTGATCACAAACAGGGCCTGTTCCCAAAGGCAGCAGGATGGTCCAAGGAACCCTCTCTTGGGGCCTGCATCAGCTTTGAGCTGTGGGTTGTCTTTTGTGATCACAGAAAGAACCAGCTGACAGTGGACAGGGATGGGGAGGGGTGCCCTCATTTGGGGCCTGCATCATCCCTGAGCTGTGGGTTGTCTTTTGTGATCACAGAAAGAACCAGCTGACAGTGGAAAGGGATAGGGAGGGGTGCCCTCATTTGGGGCCTGCATCATCCCTGAGCTGTGGGTTGTCTTTTGTGATCACAGAAAGAACCAGCTGACAGTGGACAGGGATAGGGAGGGGTGCCCTCATTTGGGGTCTGCATCATCTCTGAGCTGTGGGTTGTCTTTTGTGATCACAGAAAGAACCAGCTGACAGTGGACAGGGATAGGGAGGGGTGCCCTCATTTGGGGCCTGCATCATCCCTGAGCTGTGGGTTGTCTTTTGTGATCACAGAAAGAACCAGCTGACAGTGGACAGGGATAGGGAGGGGTGCCCTCATTTGGGGCCTGCATCATCCCTGAGCTGTGGGTTGTCTTTTGTGATCACAGAAAGAACCAGCTGACAGTGGGCAGGGATAGGGAGGGGTGCCCTCATCTGGGGCCTGCAGCATCGGCGGATGTATTTTGACCTTGTGTTGGTTGACAGGGGCATGGTGCAGACCCCTCTTTGCCTGTTGGCCTGAGAGGTGGGACTGGGGTTTCCTGTGGATGGGGGACATCCCTGGCCTGCAAAGGCGCCCCATACCATAACAATGTGGTCTGTTGTGCACTCCTGCCATGGTTGCAGCTACCCCCTTGGGGCTGGGGGGTATTTTTCTCGGGTGTGTGGCTGACTTTGCTACCTGCCGGATTTGACAGCAGCTGCTATTCCCTGGCAGTGCATAGTTTCTTTGTGCTTTGGTTACTGTGTGTTTTTTGTTTAGCCTCTTCATTTGGGGTACCTGTCCCCATGCACTTACCTCACGTGGGTAGTCAGAGCTCCTGTTGTACCTATGGGACAGGTGCTCCCAGGCCCTCCTGACCCTTCCAAGGTTCTGCCTCCTGGATGAGCCCGGGAAGAGCCGCTGCTGGCGGAGGCAGAACAACTCTGTCAGGAGATATAGATCTCCCTGGCTGAATGCTGGCTTCCTGGACATGGCTGCCATTTGTTCCGACTGTGTCTGTGCTGCATAGCCACGTGCGTTGCTGGGGGCGCATCCACGTGCGTTGCTGGGGGCGTGGCCACGTGCATTGCTTGGGGCGTAGCCACGTACGTTGCTGGCGGCGTGGCCATGTGCGTTGCTGGGGCGTGGCCACGTGCGTTGCTGGGGGCGTGGCCACGTACGTTGCTGGCGGCGTGGCGTGGCCACATGCGTTGCTGGGGGCGTAGCCACGCACAGAGCTACATGCGCATGTCATGGCGCTTGAATACATGCGTTACTGCGGGCGTAACTACGTGCGTTGCTGCGGGCGTGAATACGTGCGGTGTTTACGGCGTGTGCGTGCGTTACTGCGTTACTACGTGCGTTGGACTTCTTCTTTTTTCTTTCTCTTTTTCTTTTTGTGGTTTTGTAGCCGTTTTTTTCATAGTTTTTTTTCATAGTTTTTTCCTCAGTGCTTGTGTTTTTTGTGGTGGGTGGTGGGTTTGTTTGCCTGATTGCTTCTATGCAGGCTGATGAGCCGTTTTTCATTAGCACAGTTTTGACGGCTGCTGGCGATGTTTTATTAATGTTATTGTTAGACTTTTTGTGCACATGCGCTGGTGTTTTCTTTATAAATTTTTAGAGCGCCTGCGCTGGCGTTTTTGTCTGATGGTCTTTTGAGATCGCCAAGTTTGCAGCCGGTGCTTGGCTCTAGCTTCTGCATAGTGGTAATGTTTTTATAGGCATCTTATCTGGCTGGCTACCTATTACATTATATTTTGAGTTTTTTTGTTTTGTTTTTTTCTTTTGGGCATGAGTGATTTTCCAATGATAATGTATTGTTTTTCAGCTCCTGCTCTGCTCCTTTATGTAGTCTTTTGTCGAGGCCATCGTCAGCGTGTGGAAGGTGGACTTGAGCTCCCTGAGGAAGCCGCAAGGCGAAACATCAGATGTCGGGGCTCCCTGCCTCCTCCGTTGGATTTATCATCTTCACTTCCTTCTGCTATACTGAACAGTCTGTTCTGCTGACTCTTGTCTTCTATTTTTGTCAGATAAGTGATTCCTTTTTTGTCTTGGAGCACTGTTTTGCTGGAGCGTTGCTATCTGTTTTTTTCACTATCCATTGACCGGCTGCACCAGCCTTTGGTTTATTTGTCCCTGGCTGGTTGGAGGTTTTTTTTGACCGCTGATGTAATCTGAGTCTTTTCTTTTGTATCATTGAATACTGTCTGATTTGACTCTACCCCTGTGCTTTTAGTGGGGTTGCTGAGGTCTTTTTTCCTCCTGCCTCGGGTGTTTCTCTATGGCTGGTGTTTAGCTGTGTTGATGGTTTATGCCCAGTTTTTGTTTTGTTTTGTTTTGTTTTGGTTTTGGTTTAAAAGGGATTTTTCTGCCCAGTTTGGAGTTATTTATTGATAGTTTTTGGTTTTCTGGCTCCTTGAGGGGATTTTTTGAGAATAGTTTTCCCAGATAAGGACATGTCTGCATGTTGGCAGAGGGTACAGGTGGTGGAGGGGGCAGTGACTGCAAGCCACAGCAGACAGTGGCCTAGGCCTGTGCAGGCTGGCACCGTCCACCGCAACAGACAGGCTCTGTTGGATGTACAGTTATGGACTCCCCAGGGAAGGCAGCACATCTGTGGCAACATGGTGGTGCAGTGCACACAGACAGTGTATGCAGGAACAGAAGGTCACAGGTTCAAATGCCAGCTGGGGCTACCTCCAATCCTGTCCACATATTTTTCCCACAACTAAACCGTGATAGTAAGGACAAACCTTTATTGCTGAGAACATACGCATGGTTGATACGCCTATATTTTACCACACCAAACACAGACACCATAAACAGCCGCATTACCTAGAGCAGAGTCTCCCAAATGCAGTCCTGGAGGGCCCCATACCATTCAGGTTCCATGCTGCCTCTAATAAAGATGCCTGTGCTGCATATCTATGCAGCACCTCCATGGTATGCAGATGTAGCTCATGCATATTTATGAGGGACAGCATGAAAACCCGAACAGTGTTTGGAACAACATGAAGGCCCATTTTAGATAGGTTGCTGAGATCAAAATTAAGACATCTATTTGCTTCTCTTAAGAGTGGAGGAGCCAAGACAGCAGACACGTGCTAGACATGCTCCCAACCACTCCGGCATTAGCTGCTCTTACTTATCAATTTCTTCTTTATAATGTCTCAGAAACATAAAGCTAAGCTTTTTGGAGTTGGTGAAGGATGCACTGTCAGTTAAGGGGCCACTCGATTCTTTAGTGCAGCCCACTGGTGAAGGACCAGCAATGCCTAGGCATGGAAGGAAGCTCTCCGCTTCTCTCAGAGCTTGACATCACTCTAAGCCCGGAGGTGTGGTCCGCTCCAGCTCAGCCCTCAGCCAGCGGTGTTGTTTCATCTAAGGCAGAGGCTCCAGAGATTCGGGAGGTCTTGCCTGGGACTACTGCAGTTGAGGAATGCACCAAGTCTGTGCCTCTCGAGACACACATGGTGGCAACAATGGCTGGAGCTCTGGTGATTGCAGAAGCGGCTGTGGAAACAACTTCATCCTTGCTGGGGCCAAAAGAGCCTACTAACTCCCTGTAATAATCGACTATTGCTGGAGCCTTGCATTCCAAGCCTTCCCTGGTGAGACTTTTAAAATTGAACTGAGACTCTTTGGGATGGTCTGTTGGCACTGGAATCTTCTTTTTCCTTATCCATCAAGCTACTTTCACAGGAGTTGTGCAAGTTCTTGAACAACAGAGCAGGAGGTCTCTCAATTATCTTCCTGAGTGACCCATTTGGAAACTAAATCTGTGGACTTAACTAATCTTACAGGTATTCTGGTTAAAGATTTGTCCAGAGTCCATGCCAAGATCGAGGCTTTGGAGAATTCTGTTCGGAAAAGAAATGAGCATTTACTACATTTTCCACATGTGCCGACTATTTCTCCAAAGGAGTTGTTTAATTTGTATGCCACCTCCATTCTGAAAATCCCAGTAGAGTTTTTATCTCCCTTGGTTAGAATCTTCTGCTTGCTGGTGGCTAAGCACAAGGAACCTGGGACTTCGTCTCCAACTCAGCAGCTTTTCTTTGACTCTAGATTTGACTGGGTTCTTGGAGGGTGCCATTCCTGAGTCACCCTCGTGAGCAACTCTCCTGCTTACAGTTGCTCTGGAATCAGATCGGGATTGGTTGTTGAAACTATATTTTAAGCTAAAGATGATTTGTTTATGGATGCACAAGTTCACTCACAAACATCTCAAAAACGCAAGAAACAGTTTCTCCTTTTAAGACCTAAAGTCTTACAGTTGGGGTGTGGGGGGGGGGGTTGTTCTTTTTGAGGTACCTTTTTAAATGCCTGATTAAATTGCAGGGGGTTAGCAATACATTTTTTGACCCTAGCCATTTACTCCAGTTTGTGGTTAGTAAACGTGTAGGTATTCCATCACAGTCTCTGGAATCACCGAGGTCTGCTCCCTAAATGAGGAGCAAGTTGACCGATTATGGAGTATATTCTGCACCGGTTGTGTGTCTTATTTCCTTAAAATTTACTTTTTGATAATGGTTTTGAACCTCTTCCATAATGGTGGGCTGGCTAGTGAATAATGCCTGTATTTTCTTAGATATTTGTATGGATATGGGACAGTTTTGTCCCATCTTTCCTTCTTCCTTTTGTATATTCATTCTGTAACAAATGTTTTCTTGTGTACATTCTCAAATTGCATGGATTTGCCCAATTCCTGTTATAATTTGCAAAAAGCCCTACCAAATGCTGGGTCTTTAGTAAAATATGTATATAGACGTGCATGAGTGTGCTTGTATTTGTTGGCGTGTACAGTGGGGGCAGTCATTTTGCAAATATACATGTGCACAATAGAGTGTCATCATTTCAGTACCCTTCATGTAGAAGTGCCGGCACTTATACATGGAAACGGCAATTTTGTAACTTCGATATGTAAGTGCCGGCACTTCTATATGTAGTGGGGCTATTTTACGAACCTCCGTGCACTTTTCTTAGAAAATAAGATGCTGGTACTTGTATGCAGAGCTCTTACATTAATACATGAGGAACATGGGTCAATTTTAGCAGACAATGAAAAAGGTGCTGGTACTCCGTACTACTGCATACCCCTCAAAAAAAGCCTTGATGAAGCCAGGGTCGGCCCGTCCATTGAGCAAGAATGTTGTTTGCACAAGGCCCCGCGTTTCAGGGGGCCCCGAGCAAACAATATTCTGCTTTTAAAGACCTTGGTAAATTAAAAAACAACAACCTGGCTGCTGCTGCTGCCACTGTGGCAGCGGCAGAATCAAGTGTCCCACGGGCCACACCTCACCTGCCCGGTAGCAGTCCCTCTATGCGCCGGCTTTCAGAGCCGTGAAGGGAGACTTTCCCTCTCGCAGGTTGCTGCTCTGTTAAGCCTGCTGGGGCTGATGGGAAAGTTCCCATCAGCCCCAGCGGGCTTAACAGAGCTGCGAGGGAGAAAGTCTCCCTTCGCAGCTCTGAAAGCCGGCGCGGAGAGGGACTGTTGCAAGGGGGGAGGGCTCTGCCGGGCAGGCGAGGGGGTCATGTGGGACACTTGATTCTGCTGCTGCCGCCGCACCCAGGTTTTTGTTTTGGTTTCTTTTAATTTACCTAGGCTGATGGGGGGGGGGTTAGGACTGGTTAATGGCTATGGGCTGATGGGGGGGAGGGTGTTAGGACTGGTTAATGGCTATGGGCTGATGGAGGGGGGAGGGTATGAGGACTGGTTAATGGCTATGGGCTGATGGGGGAGGGGGTTAGGAATGATTAATGGCTATGGGCTGATGGGGGCTTAGGACTGCTAATGGGCTATGGGGGGTTAGGACTGGAAGTGGGCTGATGGGGGGGTTAGGACTGGTAATGGGCTATGGGGGGGGCTAAGATTGAAAATGGGGTGATGGGGGATTAGGACTGGAAGTGAGCTTATGGGGGACTTAGGACTGGTAATGGGCTATGGGGGGGACTAGGACTGGTAATGGGGTATGGGGGGGGCTAGAACTGGTAATGGGCAGGGGCGGTTGCTAGGACTGGAAATGGGCTGAGTGGAAGGGGGGCTTGAACTGCAAATAGCTGATGGGTAAGGGGGCTTGGAATGGAAATGGGCTGTGAAGGGAGGGAGCTAGGACTGGAAATGGGCTGAGTTGGGGGGAGCTAGGACAGGAAATGGGCTGATGGAGGGCTAGGATAGGACTGGAAATGGGCTGTTGGGGGGTGCTAAGATTGGAAATGGACTGTAGTGGGGGCTTGGATTGAAATGGACTCATGGAGGGGCTTGAACTGGAAGTAGACTCATGGGGGCTTTTATTGGAAATGGGCTGAGTGGAAGGGGGGCTTGAACTGCAAATAGCTGATAGGTAAGGGGGCTTGGAATGGAAATGGGCTGTGAAGGGAGGGAGCTAGGACTGGAAATGGGCTGAGTTGGGGGGGAGCTAGGACAGGAAATGGGCTGATGGAGGGCTAGGAAAGGACTAGAAATGGGCTGATGAGGGGAAAAAAATCTACAATTGGCCTGGTATTGGGAGAGTAAGTAGGGATTGAGGATGGAGGGGTAAAATTTGAGTGGATGAAATAGGAATGAGGAAAGAGCAAAAGGAGACAGATTAGTATGTTAAAGCAGATGTAGAGAGAGAATGGAAAAAAACTAGAAGAGAGAAGAAAGGACAAATGGACAGCAGACGATGGAGAGTTAGCAGAAGACACAAAGAAACCAGAAGAAAGTGGCTGGAGCAATTGAAACGGAAAAAAAATGCACAAAAGGTAGAAAAATATCTCTTTATTTTGAATTTATTAACTGGAATATGTCAGCTCTGGGAAATGTGCATTATTAACGTCTGCGCTTTGTTTAGTACAAGAGGAAATTAATTTATAGTTTTATTTCTACAGTGTTTATTTATTTACATTCTCTTATATACCGCGCTATTCTGCATCAGTGCGGTTTACATTGAACAAACTGAAATTACATTGAACAGGGCATTATATCTTGGAAATAACTATTTTACAGGGAACATGGGCTATGTTGTACATTCCAAGTTTGATTGTCTTCCTGTGATTCTTTGTTTGGTGATGGTCTATGTTCTGCATGTGTAACCGAACTGAGGTATTCTGTTTATGTAATTTCTATTTGACATTGACACTTGTTCTCTTTCCCCAGTAGGTCATGTATTCTTATTCTCTGAAATGTATTAGTTTAATATTTGCAATGTTGCCTTTTGATAGGTAGGGTCTGGTGCTTTGTGAATCCTGGTAGTGCTGTTATGATATGGCAGGTTTGCTATGAGTTCTAAGTGGGCAGTGTTTGTAGTAGTTCCTAATGTGCCTGGCGGTTGGCACTGGATTATAGTAATGTAGAAATCTTTTAGTCTTTATTTTTATTTACATTCTCTTATATACCGTGCTATTCTGCATCAGTGTGGTTTACATTGAACAAACTGAAATTACATTGAACAGGGCATTATAACTTGGAGATAACTATTTTACAGGGAACATGGGCTATGGAGGGTTACGTGGCTTGCCCAAGACCACAAGGAGCACCTGTGGGACTAGAAACCCCAGTCCTTCCGGCCCATGGTTGCTGTCCTCTAGTGGGATTTGAACCCCTGACCTTCCAGCCTGAAGTACCTTGCCCCAACCACTAGGCCACTCCTCCACTGCACTCTTTTTTTATCCATACACTCATTAAGAGGCATGTTTACTAAAAGTTAGTGTATGGTAACATTATGCAAATATTTATGCAAGTGAGGCCCCGCACAGAGTTTCCGCACATGGCCCCGCACCCCCCTTGGGCTGTCCCTGGATGAAGCTTTATATATACGTGCAGCCAATTAACTACTGACGCTACAATATATTAAAATGTGATGGCAGACACACAAAACAGTGAATTAAGGCAAATTCCTCTTTTAATCCCTTGTGTAATGCTCCGTCCTAGACTCGCACGTTTTAAAAATCTGTTCATAGCTTTGAGCCAGTGCAAATTCCAACAGTGAAATTTGTTTCCCTATACATGCATTCCCGTTGTGATTTGAGGAATGCACATATAAATGCTGCATCTGCCCTAACCATACCCAAAACACGCCTCCTTGAAATCTCTACGTTTCAGCGATCTCTACATGTAAATAGCAGTTCTCTAAAATCACAATTTTATGTGTAGTCCATCTACACATGCAAATTTCGCTATTTACACACAGAGATGCTTTTAAAATGACCTCTTTAATCTGTCTGGCCTTTCTTTACATTGGAGGTGTTCTATCCTCTTTATCATTTTTGTCACTTATTTAAAGCTTTCCTACTTGTACTACATCCTTTTTGAGATGTGTCGGTTAGAACTGTGCACAATACTAAGGTTTAATCGCACCATGGACCTTTATAGAAGCGTAATGATATTCTCTGTTTGTTCTCCATTCCCTTTCAATCAATCCCTATTCACTTTATTGACAACCACCGAACACTAGGCTGAAAACTTTAGCACATTATTCACAATGATTCCATGATCTTTTTTTGGGCGATGGCTCCCAGGATTGAACTCAGCATTGAGTACCTGTAGTTTGGAATATTTTTCCCTATACGTTGTGATAAGGAAGCTTATCATAGCTCAGGAAGGAGCTATAGAAAAGGTGAAGTGACTCTGAACAAGCAACCTGTCAGTTCTGGTAGAAATAAGAAAACAGAATTTTCCCATAAAAGACTACCAGTTTTCCAACAGGTTTCCAACAGCCATTAGAGGAGCTGAAGTGGGGAAACGTGTGTTCAATCAGGAGGGCTATGAGGTAATCCCTAAGCACTCATCTCAAAGGGCAGGGCCTGATCCAGAACAGCTGCGCTGTGATAGGGAGGAGCACTCATCTAAGCAGAATAAAGGTAGAGTTTATTCTACAGAGAAGCAGCTTGAGCTTGATCATCTTCATCATCAGGAGGATCATCAGAAGCAGAAGCCAAACCGGACGGACAGAGAGGGAAAGAAACCCTTTGGAAGAAAGAGGAGAAAAGCCTTTGAGAGGTCTAGAAGAGTCCAGAGCAGTACGTATACTGGGAGGCATTCCAAGGGCCACCATACACCATTGGACTGGGGAAAGCCAGAGAAATGGTGCTGCAGAGCTAGGAATCTCCAGACGGTACCTGTGAGGGAGACGGCTGCACGTGGAAGGGACCCTAAGACCCGTGCCAGAAGGTATGTGAAGAGAGATCCAGTGTCCAGAGATTTGGATTGGAAGGCTGGACATAAGAACTGGACTACATACTGGCCAGGCTATATAGAGAGGAACTCTAACAGCAATGGAAGCTCAGGTATGAACACTGATCTATGCCCTAGCTATAACCTTGAAAGACAGCAGGGAAACAAGTATTCTCCTGAAAGTGCTCCATTGGGAGATTCATCTGTGCCAATCCATGATATTGAACCCATGCTTGTTGAAGAAGGGGGAATGATAGCAGATGAAGAATCTGTTTACATGGACTGCTCTCTGTCTAAACTCCTTTGGTGATTTTCTGTTATAAAGTACAGCAACCATCACAAAGAAATACAAACTTGTTCTTTAATCTACTCAGAAAAGCTCCTGAGTAGGATTTTTAGCCACGCAGTAGAAAGCAAGCCAGCTAAGGGGTTTCAGCTGGATAACTGCTAGCAATTGAGCCTTACCTAATTGCTTGTGAGCTCTGAGAGAATCACTTCTGAATCTATGTGGGAAGATATAAGAAGTTTACCTGAAAAGAACAGTGTTTTTCCTTTCTTTGTGGCTTTTGGTTTGTTGTTTGATACATTGCTAAGAGAATATTAGCTAAAGCCTACAGAAAAGACCAGTTTGTTGCCAACCAGGTCTTATTTCTTTTGCTTTGATTGCCTGACAAGTTCAAATGTTGTTTCCTGATTTTGTTTTTCCAAGTTTAACACTGAAAGCAAGTAACCTGATTTATGTGCTACCAAGCATATCTGTGTTGGGAGAAATAACCCCATAAATAAATATCTTATTGGCTTTACACTTGAGCACAACTAAATTATTGTGAGCAGCTGTGTCGGGTGTGAATGGACTGCATTGCCCACAATCCCTTGCAAATCATATTGACATATGCACTTGCCAAGACTGTGAACATTCTCACCCAGGCAGCCGTCTGACAACGTATAAATAATTATCTCAAATTTTCTTCATAAAAATGTAATCAGGAATCAATGTCCTCCTGCTGTTATAAAGGAAACAGAAACTACAAATAGGTCCTTCTTTTTATATTTTTTATACTAAAGCTAGAGAGAGAGTTGTTTCTTCGAACAAAGAAAGCTTTTGTAACATTTTCTGTATCTTTTCAAGCAGGCTTAAACTATAGAGTAACCATTTTAGCATTGTCTGGAACCAGTCAAGAGTCCTTGAAATATCTGAACAAAGCTATGCAGCTAGAGTCCAACAATGATCCAGGATTAAGGTGAAGGACCAGGACGGACTCCCTTCTAATAAGTCCATACCATAGCTATGTTAAGAAAATACAGGTCAGAATGTTTTTACAGGCTTTGCCCAACTGGGGGCACTACCTTCATCTCAGATCTCTCTAAGTTCCCTTCATTGAATTCAGTTTTCAGTGATCAGAACATATCCGCAACAGATGGATTTGTATCAACATCAACAATCAGGGCCTACCCAACCATTAGGAAAACTAGGTAGTCACCTAGGGCTGCAGCTTTTTGGGGATGGCAAAAAGCAGAGCATTCAAAGCTAAACAATAGATTCTGACAGCCAGGGAGGTTGGTGTAAAGCTTAAGGTTTGTCTAGGGCGCCAACACCTTGAACCAATTCTGAGGACGGCACTGACAACAACAGAAGAATGCTTGCTTTTTTTTTTGCTAAATAGCACAGTAGTAGCTGTCATAATGCTGTCCTGGGCAGTAATTACTGGAGTAGCCTAGTGGTTGGGGCAAGGTACTTCAGGCCAGAAGGTCAGGGGGTTCAAATCCCACTAGCAGACAGCAACCTTGGGCCGGAAGGACTGGGGTTTTTAGTCCCACAGATGCTCCTTGTGGTCTTGGGCAAGCCACTTAACTCTCCATTGCCCATGTTCCCTGTAAGTATTAGTGTATGTGTCTCATATCCCCACGTGTTAAATGTATCCCCCAATTGTGTTGTGACCGCTTTGATTGAAGGATAAGGCGGTATACAAAACTGTCTAAATAAAATAAATAACAGTTTGCTTCTGACTTTCTCACCAGGCTGTGGACTTCTTATCTGCTGGTCACAGGGACATACTTCTTGTATACTACTCAATTCAAGCAAACTGGCTTTCCTACGAATTAGATTTTTATTCCATCTGACATCATTTATTGGAACAAGTGTGAGAGCAGAGAACTTGGGATCTTGCTCCCTGCCACCTTCTAATGTCGCCAGTTACCACGCTTGTGTGTATTGATCTTTATTATCTAGGATATTTGTTGTTACAGAGTGAGTTTGTCCCACATACTCAAGGAATTTGTAACTGGACTTTAGTATATACGAGTTTTCCTCTTTTAACTTTTAGATCTCCTTTATTATTCACAAAAGAAAAGAACAGAGTACATTATGGTTTCATCTTGCAACAGGGTGGCAGAAGGGTCTCCTCTGAAAAAACAATCAGTAAGAGCAGTGGCTGAACAGAAAGCAACTAATATACAATACTATACAAAAGACAGACAATGAGAGAAAAGAGCTTCCTCTCTTACTTGAACTCCTGTCACAGAACAGTGCTACCTGTAACCTTACAATAGGTTGCAGACTTTAATTTATGACTGTTTTTATAGCTCTGCACCCCTTCTCAGCCCAGTAAACCATGTAAATGCCTTAACTGGGAATATTTAGCGGCACCTACACGATAAGTGCCGTTCAATATTCCCGACTATGTCCCCTATGTGCCCCGATGCTATCCAGGTAGCATGGGGGCGTGTTGGGGGCGTTCTGGGGCAGAGTGGAGACTAGGGGGTATGTTTACTAATACCCCGGTAGAGTGCGGGCCCCGGTAGTGTGCGGGTGCCATATAAGGAGTGGGCGTTCCGTCCTGAAAAAGAAAAGCCGGAATTTACATATGCGCTGAGGTGCGCGGCACCCATGTGCGCCCCGCACCTTAGCACATGAGATAGCTGCGCGGGAGGCATAATTGGCGCGCTGAAGTGCAAGTAAAAGAGCAGAGCCACAGCACAATGGTTAAGACACTGACCAATGGTGCAGGGATCAGGGATTCAATCCCCCACAGTGCCCAATGAAGACAGCTGGCTGAGGCAGTAATTTATGAGGCACAGAAATACTGGGCAGCATAAAGCGGCACGCTAATGTTTTTGGCGGCATATTAATACTGGGCGGCATAAGGTGGCGTGCTGATGAGCAGGAAGAAAAGCAGAGCCACAGCACAATGGTTAAGACACTAACCAATGGTGCAGGGATCAGGGGTTCAATCCCCCAAAGTGCCCAATGAACAGCTTCACGTATTGGAACAGCATTGGATTTTTTGTTGGTCCACTGTAGAACCATTTGGTCTTAATAAAGAATTGGACTGGGCTAGCATTCTTTAACCCTGTTTTTGAGAAACCCTTTTGGCAATTTTTACAGTTTTGCATTGGGGTTTTTCTACTAATCCCTTTTGTCTTCAATACATTCATTGCTGAACACTGATTGGTGGTACATCGTTATTTCATTCATGAATCCTGCGGTGCGGTTCAGACTGCTATTGAGCATGCGCTGGCATTCGTGATCAGCTGGGAGACTGTTTTCACATTGCAGTTGAATCGAGCGTTGAGACAGGGCTATAATTTGGTGTTTGCCCGAAACGCAGTGCTGTGTACCTGTTTACAACTGCAAATTGTTCTGAGAGATTATTCTGGGAGATGTCCGACAAAGGTTTGAAGAACTGAAGTGGATGTGGAGAAAATTTTCATGGGACGTTTCAGATAAGTTATAGTCCCGTTTTTTCTTGGTTTTTCCGAATTAGACTTCTCACAGTACACTTAAGACACTCTAAAATACTATATAATTAGTTGGTTTTATGTAGTGGGCATTTTTTTTGTGGTGCTTCACCTTTATTTATCCAGCTCTGTTGTGAGCTCATTAAAAATTTGAGCAAAATGGAAGTTTAGCTTCAAGAGGCGGTTGAAACCTCATGGCTGCTCTTCCGACATTATTACATACACGCTAGCTTACAATTTCATGTACCTTACTCTATTTTTGCTTGGGGTTTAAAGTGTAGAGTGACAGTTAGTTTGTTTTTTTGGATGTACATGTGTATAGGCTTTTGTACATTCTTGCCATAGAGCCCCATAGGGATGGTTGTTTTAGACACATGCCATGATCACAGGTCTGCTATGGAGGAGTGCGTTTGTGAACACAAAGCAGTTATCTACATGTTGTACCTGCACTCCAACAATCTGCCACATCTCAACCCCTAGGATGTGCAATGTAGCCACATCAGGCACCGACCATGCAAGCTTTAAGGTAACCATACCTCTGCAGCCAATGTGGCATCTGAAAATATGTCGCTCATGTCATATGAACATATCTTTGGTCAGTGCAATATGAAAGGTTTGGCCTAAGACTGCACCTCCATTATGCCCTATATCACCATCTCGTACTCACTCCCAAAGATCACCTACCACAACCTCTTTTTGTGGAGAATGGACAGCACACTGATGTTGCTGATACTCTGGAAGAACTCCTTGAACCACCTGCCAAACTGCACATCAACCTATGCGCCTTTCCATGAGATCACATACATGGCCCAAAACATATGCATTGCCACAAGCAGAGCCTAGTCCTATGGTTGAGTGTCCTACACCATTGCTGATGAGTCATGCAATTGACATTGTCCCACAGAACTTGGTCACGATTGCTTTGGCCATCAATGGAAGCTGCATTCCAATGGGTCAAGGGTGAAGGTTCTCATATGTGAGTGTGCCACAGCATCATTTGATCATGCCCATGTTTCAGGGCAAGATGTATGCAACCCTAATATTTGAGAGGAGGGCATGTGCTTTACTGTAATATAGCAGGTAACTATACAACATCTCAGTACAGTTAAAGATAGCATGCTGCTCTATGTCCAGGTCTGCTGTGATGAAGCAGTGTCCACACTGCTGCCGAGTGGGTAAGAGGGAAGCTGCCAAACAGCTTGCATGCCAT
This sequence comes from Ichthyophis bannanicus, assembly GCA_033557465.1. Taxonomy (NCBI): domain Eukaryota; kingdom Metazoa; phylum Chordata; class Amphibia; order Gymnophiona; family Ichthyophiidae; genus Ichthyophis; species Ichthyophis bannanicus. Next base: position 412,599,401 of record CM066037.1, read on the forward strand.
GCCTGACCGTGTAAGGTCTGCTGTGATGAGTGGCTTCTCAGCATTTTGTTAGTGTAACCAGGGGTTAAAAATTAATTAAATACATTTACCTGCTGGTTGGGGGGTTTCATGGGCCATCCCTAAGACAGCTGATGGCTGCAGTGATTTTTTTTTTTTCATTTTGTTTTGGTCCTTGGGGCTGCTCTGCAACTCCATTGCAACAGCTTTAAAAGAGAAAAACAAAATTATTACCTTGCTGAGGAAACAGGAAGAAACTGGCCAATGAGGAGTCAGCAAGAAATGCCCAATGAGGAGCCAGCAAGAGAATGGTCAGTGAGGAGCCAGGATTGATGTAAACAGGAAAAAGCTAGCCAATGGAGAGCAAGGATTGAGGTAAGGTTAACTGACCAATAGGGTGCCGGGGATAATGGGAAGTGTGAGATTGGCCAGGCTAGAGTTGGATGGAACTTTAGTGCCTAGAAAGAAAGCACAGTTACTTACCTGTAACAGGTGATCTCTGGGAACAGCAGGAATTAGTCCTCACTTATGGGTACGTCGGAACCGACGGAGCCTGCGCGGGAAAGCTCCCCAGCTTCCCTGAAAGGAAGCTTTTGGGGCCTCCCACTGCACATGCGCGCTGCCTTCCCGCCTTCCTGACCAGCTCTCCTCAGTTCGAGTTTATAGCTGAGACAATAGAGAGAGGAAAGGAAGATAGATAGAAGATACAACTCCTAGGGGAGGTGGGTGGGTTGTGAGGACTAATTCCTGCTGTTCCCAGAGATCACCTGTTACAGGTAAGTAACTGTTATCTCCAGGAACAAGCAGGAATAAGTCCTCACTTATGGGGACTCCCTAGCTAAGATGCCTGGGAGATCCCCTCCCAAGGGTTCACCATCTTCGTATGGATCTCAGGCATCCATCCAGGGAAGGTGGGCAGGAGTTGTTCAAGTATGGAACAGGTGTTTGAGGACAGCCTGACCAAACAAGGCATCCCGGCGGGAGTCCTTGTCCAAACAGTAATGGGCTGTGAAGGTATGAACCGAGGCCCAGGTGGCTGCTCGACAGATCTGATCTATGGATACAGAGTGAAGATGAGCCATAGAAGTGGCCATGGCTCTCACATTGTGAGCTGTGACATGGCCTTCCAGAGAAATGATTTTACTCTGGTAAGCAAAGGAAATACACTGAGCAATCCAATTGGAAAGTGTACGTTTAGAGACTGGAAGTCCCAAATGAGAAGGATCAAAAGCCACGAAAAGCTGGGAAGACTTTCGATGTGGCTGAGTCCTGTTGAGGTAAAAGGCAAGAGCTCTTTTACAATCTAGAGTATGAAGGTTCCTCTCGGCACTGGATGCATGAGGAGCCGGAAAAAAGACAGGTAGATATACCTCTTGATTAAGATGAAAAGGCGAGACCACTTTGGGCATAAAGTGGGGATTCGTCCTAAGGACCACCTTATCATGATGAAACCTGGTATAAGGTGGATGAGCCACTAAGGCCTGTAGTTCACTGATGCGGCGAGCCGAAGTGACTGCAATAAGGAAAAGGACCTTCCAGGAAAGAAATTTCAAGGAGGTAGAAACCAATGGTTCAAAAGGTGGCTTCATAAGCTGACCTAAAACTAGGTTCAAATCCCATGCTACCAGAGGAGGCCGGATGGGAGGTTTAGTTAGAGTCAGGCCTCTCATGAATCTTGCAATAAGAGGATGAGAGGAGACAGGTTGTCCATTTATAGGTTTTAAAGATGCTGCAATAGCACTCAAATGGACTCGTACTGAATTCGTCTTAAGGCCTGCATTAGAAAGATGCAGGAGATAGTCTAATAGAGAATTCAAAGGAAGTGCTAGAGGGTCAAGACCCTGTTGAGCACACCAAATGGAAAAGCGTTTCCATTTGAAAGCATAGGAACGCCTCGTGGAGGGTTTCCTAGAGGCATGAAGGATATCTTTCACTGGTTGAGAAAGATTGAAGTCATGAAGGCTTAGGCCTTCAGTAACCAAGCTCTGAGGTGTAGGGACTTGGGGTTCGGGTGCCACAAAGTCCCCTCCTCCTGAGACAGAAGGTCTGGCGCAGCTCCCAGGTCCAGGGAGGGTCCCTGGGAGAGATGCAGAAGTAGAGGGAACCACACTTGGCGTGGCCAGCGTGGAGCTATGAGGATCATCGATCCGTGATCCCTCTGGAGTTTGAACAGAGTCTTGGGAATCAAAGGAATGGGTGGAAAGGCATATAGGAATTCCTGACCCCAATGCAGGAGAAAGGCGTCGTTGGCCTGAGCTCCCTGACACGGAGTCCTGGAACAGAACCGGGGAAGTTTGGCATTCCACGGACTTGCAAAGAGGCCTATGTCCGGGGTTCCCCATTCCTGAAAGATTCTGCGTATCTGGTCCATATGTAGGGACCATTCGTGTGAAAGCAGAACTCGACTGAGTCTGTCTGCCCGAGAGTTTTGAACCCCTGGAAGATACACTGCCAGAAGATGAATTTGATGCTCTCTGGCGAAGGCCCATAATCTGAGAGCTTCGTTGCAAAGCGACAGAGAGCCTGTCCCTCCTTGTTTGTTTATGTAGAACATGGCCACCTGATTGTCTGTATGGACTTGGACGGTCAGGTTGACAAGGAGGGTATGGAAGACTTTGAGGGCAAAGAAGATTGCTCGCAGTTCCAGGAGGTTGATGTGAAGGGTGGTCTCTTGTGGAGACCAAGCACCCTGAGTGGAGAGGTGTTGAAGATGGGCTCCCCACCCTGTTTGGGAGGCATCCGTTGTGAGGGTTGCTTGGGGCAACAAAGGTTGGAAGGGGGCCCCCAACAACAGATTCTTGGTGGACATCCACCATTGGAGGGACCAAAACAGACGCTTTGAGGTGAGTATTTGGTCGGAGAGCGCTCCTGATGCCTGAGTCCACTGGGTGGCCAAGGTCCATTGAGCTGCTCTCATATGAAGATGAGCGTAGGGCACCACGTGTACCGTGGAGGCCATGTGGCCCAGAAGTCGCAGCATTTCTCTGGCTGTCAAGTGACCGCTGGACTGAGCTTGGGAGGCCAAGCACACCAGACGTTGGCCCCGGACTTGAGGTAGGTAGGCCCTTGCAGTGGTGGTGTCCAACTGGGCCCCTATGAATTCCAGAGACTGAGTAGGGATAAGTTGAGACTTGGGAAGGTTTACCACCAGTCCCAGATACTGCAGAATGTGCCTTGTGCGGTCCAGGGAAATCTGGGCCTCTGACTGAGATGGAGCTCGGATGAGCCAGTCGTCCAGATATGGGAATACAAAAATTCCCAGACCTCTTAGAAATGCGGCAACAACTGCCATACATTTGGTGAACACTCTTGGAGCAGAGGCTAGACCGAAGGGAAGTACTCTGTACTGGAAATGTTTTCCCTGAAACAGAAATCTTAGATATTTTCTGTGGGATGGGTGGATGAGTATATGTGTGTACGCATCCTTGAGATCTAGAGAACAAAGCCAATCCTGACTCTGAAGGTATGGAAGGAGAATGCCTAGAGAAAGCATTTTGAATTTCTCCTTGTACAGAAATTTGTTCAATTCTCTCAGATCTAGGATAGGTCTGAATCCCCCTGTCTTCTTTGGTATGAGAAAATAAGGGGAGTAGAATCCTGTCCCTTGTTGAAGAAGAGGAACCTCTTCTATTGCCCCTTGGGCAAGGAGAGAAGAGACTTCCTGACCCAACAGGCTCAGGAGAGATGGGGGAGAATTGAAGTGCCTTACCATGGTACATGGAGGAAGGTTGGAAAAATGAAGTTTGTAGCCCTCTCTGATGATAGAGAGGGTCCATTGCTCTGATGTAATTTGCCCCCATCTGGGAGCAAAGTGAGCTAACCTTCCGGGAATGGTGAGGGGCTCTGGTTGTTCTAGAGCCAGAAAGGTTAAGTTCTCTAGGGGCAAGTCAAAACCCCTGAGGGGGTTGAGCCTGCTGAGGAGTGGTAGACACTGCAGGCTTTGACCTTGCCTGTTTAGGCTGCTGACGTTTAGCAGCAAAGCGAGGCTGAGAAGATTGTTGGCCAGTATTTGTGGAAAATCTGGCCTTCTTGTAGTAAGGCCTCTTGAAAGACTTTTTCTTGGCAGGAGTAGAGGTAGACTTAGAAAGTCTATCTAAGGTAGCATTTTCTGCGTCCATTTGAGTGGCTTTAATTTGCCAGTCTTTACCAAATAAGTTCTCACCTGTACAGGGCAGATTCCGTAAGCCATCTAGGACCCAGGGTTCTAGGTCAGAGGCCTGGAGCCAAGCAAGTCGTCGGGCTGCAATGGCAATGCCTGAAGCTCTACCGGCACCCTCAAAGGAATCAAAGGCTGCTCTGTTGGAGAACTTAGAAACATCTAGAAGCTGTTTCACTAAAGAAATGAACTCCTCCTTTCTATCTTCAGGGATAAAGGGGGCAAAATGCTTTACCTTTAGGGCAAGTTCCCTTAGAAACATGCCCATATACAGACTGTACGAATTAATCCTGGCTATAAGCATACTAGCCTGGAAGATTTTCCTACCAAAAGAGTCTAGGGTCTTACATTCTCACCCTGGAGGGGTAGAAGAGTGCCTTTTGGTACTCTTAATCTTTTTCAGCGCAGACTTCACCACAATGGAATGGTGAGGCAGCTGAGTTTTTTGAAAACCAGGAGAAGGAGGGACCCGGTACATGGTGTCCAACCTACGAGAATGAGGAGACAATGTTAGAGGAGCCTCCCATAAGTCCATCAAGTGTTCTTGAAGGATTTCATGGATAGGCAGGGTAACTGCCTCTTTAGGAACCTTAGGGTATCCTAAAATATCCAATTTCTTTGATCTAGGTTCTTTCTCAGAGGATGTAGTAATAGAAAGTCCTTTAGCTACTTCTATAATGAAGTCTTGAAAGGACAAATCCTCTGGTGGAGACATTCTCCTCTTTGGGGAAGAAGGCTCTTCAGGAAGAACAAGAGAGAGCTCATCAGAGTCATCAGAGGAGTCAAAATCCTCAGAGGAATCAGAGTATCCTCTATTCGCTTCCAACGCACGATACGCATACCGGTCGGTATCGACATCGGGCATACCGGGCATGGGATCGGTATCGGGTGAAAACCCGGATCCGGCATGCACCGATCTGCGTTTGGAAGACGATGGCCTCAGTTCCGGTATGGAAGCCAGTACCGGAACCGGGCCCGGAACCGCTGGATGCGGTACCGAGGGCGTCGCAGCCTTAATGAAAGCCAGGATGGCCTGCTGCATGGTCTGAACAGTATTGTCCATAGACGCCACTGCTGCCTGGATGTCGGTACCGGCATGGGCCGGTACCCCAGAGCAGTCTAACAGGTGATCGGTCGAGGCCGTGCCATCGATGTCAACCTGTAACCCCATAGATGGTGCTTTGGAAGCCAGAGCTTCCCGCCGGGGTTGTTTGGCTGGGGCATGGTCCTCAGATTCAAAATTGAGAGCCTCTCGATGCTTTGAAGGAGATTTGCTCTTTGAGGACCTGCCCGAAGAAGGTTTGGTTACCTGAGATCCATCCGGAGAGGAAGACCTGGATGACTGTGATGCTGGATTATCTGAAGCAAACAGCACATGGAATTTGTTGGCCCGGTTCTGCAAACCACGTTTAGACATCTGGGAGCAGGATGGGCAGTCCGGAATGGAGTGGTCAGGCCCCAAACATTTAAGACACCAGTCATGGGTGTCTGTAACAGAAATAACAGCACTACACTTGGTACACTTCTTGAAACCAGGAGCTGGTTTCTCCATGAGGAGATTTTGTGTAGGCCTGAGGCCTAACAGAAGTCACCAAGTTGTGCTAAAAAAATAAAAGCTTTTTTTTTTTTTTTTTTAGAAAGAAAAGAAAAGAGACCGGCGGTACCGGTTTCGGTATGGGGAAGGCAGGTACGCGGTCTAAAGAAAGAAACTAAAATAACAATTTCTTCAGCGGTGACAGGAACACGACCTGCTGGCTCCGCGGAAAAAGAGAAACTGAGGAGAGCTGGTCAGGAAGGCGGGAAGGCAGCGCGCATGTGCAGTGGGAGGCCCCAAAAGCTTCCTTTCAGGGAAGCTGGGGAGCTTTCCCACGCAGGCTCCGTCGGTTCCGATGTACCCATAAGTGAGGACTTATTCCTGCTTGTTCCTGGAGATACTGACAGTTGGGAAAATCGTGGGAAGAGAGAGGGAGTGCTGAAGGAAACAATCTTAAGGAAAGTTGTGGAAAGAAAAAGGTTTAACTGGCGATAGCTGAATGAGAAGGGGTGATTTAGTTTTGCAAGAATTGAATTTAGGGACAGTTTTGTACTTTGGAGTATGTGTACTCTGAGAGCAAACCTGCTGGCAGGTTGAGAGTTGATTTCAGAATAGATAAAATTCTCTAAATTCCTGTCTCAAAACAGGAGACGTTACATATATTTAGAGAACTTGAATTGGAATTTTAAAACTGACTGCACGCTCTTATGAGTAGATGAGAGGACTTTATGGGGAATATCCTCATATTAAAAAATAAATAAAAACAACCCAAACTTCCAGAAATGGATTAATTCTGACCATGGTAATTGAAAGGTTTCTGAAAGGAAAATGTTAAATCTCAGTTGTGACTGAGCTGCTTGACTGGGTTTAACTGAAGCAGACTGCAGAGCTTTAGAACACTGCTGAGTTTATTTATTTATTTATTTATTTACATTCTCTTATATACTGCGCTATTCTGCATCAGTGCGGTTTACATTGAACAAACTGAAATTACATTGAACAGGGCATTATAACTTGGAAATAACTATTTTACAGGGAACATGGGCTATGGAGGGATAAGTGGCTTGCCCAAGACCACAAGGAGCACCTGTGGGACTAGAAACCCCAGTCCTTCCGGCCCAAGGTTGCTGTCCTCTAGTGGGATTTGAGCCCCCGACCTTCCGGCCTGAAGTACCTTGCCCCAACCACTAGGCTACTCCTCCACTCTATGTTTGATTGAAACTGTCACTTGAGAAGCTTGGAAAATATATATTTTTTAATTTTTTAAGCAACATTATCATTTGCTGATAGTGACTGAAGTTGTACTGATGTGCTTGCTGCATGAGTGTTTGCCAAGACTGCAGCCATATGTGTGACTGAGGGAGTGAATATGACTGAAGAAGCAGGGGAAGATAGGGAGCTTTATCCTTTTGTTCAAATTAGCTAGGAAAAAGTGTTAAAGTTTCTGTAAAAGAGATAAAACCCTAATCAACTTTCTTCTAAAGAAAGGCAATTTTACCCCATTTTTATAGGGTAGATAGGGTTTTTCCTTTATTGATTTTGTATAGTTAGGGAGTAGGATCCAGCTTTGAGGAGGAACACCTGAAGAACCATGGAACCAAGGAGGACCTGCAAAGCTGAGGAATCAAGGAAGCTCCAAATCAGCAGCAGAGGGATCCAAAATCCAGGGCCCCAACCCAAGAAAGAGAGCTGGAAGAGGTACAGGTGCACCCTATACAGGGGCGGCCCAAGGGGGCTGCGGGGCCAAGTGCGGAGACTCAGTGCGGGGCCTCATTTGCATTAGGGGCCTCATTTGCATAACTATTTGCATAATGTTACCATACACTAACTTTTAGTAAACATGCCTCTTAATGAGTGTATGGATAAAGAAAGACTAAAAGATTTCTACATTACAATAATCCAGTGCCATCCTCCAGGCACATTAGGAACTATTACAAACACTGCCCATTTAGAACCCATAGCAAACCCGTCGTATCATAACAGCACTACCAGGACTCACAAAGCACCATACTCTGCCTATCAAAAGGCAACACTGCAAATATTAAACCAATACATTTCAGAGAATAACAATACATGACCTACTGAGAAAAGAGAACAAGTGGCAATGTCAAATAGGAATTACATAAACAGAATACCTCAGCTCAGTTACACATGCAGAACATAGACCATCACCAAACAAGGAATCACAATTTAGAAACAGGAATACAATTAAACTGGGAACCCCAAAAGCCAAACTTGGAATGTACAACAACACTGTAAAAATAAAACTAAAAATTAATTTCCTCTTGTAATAAACAAAGCGCAGATGTTAATGATGCACATTTCCCAGAGCTGACAAATTCCAGTTAGCAAATTCAAAATAAAGAGATATTTTTCTACCTTTTGTGCATTTTTTTTCAGTTGCAATTGCTCCAGCCACTTTCTTCTGGTTTCTTCGTGTCTTCTGCTAACTCTCCATCGTGTGCTGTCCATTTGTCCTTTCTTCACTCTTCTAGCTTTTTTTCATTCTCTCTCTACATCTGCTTTAACATACTACTATTTCTCCTTTTGCTCTTTCCTCATTCCTATTTCATCCACTCAAATTTTACCCCTCCATCCTCAATCCTCACTTACTCTCCCAATACCCAGCCAATTGTAGATTTTTCTTCCCTCCCACACAAAATGTTTTCCCCTCTCCATTTCACTCTGCCAGCCCCATCCCATTCTAATCCTCCCTCAACATCAGCTCCCTTCTAGTTCCAGCCCCACCCAACATCCGCTCCCTTCTAGTCCCCGCATCAGCCCATTTCCAATCCTATCCTAGCCCCACCATCAGCCCATTTCCAATCCAAGCCCCCCATGAGTCTACTTCCACTTCTAGCCCCTCCATGAGTCCATTTCAATCCAAGCCCCCACTACAGTCCATTTCCAGTCTTAGCACCCCAACAGCCCATTTCCAGTCCTATCCTAGCCCCTCCATCAGCCTATTTCCTGTCCTAGCTCCCCCCCAACTCAGCCCATTTCCAGTCCTAGCTCCCTCCCTTCACAGCCCATTTCCATTCCAAGCCCCCTTACCCATAAGCTATTTGCAGTTCAAGCCCCCCTTCCACTCAGCCTATTTCCATTCCAAACCCCCATCCCCATCAGCTATTTGCAGCTCAAGCCCCCCTTCCACTCAGCCCATTTCCAGTCCTAGCAACCCCCCAGCCCATTACCATTCCTAGCCCCCCCTTAGCCCATTACCAGTCCTAAGCCCCCCAACAGCCCACTTCCAGTCCTAACCCTCCCATCACCCCATTTTCAGTCTTAGCCCCACATAGCCCATTACCAGTCCTAACCCTCCCATCAGCCCACCTCCAGTCCTAACCCCCATCAGAACATTTCCAGTCCTAACCCCTCCCCCATTGCCCATTACCAGTCCTAACCCCCCCCATCAGCCCACCTCCAGTCCTAAACCCCCCATTGCCACATTTTCAGTCTTAGCCCCCCCCCCATTACCAGTCCTAACCCCCTCCCCCCCATCAGCCCATGTAAATTTAAAACTAAAAAAAAAAAACCTGGCTGCTGCCGCTGCCACCATGGCAGCAGCAGAATCAAGTGTCCCATGGGCCCCCCTCCCCCCGCCTGCTCGGCAGAGCCCTCCCTCCCTGCACGAGTCCCTCTCCGTACCGACTTTCAGAGCTGCTAAGGGAGAGTTTCCCTCTCACGGCTCTGTTAAGCCTACCGGGGCTGATGGGAAACAGGAAATGCCTGTCTCCCATAAGTGCCGGTGGACTTAATAGAGCCGCGAGGGAGAAACTCTCTATTTGCGGCTCTGAAAGCCGGCGCTGATGGAGCTGATGCCGGGAGGGCTCTGGCAGGCAGGGCTGCGGGATACTTGATTCTGCCGCTGCCATGGCGGCAGCAGCAGCAACCAGGTTTTGTTTTTTTTTATTTTAATGCAGAATGTTGTTTGCGCGGGGGCCCCCTGAAACGCGGGGCCCTGTGCAAACAACATTCTTGCTCAATGGACGGGCTGGCCCTTACCCTATATAAAGAAAAAAAAACATTTGTCTGAGCTCAAACAACACAAACATAGAGGAAAGACAGAGAGAACATAGGGAATTCTGAAAAAATAAACTTACCTGTTAGAGATTGAGAAGTTTAAAGATTCTGAAAAAGAAACAAAAGTATAATCCCTTAGCAGGAATTATACTTAGATATTTAAGAGAGAGGTTAAAAGCTAATTTAAAGATTTATTTAACTTACCTGAATAACAAGTTTAAATACACCTGTAATGAAAGAAAATAGTATTTTAGAAAATTTGGAAATTTTAAAAGCTGGACAGAAATTGGTAATTAATGTAATTGAAATACTTACCTGAGTTGTTAAGGTTTTTGCTATGAGAAAAAGAATATCTTTGGATGGTCCATTTTATTGACATTTGTACTATATAGAGAATTCTACCAGAGCTCTGATATGCTGGACTCTGGTGATCTGGATCTACCCCTAGGGGTCTCCCTCAGTATTTCTCTGTCTCCAGCAGATCTGGTTGCCTTTTGTTGTTTTCCTTCCAAAATCCTTTAAAAACCAAGTTGGGGGAAATAAATCTAAATTTCCTGTTGTCCCAGTGTGATTCACTCTGGACCAGGGTGTCTGCAGCTGAACTCCTGTGTCTAACAGTTGAGTTCGCTGCCTGAAAGAATCCCCAGCAGCTGGCCATGAGGGCTTGCTAGCTGGATGAAGGGCTTCCTAAAATCCGTATTTGGCTCTGATTTTAGTGGTCTGGCATCTGTCACGATTCTGCTGCTGCCCTTGGCTCCTCTGCACTAACAGGCATTGTAAGTACAGCTTCTTTTTTCCCTCACCGGCTCCTGCAGCTACGCGACGGCACAATCAATATTTTTGCCTTTTGAGCTTTCCTGTCAGCAGCTGAGGAGGTCTTGACTTCCTATCTTCACTCTGCTTGCCTATTTGGGGTAATTTTCACCGGATTTGTACTTATTTCAAGTTTTTTAATAACTTTAGCTTGTCGGCAGCCATTTTGAATCGCCGCGGAGCTCCGTTTTTGGCGGGAAGCACAGGATTTCTTGTTGGCTTCTTTTAACCTCCTTTGCGGTGGCAGCTCCCTGTTGCTTGTTATTTCAAACAGATTCTGGTTTGGGGGGAATTGTTTGCACAGTGCGCTGTAGTTAATAAAGCAGAGAGCCTCATTTATAGCCTCACAATGCCTTCCTCCCTGCAGAGGTGCATTGTTTGTCACAAGAAGCAGAAGGAACTTCAGAATCGGTTATGCATGTCCTGCTTTGCTCACCCGGGGGAGTCTTCGTTGGCCGGGCCACATCCAGGGGCCTCGGTCTCTGATTTGCCTGTGCTAGATGGCCCGCTGCCCTCGTCAGCTTCAGCAGACTCTCAGGGGACTCTACCGTTGTCTTTCCAAGTTCCCCTAGTTCCTTCGCAAGCTGCTCTGCCTTCTGAGGAGCATCTCTTAGCGCTATATTTCCAAGCGTGGACGCTGTGGCGTGCTGACTCTTCTGCGTCTGCGGCGGTGCAGCTGTCCGGGGCCCAGGAACCCATGCCTACATCTGCTGCCCACAAGCGGTCCAAGAGTTCTATTGGCCTTAAGGGAGCCCATCCTCCTAAGGAGTTACAGTTCCTGCTAGACAAGAATCTGAACCCGGAGGATGACAGGTCTTCGGCTGAGGGCTCTGCGGAGCTCTCGGATCGTGAGGATGGGGAGTATTCTCCATCAGATTCGTCTAGTCCAGTGCAGGAGGACTCACAGGATGTTCGGCTGTTCCGTAAGGAGGAGTTATCCACCCTAATTTGGCAAATGTCAGAGGCGCTTCACCTTTCGAGTCTTCCTGAGCCGCAGACTCCTCAGGCTCAGTCTCAGGCGGATCTCATCTTACAGGGCATTCGTAAGCCCTCGAAATTGTTTCCATTTCCACCAGAATTGCAGCTAATGGTATCCCGGGAGTGGGATTCACCAGACATTCTGCTGCACAATGCTCGTCGCCTGGGTCAGTTGTATGTCTGGTCCCCAGAAGTCCTGGAGTACTGGCTTACGTATCCAAAGGTAGATGCCTTAGTCACTGGCGTTACTAAGCACATCACCATTCCGGTCGAAGGTGGGGCTGCGCTTAAGGATCCGCAGGACCGTAAAGTGGAGAACCTCCTGAAGATGGCCTTTTCGTCGTCCTCCCTAGCTCTTCAGGCGACGGTATGTAGTGGACTGACGGCCCGAGCCTTGCTACGCTGGATTCAACAATTACCCGAAGATTCGTCTCTCAGTCGCCTGGAGTCAGCTACAGCTTTTTTGGCTGATACCTTCTATGATTTGCTGCGGCTTTCAGCTCGCTCGATTGCGGCCGTCACGGTGGCCAGGCAATGGCTGTGGCTCCGCCAATGGGCCGCGGATGTTGTTTCCAAGGCCTGGCTCTCCAAATTGCCTTTTAAGGGAAGGCTTCTTTTCGAGGAAGAACTGGACAAGCTGGTAAAGGATCTTGGGGAGGTTAAGCCACAGCGCTTGCCAGAGGATAGGCTAAAGTAATCTTCTCGCCAGTCTTCAAGGAGGCAGACGTTCAGGTGGTATTCTAGGAATAGAGACTCCCGGAGGTTTCGTTCCTTCAAGCCCTCTATGCCGGCAGCGCCATCCAATCATTATGGACAGCGGGCGCAGTCCTTTCGGGGAGCCCGAAAGGGTTCAGACTCCTACTCTTCCTCGGGGATATTCTCTGGATCCACGCAGCCCTCTCACTGATGAGACGGGAGGCCCACTCGAGATTTTGCCGCCGGTAGGAGGACGGTTGGCCTTATTTTCTCGATAGTGGGCACAAATCACCTCCGATCAATGGGTACTCGACGTTTCTCGGGGTTATTCTCTCGAGTGCTGCCGGGCTATTCCCGAAGTTTTCCTGGTTTCCCTGGCAGGATCTCCCGAGAAAAGATGGATCATTCATACCACCCTACAGTGTCTTCTTCTGTTAAACACCATTTGCCCAGTACCCCCCCCCCCCCCACGAAAGAGGGTTGGGTCAGTACTCCATCTATTTCGTGGTGCCCAAGAAAGATGATTTGTTTCGCCCCATACTGGACCTCAAGAGAGTAAACCGCAACCTTTGTGTACCACATTTTCGGATGGAAACCCTTCGATCTGTGATCCAGGCGGTGCGCAAGGGTGAGTTTTTAGTGTCGCTCGATCTCGCGGAAGCATATTTTCATATCCCCTTTGGGTCGAACACCAGCGGTTCCTGAGATTCGCGGTTCTGGGGCAGCATTTTCAGTTCCAGGCCATGCCCTTCGGGTTGGCTACAGCTCCCCGAACCTTCTCCAAGATAATGGTGGTAGTGGCAGCTGCGTTGTGCAAGCAAGGAATCCAGGTTCATCCTTACCTAGACAATTGACTTATCCGAGCCGACTCTCTGCCAGAAGCTCGCGAGTCTGTCACCCGCGTCGTGGTTTTCTTGTAAAACCTGGGATGGGTGATCAATAGCACCAAAAGTTGCCTCCAACCATCTCAAGAGATCGATTTTCTAGGCGCTCACTTCGACACTCGCCGCGGGCGAGTATTCCTCATGCAGGTTCGCTTCCAGAAGCTCTCACTCCAGCTCCGCCTCTTTCTGAATCAGGAGGCGCCTCGGGCTTGGGACTACCTTCAACTTTTGGGGTCCATGGCAGCTACCATCGACCTAGTTCCTTGGGCGAGAGCACTCATGTGCGGCTTGCAGGGGGCGCTTCTGTCTCGATGGTTGCCGGTGTCGGAGGACTACCAAGTTCGGCTGCCTCTGCTTCTGGAGGTCAAGCTAAGCCTCCGCTGGTGGTTCCGGTCCCGCAATCTCCTACAGGGAGTGCCCTTGGGTGCTGGTGATGACGGACGCCAGTCTCTCCGGTTGGGGCGCGCACTGCGGCTCGCACACAGCGCAGGGAACTTGGTCTCCTCAGGAGGCTCGGTGGTCCATCAATCGCCTCGAGACACGAGCGGTGCAATTAGCCTTGCGGACGTTACAGCCTCTTCTGCGGCGTCAGTCGGTTTGAGTGCTATCCGACAACGCTACAACGGTGGCGTATCTCAATCGCCAAGGGGGCACGAAATGTCCAGGAGTATCGAAGAAAATGAGTCTTCTCCTTCCATGGGCAGAGAGACATCTCCGGGCGATTTCGGCGCAACATATCATGGGGCAGAGCAATGTTACAGCTGACTTCCTCAGCCGACATACTCTGGATCCCGGCAAATGGGCTCTGGCGTCAGACTCTTTTCAGTCCATTGTGCACAAATGGGGCCGGCTGGCGATGGACCTTATGGCTACGGCACAGAATGCCAAAGCTCCGCTTTTCTTCAGCCGTTGGAGAGACAATGGGTCACTTGGGATAGATGCCCTATCTCAGCCGTGGCCGACGCATCTTCTTCTGTATGTTTTCCCTCCCTGGTCCATGGTCGGCAAGATTCTCCAGCGCGTCAGGGAACATCGAGGCCCGGTGATTCTAGTGGTGCCGGATTGGCCTCGCAGACCGTGGTATGCGGATCTCGTACGGCTGTCTCAAGCACCGCCTCTGCACCTGCGGGCCTTCCCGGGGCTCCTGCGCCACGGGTCGATCCTTATGGAAGACCCGGCTCCTTACTCGCTTACGACCTGGCTCTTGAGCGCCGCGGATTAGCTCGTAAGGGTTATTCGTCTAGCGTGGTAGCGACCAAGCTCAAAGATCCACAGCTCAGAGTTTAACTGTCTGTTTTGTGGGAATTGCTGATATTAAGATTAACTGTGCTTATAAATTAAGCTTGGGGATATTCAGCCTACTGGGACCTGAGTATCCAGATAACAAAGGTTTAAATCTGTGGAGAAAGCTTGCTTCTTCAAGGAGGGGGGAGGAGAAAGTTCTTTGCTCTCATCTCACACCTGGCCTGTGACCACACCTATGGGTCTGAGACCGGCTGCAGGAGCTGCATGAGCTGTGGATCTTTCCCAAAGCTAAGACTCTAATTTTCTTTCTCATCTCTGCTGGTTTCAGAGTTTAACTGTCTGTTTTGTGGGAATTGCTGATATTAAGATTAACTGTGCTTATAAATTAAGCTTGGGGATATTTAGCCTACTGGGACCTGAGTATCCAGATAACAAAGGTTTACCCACCGCTCCATGTAGGACACCCCTATTTGTTGAGAAATTAGATAGTTAAGTTTATTTTGATCTTATCCTGTTGCTGTAAAGGGATCCACTGTGTCTGTCCCATCCATCTTGAATTCTGTCACTGTATTTGCCCCCGCCACTTCCATCGGGAGGGCATTCCAAGCATCCACCACCCTTTCAGTGAAAAAGTATATCCTGACATTGCCTTTCAATTTACCCCCTTGCAGCTTCATGTTATGCCCTCTAGTTTTGCACCTTCCCCATCTTTGGAAGAGGTTTGTTTGTTCATTATTTCTCTTTAAGTATTTAAAGGTCTGAATCATATCTCCACTATCCCTCCTCTCCTCCAGAGTGTACATATTTAGGTCTTCAAGTCTCTTCTCATAAGGCTTCTGACGCAGGCTCCAAATCATTTTGGTCGCCTTCCTCTGAACAGTTTCCAGTCTTTTTACATCCTTTGCAAGATATGGTCTCCAAAACTGAACACAGTATTCCAAGTGAGGCCTCACCAGTGACTTATACATTGGCATTAGTACCTCTTCCTTTCTGCTGGTAATTCCTCTTTGTATGCAGCCCAACATCCTCCTGGCTTTTGCCACCGCCTTGTCGCACTGTTTTGCCACCTTGAGATCCTCAGAAATAATCACACCAAGATCCTTCTCCTGATCCATGCACACCAACCTCTCACCCCCTATCGCGTACATTTCCCTTGGATTTCTGCTTCCCAAGTGCATGACACTGCACTTCTTCGCATTAAATCTTAATTGCCAAGCATTAGACCATTCTTACAACTTTTGTAGATCTTTCCTCATGTTATCCACTCCCTCAGGGGAGTCTACTCTTGCAAATTTTTGTGTCATCTGCAAAAAGACAGACTTTTCCATTCAGTCCTTCAGCAATATCACTCACAAATACATTGAACAGTGCCGGGCCAAGGACCGAACCCTGGGGCACCCCGCTAATCACTCTCCTTTCATCCGAGTGAGCTCCATTTACCATCACCTTCTGTCATCTGTCAGTCAACCAATTTCTGATCCAGTTCACCATCTTAGGACCCATCCCCAAACTTCTGAGTTTATTGATAAGCCTCCCATGAGAAACAGTATCAAAGGCTTTGCTGAAATCGAGGTAGATGACAACCATCGCATGCCCCTGATCTAGTTCTCTGGTCACCCAGTCAAAGAACTCAATCAGGTTTGTTTGGCAAGATTGTCCTTCGGTAAAACCATGTTGTCTCGGATCATTCAACCTGTTGGTTTTGAGAAAGTCCACAATTCGCTCTTTCAGGAGCGCTTCCATTACTTTTCCCGCCACTGAGGTAAGGCTCACGGGCCTGTAGTTTGTCACTTCTTCTCTGTCACCACTTTTGTGAAGAGGTACCACATCAGCCATTCTCCAGTCCTGAGTAACTTCTCCTGTTTCCAAGGATCTGTTGAAAACATCCTTTATCGGCCCTTCAAGAACCTCTCTGAGCTCTTTCAGTATCCTGGGAGGTATCCCATCCGGTTCCATGGCCTTGTCCACTTTCAGTTTTGCAAGTTGTTCTAACACATCATCTTCTGTGAACGGTGTGATATCTACTTCATTCCCATTTTTATATTTGGGAATCACAGGTGGTCCTTCTTCAGGATTTTCTTTAGTAAAAGCAGAGCAGAAGTATTTGTTTAGCAATTTCGCTTTTTCAATGTCACTTTCCATGAATCTGTTCCCAGCACTTTTGAGTCCTGCAATTCAACCTCTGATTTTCCTCCTTTCTTAAATATACCTGAAGAAAGTTTTGTTGCCACACGTCGCATCTTTAGCTATCTTTTCCTCTGCCTTTGATTTTGCTTTCCTTATTTCTCTTTTTGTCTCTTTGAGTTTGATCCTGTATTCCTTTCTGTGTTCCTCTGCAAGCTTTTGAATTTTGTGAAAGCTGTGTTTTTTGCCTTTATTTGAGCAGCCACTTCTTTGGAAAACCAAATAGGTTTCCTTCTCCTCTTGTTTTTATTTACTTTTCTTACATATTTATCTGTTGCCCCTTTTATTGCCACCTTTAGTTTAGCCTATTGCAATTCCACTTCCCTTATCCCCTCCCACCCTGCCTCCTCCTTCAGGTACTTGGCCATTTTACTGAAGTCAGTGTTTTTGAAGTTTAGGACTTTGTAACTGAATATGTACTGTTCTGTACATTTCAATGTTTTATTCAATGTAAACCGCATTTGATCTGCTAGAAAATGCGATATAAAAATTTTAAATAAATAAATAAAATATAGGTGTATGAAACCTACTGCCATGCAAGGCTGTTCCTTCTGCATCTACAGGAGTGTCTATTCTCAAGAATACTGAACACATTCTGTCACCTGCCCCTGCAGTCTGTGCCTGTTGTATGGATTCAATGTACACAGTCAACACAGCTCTACAGGCACATCGTAATGTCTATGAGTTGTCTCACCAACGCATGTGCAGAGCAGGCTGATGTTTGAGGTACTGCCAGAGAGGGTAATGCCACATAGACTGATGTCTGAATCCAGAGTCACATTTATCCAAACTCTACTATGGGTGCTGCTGAAAGAAAAGATTGATGGGGGATGTAGCAATGTAACCACCATTCCCCTCCCACATCTATGACTTCCAGCCTGAGTCAGTTCATACATAGTGATGGCAAGGACACTCAATATGTGTGTCATGGGTCCGGGTTTGGGGGGGGGGGGCCCATACAACCATGTGGCCAAGGTCTGCCAAGTTAGAATCTCTGTGCATAGATGATGAGTAGCCCTACAATACAGTGTATCATGAAAGGGAGCTGCTAGCCAGCTGAGACTGCACACAATGAGGATGCATGATAGTACCATGCATTATGTATCTGCATGAGCCTCTGTGATAACTCTGGCAGCACAGATATTGTGACCACAGATGGCTACCCTGGCTTCCTTTCTGTAGGTGGCATCTCCAGGTCGGTATGTGGGTGTTGAAGCATGAAGCAACATGTTGCACTGTAGTTTGGCTCATCATGTGTGATACAGGATTAAAGACATAGCCAGAGAAAAGCATGCAGCAGCCACATGCAAACCTGTGAGAACAATGTGGGGAGGGAAACAATGCTACCGAGATGAGACAGGAGAAAGGCCCACATTGCCAAGTTGCCTAAAGCCACCCAATAGAGATCTGGACATACTGTGTATTGAGTTCAGTTTGGGAAACAGCCTACACTGACAGCCGCATGAGAGGAGCATGATGACAGTTCGATAGGCTACAGTATATGACCAGAGAAGTGACTGTTCAAACATGTATTTCATGGACGTTATAATGGGGTTTGTCACTGGTTGCCCTTATGCCACGGAGAGGTGGCTGAGCCTACAGACCATAGGTGGTACCTATAGAGCTCCAAGGGTAATAGTGGAAGGGGATGCCCATTGGCAATGGTCGGATAGTTTTCGCCTATGGTTCTCTGTTGGGTCTCTGAACAGTGTCATCTTAGGAATGGTGGGAAGGGGGCAACCACCATACAGGCATGTGGCCAGGGCTACAGACAGAAAATATAGAGGCTGAATATATGGACCACATAGAATATCACAAATGCATACTGCAGCTCTTTGCCATAGTGCATAGCTAGTCAGGTTGCATCTGCTAACATATGCTATATGTATCACAGCATAGATGCATGCATGCATGATCCTCACCACATGACTCTGGGCAAGGATGACATAAATAGGAGCTGCATGAAGATATAGGCATTGATCTGTGAGTCAAAGATTGTTAGAAAGGAATTATCTGCAGAGTTAGGTTTCAGTGTGTACAGGAGAAGGCCACTCACCTTGAGGCCTCATTTCGGCCAGCAGTCATTCCAGGAAGTCAGGGCACTTCCTCCATAGCTCCTATCCCTTTTTCCTGAGATCTTCAGCCAGAGATGAGGGACATGTTCCCCACAGAGGTGACAGAAATTAAGACATGCTTCCCATGACCGACCAGAGTTAACAGCTGCCAAAGTATGCACATGCGCAGGAATTATGCAGACGTGCCATGCATATTATACAGTTGGTACATTGGTATATCACATTATAATGTTAATCCGTGTCCCTTGCTGGCCTCCCTGCATCTCACATGTGACCCACATGTTATCACATGTGTCCTGCAACTGTGTGTTGCCCTTACAGCAGTTTCCATGAAAAGCTAGGCCATTTGTTCTTTGCCCCGCACTATCACACTTGTGAAGCAGAAACATTGTCATTACGCCCTATCTGGGAGAAAGGTACACAGCAGAGGTGCCACAGGCTAGAAGGCTCACAAGCACAGACACTAAATTAATTGTAGATCAACCATGTCCAAACATCATTGCCATTACAACTGGGGCATGTACATCATGTAGCTCAGGCAGACAGCCTGTCCATTAGAACTGCATGATGAGGACAGATGCAATCCACCACCATTGGCCAACACTTGTATCCACATGTTGGGCCCAAGATTCTAAGGCATTTACACAGTTTTCAAACATTAAACCATGTAAAAGTCCTTAAATGGGATATTCAGCAGCAGTAACACAGTTAGAACCGCAGAATATCCCCGAGCAACGCCACTATATGCCCCCATGTTAACTGCTTAGCATCGGGGCATGTTGGGGGCATTCCTGGGTGAAGTGGAGGCGGAGCCAATTGCAAACCTGTCAGCTGCTGGACGGTTTGAGATCTGCGGGGATAGCCAGGCGCAGGAAACCCTGGGCTAACTTCCACTGCATATCCCTAACTGGGCTGCAGCTCAATATCGCTGCTGCCAGGTTAGCGATGTAGTTCTGTGGTGACCCTGGATATTCAATGCCAGGCCTGGATATAATCCCAGCATTGAATATCTGCATTTAATGTTCAGTGCTGGTGGCTAGCCACTGTAATTGCACTTGCTTCCAGCGCTGAATCAGGCCCGTTGGGTACAATGTGCGTAGGGGCCTTTTGGGGTCCTGACTCCCAGACATTGAAATCCCTGCTGCTGGTAACATCAGCATCTGCCGCAGAAGTTCACCAATCCAAGATTGTCTCACAAACCCACTCTTGGAATTGTAACACTCGCAAACTCTGCAGCATCTAGGTCATACAAATCATGGTCAGGCATAGTGGAGTGTCACTGAGGACCAGCAGGGCATCTGCGTTGTCTCGCTCTAATGTTGTGCACTCCATTACTTCTGCCCACATTCAGGGGACACTGTCACCAAATGTGCATATGTGCCAAGTGACCTAGTTTCTTGAGTGTAATTATACGTCAGCCCTGATTTTGTGCTTATGTCATGATGAAACATTAGGCGACACACAAGACTGATGCCCATGGGAACTATCTCAGAATACACAGAGCAGACTGCATTGCTGTACGCACTGATAACCAGACCAGGCACATTCTCTCACCCTTGGAAATGGGTAAAATGGCTAGTCTGGATGTTCCTGGCAGGCGTGATCCACTCCTGGGTGAACCGCAAGTCATATCTATTTAAAACAATTACCTGAGCAAATGTACATTTCCAATGGTCTCAAATATTGACCAACCCCCATAAGATCCATTAGACACATATATATTTCACATCTTATGGCTGTCAAGTTCACCGGCTCTAGGATTGCTATGTTGTTGCAGTTCTGGAACACAAATCACATTGCTAGGCAATATGTTATTTGTGGACCACACTTGTTCTCATGTAATACAGTGCAGAAAGTCCCTAAAAGTCTCAGGATGTGCTGCTCATAAAACCAGGCCTGGCTTAAAATCTCACTCCTGAAGATGGGTATCCAGGCATCTCCAAACTACAAGGGTGGAAATGTCTGTTAGGCCATTGTATCTATATATGTGTAAGAGCTTTTTTATTTGAAGATATATGTGCTATCATTACTGCCCTACTCCGACTCGCACAGCTATCAATGTACAGGATCTCATTTAACAGCCACATCTGATTTTGTATGAGGCTTAGATTGATGCAGTGGGGGACATGCACCTAGGTTTGCAATCCACCACAGCAAGTTCAGTCAGACTGCACCTGCTGCCCACCACTGGGCTGTTTCAACCATGCACATACCAACTGCAGCCAATCCACTAGTCAGCACACAATGCATGTGCACAGAGCAACCATGTGCACCCTGGCTTGGGATAAACAGCATGGACACCCAGCATTTGAATCAGTGATTGTTCTCCCACATCACCGGAGCCAGACATTATATAGCACTATGTGGATACATAGCCGTGCCATAGTTACTGCTCAGTCAGAGTGAGAGTGCCCTCTCAGCATGACATGTTGTGGCCACCCAGGCCATGCACATGGCAGACAGGCAGAACGAAGTCTCAGCCATTGACTATACCACCAAGGCAGACACATCTTGGCTAATCTGCTCTGTTTCAGGCCACACCCACAACTGTCTGATCCTTGTCATGCACATTTGCACACTAACGCTGGGAACAGCTTAGGCAATGTGAGGCACAGTGAAGAGCAGAAAGCCACATAACAATGGAGCAGAAAGCCACATAACAGTGAAGATCAGAAAGCCACATAACAATACACACACACACACACACACACACATTCATATCACTATGCCATGCAAAAGTGGGGATGGTTGGCATTCCTGCCTGCCACTTTGGTCTCCATATCAGATCAAGCATTGTTAACGTGTGCTCATTGTGCTAGTGCTAGTAGCACAGTCTGACTTTAATGCATGTTGTTAGTGCCCGCTCAGTGTGCTGGAGCTATCAGCCTCCCTCTCCATCCAGCTATGGATAGTGGAGCCTGTGTGTGTGGCTGATGGGTGTTTGTACCATTGCTGGTTGATTCATTGGAGGATGCCCTTACTTAATTTCCCCACCCTTTTAGGTAACGCCGCTTTGACCCGGTGAAAAGTGGGATACAAATACAGCTAAATAAATAAATAAATGCACATACTGGTGCTGTACCTGCACTATAGGCTAAGGTTTAGCCACAGGGGCATGCAATACATGATCCACAGCTGGGCCTTTAACCTGGCCCCCTCCGCTCATAGATACACCAACTGTGTGTGTTGTGCCACAGTATTGCCATATGGATACAACAGTCCCTGGGGCTGAAATGCTCCCCATCATATAGACCTTGGTATATGCTGCAATGCGCACAGCACACAGGACCAGGAAACGGTGTTGGTCTGCTACAGGTGGGTGCTGTTGCCACTGCCATCACCACCCCCACACCATGCTGACATGCCTATGTGTTGTCAGTGGTGGAGGTGTACCTGTCCAACATGCAGGTTTGCTGGGTGCCTAGGATGCAAGGTCTGATGAGGGGGGGGGGGCAGAGGCACACATGGCTGGCAATACAGCGCCCCCCACCATCTGCCTCTGCAGGGACCCCATCACCTCCTGCCACCAATATGTCTTGGGAGGAGGATGACAGCCGCTGCTGTGGTAGTTCCCTGGGAGCCTGCATTTTGCAGCTACCTGGAGGGCTATAGCTGCTGGCACTATTGTCCTCTTCCTCCACAGCTGGGTTCATCTGGGGGGGGGGGGAGCCAGGATCTCTGCCAGGTCCCTTGGACCACCACATGTGGCACATCACCTTTCCACAGCAACAGTATGTCTGTATGCTGCCACTGTCACTGTGGGATCATGACGGACATCTCAGATGGTGATGTGAATGGAAGGATATCCCTATGAGGAGAAGCTAAAAAGATTAGATTAAACCTGGAGAAGAGACGGCTGAGGGGAGATCTGATAGAGGTCTATAAATTACTGAATGAAGTGGAACAGGTAAATGTAGCTCGACTATTTATGCCATCAAAATGTGGGAAGACTAGGGGACAGGCAATGATGCTACATGTAACCCATATAAGAGTACTAAGAGAATACAGTTTGGCACTCAACATGTAAGAAAACTCTGGAATTCATTACCAGAGGATGTAGTAAAAGCTGTTCATGTCGCTGGGTTTAAAACAGGTTTAGGCAGGTTCCTGGAGGAAAGGTCAATAAACCATGATTCAAGGGGACCCGGAAGATCCACTTCTTGCCCCAATACAGGCATTGTGGAACCTGTGTGTCTTTTGGGGAAACTTCTAGGTACTTGTGACCTAGATTGGCCACTGTTGGACACAGGATACTGGGCTTGATGGACCTTGGTCTGACCCAGTATGACATATCTTAGGATCTTATGTTCATATGTGCCATCTGGGCAGCTGCTTTGTCTGCTTTGTACACAAGCAACCCTCACTGCATGGCCCACGTGCCACCTCCTTTGCCCCATTTGCACCATCAACCTAGTGCCCTTTCATACTTGTGCACCATGCTATTGCTGCTAATGGAGCACTGCTATCACTGGCTGGGGGTCCCCTGTCCGTGCATCACATTGCAGACATTTAAATAGGCTCTCTCCTCTCTAAATATGTAATTTCACGAGGTTTTATTTGGTATTAGGGTTCCCAGCATTAAAGGGATTTTAAGCACTTTGAGAAACAGGCGTTAAGGGAGCACATGCTGTTAACGCCCACTCTCCACCCCTTAACACCTACTCTCCGCCTACTGCGTCCTTAACGTGGCTGGAGCCTTTAACGCATGTTAAAGCAGTTTTTTCACTGCGTTAAGGGTGCAAGAGTGCTGATAACAGGTATTAACGGCATACTGACTCCCTTAACACCCTTTAGTAAACATACCCTTTGGTTTATGCTTGCCAGTTAGCAGGTGTAAATTAAATGCATAGCAGCATTAAAGTGACTGCATTATATGGATATTCAATGCCACTGATTTATCCTTATAGCAGCAGTAAACATACATATTAATTTAAATATGCGTACCAGTGTTTAAATTAATACAGTTGCTGCCACTGCTGAATATTGACCCCTATTCATCTAAGTCGGTTGCATCAGTAACAGTTAGAACTCAAAACATCCAACAATTATTTCAAGTTGGATATAGGTTTTCAGCAGTGCCATCTAAATGGATTGCACTGCTGACTATGGGACCTTTTCACTAAAGTACATTAGCTTTTTGTACTTAATGCATGTTTAGCATAAAAACTAAGAAATGTTAAATTCAAAGCCTCTGCAGTAGCCATCGGGCATGACTAGCATATTCCTGACAGTTAACGTAGGAATGCATACCCCAATGCACGGCGTTATTACCACTGGTGAATTTACATCCTCCTATTGAGGTAGAGGTAAATGCACCCATGCAAATTGCAAAACATTGACAGCACGCAGTATGTCCCCCTGCGCCAACTGCAAGGTGCTCACCACGCCTATCCTCTGCCAAAAACCCACACATTCAGCACCCTACTACATGATTGGCAGTTAACATGAAAATCTGTATGATTCATTGTCATGCCCTTCAGTAACTTCTAACACAGACCCAAGCATGCAGTTAACATTCTCCAAATCACACGTTAACTGCATAGCACGCTTTAGTCAAATCGCTCCTATACAGTATGTATGTGTTGAATTCATCTAAATTGGAAGTTTCAAATTCCGCATTCTCCTTGGGCTGAACATTGACCTCTGTAGTTTCCAGTTCTGCAAGCAGGAGTAAAACTGGTTTTACAAAAACTTTTCAAGCTTTAGAATTCACTTTAAAATACTGTTCACAATGAACAAGGTCATTGACTGCCTGACTGTCCTCTCTTCCAATGTTCTTGCTGTCTTCTCTTTCATGCGTGAACAATAAAAAAATTTGTGATTTTTTTTTTAAGTTATTAACCAATTGCTGTTATCCTGAAGTCTTCTTTGGAAAACAAGTCATTTTTCATTATTACATTGAGATGCTTTGTATGTGGAAAGTACAGTGAAGTGCTCAAAATTTCTGTTTCACCAAAATAGAAGGACCTATTAGAGAGCAAAATGATTAACAAAAAAGATTAAATTGTATTCATTCAGCTCTGCAGTAGAGCTTCTTGTTCAAATGGCCCAAGAAAAACTGTGAATCTCATGTTCTGTCTCTCAGAGTGAAGCTTCACTTCTCTGGTGTTATTGAACAAGCCATTACACCCTGTTTGCCACTAGATCGTTGTTAGCGAGTAGAAGTGTGTAGGAAAAATCTCTTTTAGCCCATTAGTGTTTTGCAAACAGCAAATGTTGCAAACTGCAGAAGGAAAACTACTCAGCATGCAGAAATATATCCCTGTTCACTAAAGATTTATAATCCACCATTAAACTAATGAAAATCAACCACCCTGCCAATACATATATATTTAGACTTTTTCTGAAAAAATTACATTATTTTCTTATGGCAATGGAAAGCTCAGCTGGAATAATATTGAACAATGGAAAAAGCAAGATATTTTATCATTGTAAACAAAGCTCTTGTGGGCAGCAAGAACTGTCCTGATGTTATTCTCAGACAGAAAAATCAAGGGGACTCTGCAGTACCTTCAGAACAATTGAGGATAGACTATTGTTCATAGACAGTGTTGCAATTGCTCCTTTATAAAAGGTTTTATACTCAGTTCCACTGGAATTTGATTCCAGGTTTAGGGCTTCTAAAAGTTGCCCTGGTGGCCCCACAGATAATCAAGTTTTCAGGATAACCCCTACCATTCATACATAACATAAATTTGCATACACCGAAGACGCAGGATAGGCTTGGGGAATATTGTTCTAGAGGGCCTATGTACTTACCTGAATTAAAATGGCACCATTTTAACATGAGTTATTTGTAAGGGGATTTATTAAAATGTGGTAGAGAGGCTTTTTATTTTTATTTCTTTAAACAACAATTACAAGACACCAACATCTACCCTTTAAACTTGCTATGTACATTTCAGTCCCCACCCATCAACACATGCCTCAGGGATTAGATGTTTCAAATTATATGTTACATACACAGCTGAATATCGATTTCAGGATATTTTTTTATGTAGAAGATATTTGATGTTGGGGACCAAACTCATGGCTATCATCTGCTTTAAGCATCTTGAGGGTTGCCTGAGAGAACTAGCAGGTGCACCAACTTGCAGATACTCTGGGTGAATGGTAGTTATTAGACCTCTTGAGATGTATTTAGCTTTGGAAGCTTATCATAGATTGTGAAATCTTTTGGTCCATGCCCAGAAGTTTAAATATTAGTGAGCTGCTTTGCATGTATTTGAATACAACCTAACTCATTAATCTTTTTTTATAACAATTTAAGGTTTTTCTAAAAGTAGACCAGTGATACCAGTGATTTAGCATCTGATTATATTGATGCTGACTGAAATATTCTTTTTTCCTATTCATTTGTATCTTATATTTGTGTATTCTGATTGGTGGATTGAGTATGAAGCCATACTTAAGGGAACATGTGTGGCATGTTTGCAGGTTTGATACTCAGAACACGATTGTGGCAAGAAGAACGTGGTGTTTTAATAAGAAAGTAGTATGCCACAGGTAGGAAGATATTGCTGCTGGTTGATTTGCATTATGAGATGAAGAGTTTCATATGTACATTGGACTGTGGATTTCAAGTTTATTAAATGCAGGATTGAATGTGGAGAGGTAGATTTATATGTATGGTTTAATCGGCAATGATATTGGTTTGCATTAAGGGCCCGATTCTGTGCCACGAATAGCAGGGATGGACAGTTGTTCAAGGAAGTTAGATGGTGGCAGGGATTGGATTGCTTGGGGACAGAGTCTGGGTGGGCGTTGGGCGGTCGCTGGCCCTGGGCATACAGGGCTGTTTCTAATGTCAGCCCTGTACGTCCAAAGCTGGCAACATGTGCAGGGAAGTTATTCCACCTCTGAGGTGGAATAACTTCTCTGCACATTTTTTTACTGCAGGTCCAGGGCACGGATGGGGCAGGAGGGACCCGAAGACATTCCCTGCAGCTCGATCCTGGCTTTAGGAGGCCAGATTGAGGGTCAGGCTGCAGGGAATGAAGCTGGGAAACCGGAGGCAGGCATCTTGGCTCTTGAATGGAACTGCACTGCCATGGCAACATGATGCCATGGCGCCATGGCTCCATTGAAGAGCCTTGACTGAGTTAGCCTGGAAGGTCCTGTATGTGCAGGCTGGACTGAATCGCAGTCCCAGCCTGCACATACAGGACTGTTTGCTATTCTGATCCCCTCTGTACGTCTGGCTCAGACCTGACGTACAGAGGTGATCTTCATCCGGAAAGGGATGAGCCCTTAAGTGGTTGAGATAAAGATGAGATATGGTCAGTTAATTACATGTGTTCTTTATGTGTTTGCATACTGATTAGGAGTTACAAGTATGATTGAAGGGTTGTAGTATGGGAAGTTGGCAGCTGAGGTTATTTGTTAGTGAAGCACTGGTAGGTGCATATGCTGTGTGGAAAACCAGTATTTTTTGTCCATTGTGAATGGGTTATGTTGTGAATGATGTGTTGGTAAGATCTAAACGATTGGCTGTTGATATGATTTTTATGAATGGTGTGGTGTTTGGTAGTTGATGTTGTCAAATAAAGGATTTACCGTGCCCCGTCCCACCATATGCCCCAGATACTTCACATTTGCTGGGGTTCAGGGTGAGGCCTGCCCGTCTCATAGACCGTAAGACGGCTTCGACTCTTGGGAGATGTTCCGTCCAACTGCAACTATGAATAATAATGATATCATCCATATAGGCAACAGCATACTCTTGATGAGGGCGCAGGACTTGATCCATAAGTCTCTGGCAAGTGGCTGCGGCGCCTTGGAGGCCGAAGGGCATCCTCTTAAATTGGAATAGGCCAATCGGGGTGCTGAAGGCGGTCTTCGGCCGAGATTCCCTCGTCAGTGGAATCTGCCAGTACCCTTTCGTCATGTCCAGAGTGGTCAAAAACTGGGCTTGCCCCAAACGATCCAGTAGCTCCTCAATCATGGGCATCGGGTAAGCATCAAATACGGAGATGGCATTTACCTGTCTGAAGTCTATACAAAATCGTAGAGTACCATCAGGTTTTGGAACAAGCACTATTGGACTGCACCACGGGCTTCGTGACTCTTCGATGATACCCATCTCCAACATTTCACGCACTTGCGCCAGCATCTCCTGCTTCTTAGCCTCTGGTAGCCTGTAGGGTCGCTGTCTGATGACCTTCCCATGTGGGGTCACAACCTCATGCGCTACCAGTTGGGTCTCTCCAGAGATTGGCGTTAGAACATCTGGAAACTTCGCCACTAGTCTGGCCAGTTCCTGCCTTTGAATCAGGGATAGTTCTTCACCCATTTGAGGTTCTGAGTTCCTCCTCCAGTCTGACACTTGGGGTCCAAGGTCTTCCTCCATCCTCTCTTCACAGGTGGCTGTCAGACCTTTCATGTCGGCGCGTCCGGTGGACCCAAATCCATCGGCTCCCCGTCCTGTGGGAGTCAACATAGGGACCTCTTCCAGTGGAAGAAATCCTACTCTCTCGCATACCAGCTGTGCAATCCTGTCTCCGACCTTCACAGGGAAGTCTTCGTCACCAAAATTAAAGAGTAATACCTTGACACTCCCTCTCTAGTCAGGATTGATGACCCCAGCACCGACGTCCATAAAGTGTTTCAGTGCTAGACCGGAACGAGGGGCTATCCGTCCATAGCATCCGATTGGCATCTCCATCTGCAGGCCGGTGTCAATGAGAGCTTTACCATGGCTGGGTACTACTCCATTTATGGCGCTGCACAGATCATACCCCGCTGCTTGAGGAGTGGCTCTCCTGGGACTCTGGGCTTTCTTGGATACCCTAGAAAATTTTAATACAAACTTCTGTTTAACGGGGGAACGGCCTTCCAGGGGTTTTTCCCCTGGGTTCTTGCTCTGCTTTTGGGGCTTCTCAGAGGACTAGGGACCACAGTTACCATCCCATCCACCTTCTGTCCGAGTTCCTTCTCTATCCCTTTTCTAAATTGGGGCCAGTCTCTTCCTAATACTAGGTCATGGGGGAGATTCGGGAGCACTGCCACGGGGATTTCCTTCTGTACCCCTAACCCTTTTATCAGTACTTTATATATGGGGTAGAAAGAGGCAGCCCCATGGATGCATCTAATTTGGACTCTACCCTCTGGTCTCCTTGGGACTGACTCATCCTGAGCTTCAATTGCTCGCCAAAGCCTCCGTGATACCATGCTTTGGTTGGCACCCGAGTCGAGCAGAGCGTTGGTACTGATCCCCTGGATGTTAACAGCTAAGAGGAAACCCTCTCTCAGATGTTTCACATTAGCACCCATCAATCCTATGCGGGCTTTGCACCTCCTCTGTAGGTGTCCCATCTTCCCACAATGATAGCATTTTTTCTCAACCCACTTTTCCTTTTGAACAGGCATACTAGTTTTCTCACATTCTGCATGGTTCCCTTGTCTCTTTTCTGATTGACCAAAACTGGCCTCTGCCCCTGCTTTTGGAGCACCCCCTTTTGGATGACGAGCTAATTCAGCTTCTAAATAGCGCTCAGTCAGAAGGGTTGCCTCTCCTGTGCTCTGGCAGTTTTGCTGTATCAGAAAAGATTGTATGTCCTTAGGAACTGCAGCCATAAACTGTTCCAATACTATTGTATCCACCACCATGTCAACAGTTTTTCCCTCTGGGACCAACCACTTTAAGGCTAAGCCTCTTATCCTTTGGCTTAAGGCCTTAGGTGTTTCTCCAGCTTTCAGGGATGTGGCTCTGAACATGCAGTGATATAGCATTTTGGTTAAACCTAAGCGATCTCTTATGGCATTTTTCACTTCAGAATAATTCGTGGCTAGGGCAGCCGGCATGGCCCTATAGGCAGCCAATGCTTCCCCTGTTACAGAGGTGGCTAGCCTTACAGCCCATTGCTCAACTGGCCATCCTATAGCATAAGTGACTCTTTCAAAAGACTCTAAATAGTCATCAATGTCATCCTCCACAGAAAGTTTGCCAAAAGACAATGGACCACTTGTTTGTGGTCCTACCATACAAACATTCTGTGGCACTATTGGTTCTGGCTGGGCTGGCAAACCTCCAGCTCCTGCTCGCTGGTTGGAAATCAGTGCCTCTACCAAGTCTTGCACTGGCTTCTGCTGTGCTTGTAAAGCAGCTGCTGCTTGCTCTTGCACTTGTTGGGCCATCTCTTGCTGTCTCTGGAACTGTAGGGTCATCCATTGGATCAGCTCCTTGGGCTCCATCTCAGCGACTACCTGAAAGAGAAAAGAGAAAAAAACAAGCACGGTACCACGCTACAGCTCTAATGTGCTCTTTTTATCTGAACGCTTTCACATTTCCTCCCCTTTTACTCTGATCCAGGCTGACCCCCTCCTAGGTACCTTTTACCTGGGTCAGGTGCTGACTCTGGCCTTAAAAAGGAAGGGTGTCTCCATGGAACCACTCCGTCGTCCTGGCCGACCTTGCCAGCGAATTCCAGTGAAGCTCGCAACCCAGATCTCCGCTCTTGTTTTGTAAATCCTGTGGCTGTATATCCTGATGCAGGCAACAAGATCCGTACAATTATGCCACTGTCACGCCCTTGCCCCTGGCCTCTGGCTTAGAGGGGCGAGGTAACGGAGAACTTCTCCTGGTGAGCTCAAATAAACTAGCTTTTCCTCAGGTGGATTCTGGGACATGTAGTTTGGCTCTTAAGAAGAAGTGTAGTCATGGTCCGATGTTAAGGCAAATGACAGAATTTATTTTAAAGTAAAGGTTCAAGTAAACTGTACACAGGAATTTTGTCCATTCAGGATTGTTTGCAACAGAGCATTTTAGATCAGTATAAACTGCTTCACAGTCTTTTAAACACATGCAGCTGGTTAACAACGTTGCTCAGTCTTAGAGAAACAGCTCTGCTCAGCAAGGTAAAAATACTTCTTTTTAACCTTGTGTTTGTGAAGCACTTAACAGCAAAGGAATAACTCAGTTCCTCTGGAACAACCTCTTCTTTCCCTCCTTCCTTTCAGGATAGGTTTTTGAACTCAAAATAAAAAAACAAGTAACAAACATTCACAAGCTTTCTCTTCAGCGTGACTCAGCACTTTGCCTGAGAAATGCAAACACGTGGAGTTTTCTTCAAACCCATTTCCTGGCTCAATTCCAGTTACCTGTTTCTAGGAGACTTTCTCATTCAATGCTAGCCTTTAGCATAATGATTCCATGCTTGTAGCTTGACACAGGGTACAGTCCATGGGGATATCTAGATCTTGCAATTCCTCAACTGCCAACTCAATCTGCATATCCTCTGGTGTTGTTAGGGCAGTGTCCTGTTCTGAGCTCTGGACACAGTGCTCAGAATACAGCCTCCCTGGGGGATCTAATGTCTCTCCTGAGCTCAACTCTCCCCGATAAAGACAGTCAGTACCTGAAGCACTGGGCAGTTCTCCCTGGTTGTGCTCGCTATGGTTCCTTGTCTCCTTCCATCCTCTCTGGAACAGCTCTCTGTATTCCTCTCTGGGTTCTCTCCTGGAGATCTGCAGGTGCTCCTGGTTCCACTCCTGATTCCCCTGAATCCTCTGAGTCTTCCGAACCTCCTGAGACTTCTGAGCTTCTCCTTTCCTCTGAGCTTCTCCTTTCCTCCGAGCTTCCCTCTGAGCTTCCCCTTTCCTCTGCTTTAGCAGGGGTTTATATTTCCCTCTCCAGGGCTCCAGCCCTTCCTCCACTCCTCCCAGGTGATTGTAATCACCTCTCAAGCCTGCAGTTACGTCATAGGAGTTAGGGTGTGGCTGCCTGAACTTTCTCTCCCTCAAGTTTCTTTCTCTATGAGGGGCCTGAAATCCATGCCCTGCAGGGATTTCTCCTTTCTCTAAGTTAAAGTCATTGGCCTTTTCTATGCTCATAGGCTCAAAACAGGCTTCCTTGTCACAATGTATGGTTTTTTTTATTGGTGATGTGAATAAGGTCTGAAGGACTACTGAAAGAAACGGCTCTTGCTGGGAAGGATTCTGTACTGGTAAATATTTACCTGCTGGGAATTTCTCAGACTCTTAGGGGTATGTTTACTAAAACCCCGTTAGGTGCGCGCCGCGTTAGTGTGCAGGATGCCATATAAGGAGTAGGCGTTTCAGTCTGAAAAAAAGCAAACCGGGATTAATCATGCGCTAATGTGCGCTGTGCGCTCATGTGCGCCGCGCATATTAGCTCATGAGAAACGCGCGCGGGAAGCATAAGCAGGCGCGCTGATGTGCAAGCACAGGAACAGAGCCACAGTACAATGGTTAAAACACTGACCAATGGTGTAGGGATCATGGGTTCAATCCCCCACTGTGCCCAATGAATAAGGCTGACTGAAGCACTACCTGTTATGTGTAATATTGCATTCTGAGGCATTTTAATTTTATTTTAATTACTGCTACTAGCAAATACACTCTCAAAGCACTGTAACATAAGGCGCCCCATAAGGTACCCCAGAGGGCACATTTTAAAGTGCAGTGTCCGCCACGGCACCCTACAATGTTGCTTAAATGGTGGCCCATAGAGCGCCATATAGGGTGCCCTATGAGGCACGGCAAGGTCAGAGCACTGTTTTTGATGGCAGCACTGTGCATTTTAACGCATGGAAATCCTAAGTAGGTGCGCTGACATGCAAGGAGAAACAGCAGTGTAGCACAATGGTTAAGGCACTCCAGAGGGCATACTATAAAGTGCACTGTCCGCCCAGGCACCCTAGAATGTTCCTTATAGTGCGCTTTATAGGGTGCTGTATGAGGCGCCGCAAGGTCAGAGCACTGTTTCTGATGGCAGCACTGTGTATTGTAACGCATGGAAATCTTAAGTAGGTGTGCTGACATACAAGGAGGAACAGCAGTGTAGCACAATGGTTAAGACACTAACTGATGGTGCAGGGGTCATGGGTTCAAATCCCCAGTGTACCTAATGAATAAGGTTGGCTGAGGTATGTCTTTTTTCTGTGTGCAACTGTACAGCAATCTGTGCTGCCATATAAAAAGAACCCCACCCTAGTGCCATAAATTAATGCACCTTTTAGGGTGCACCAGAAGGCACATCCTAAACAACCACGTCAGCAAAGGCGAGTTATAATGTTCCCCAGAGGCCATGTTGAAAGGTTGTCAACTCCCAAGGCACCATAGTAGGCACCCCATAAGCTGCCTGAATTGAAGGTGTGCCATAAGATGCCCCAAGGATGTATAGGTGAACTCAAAAACGTTTGCCAAGAGCAGTAAGATCCCCCAATTTGAAGGGCAAGAGAGGTATGTGCCAAACACACACGTAACCCAAACAGTGCACAGAGCAGAAAGGAAAGACAATGCATAAGTAAAAGAAGGACGTAGATCAGAGCTGATGGACCACACAAATCAGCTCCAGCCCATGTGGCAGCTAGAAAAATGGACAAACATATCGGGGGCAGCTGTAGCTATGCACAGAGTGATGGTAATGTACCATGCTATAATGACAGTGTGTGACAGAGGATGGGAAGAAGTGTGCAGCAGAGGAGCCTGAAATGGCAGGATAGGTGAAATATCAGGATGACAGTGGAGTAGCAGTGCTATGCAGAGCACACACAGGAGAGGCAACCAGGGAGAGCTGCAATGCAGGAATGTATAGGAGTGCAGGACGTGGGGTAGCAGCATGCACATCAGGGTAGGATGGCACACAGCTGGCAGACAGAAGATGGACAGAAGGATTGTTCACAACTCCGATGAGGGTACAATGTGCTCACAGCACAGATCTGCACAGATATGACTGTCATACGAATGAAAACTACTTCTGCAGGACAAGCATACAAATCAAAGAGAACAGAGAGGAATCACACCTACGACCACTACCACAAATGGCAATGCACAAACCGGTAGGCCACACCACCAATGTGAGCTCATTAGCAAAGGCTGCATACAAAAATAGTGCAGGGCATCACACAAGATGCCTGCTGGCTGTCAAGACAGGCAAACCCCCAACAGTAATCATGACCAAATGCACATGCAGATCTGCTGTGTACAGATCAGATCCCAGTCTGTAATTGGGACCAGGAACACATGCACACACACAATGAAATGTTATGCAATGGATACAGCATGCAAAAGAGGAAAGAAACTAAACCCTAAGGGCAGCAGAGGATGCTCTGTGGAGCTGGGTAACAATCTGGAACAGGACAGGAGAGAACTCAACATGCGAACAGGTGTACCACACACCAGCTGAACCACAGCAATACAAAACCCCCAGGTGCACTGCCATGTAAACACCATAAAGAAAGAGACCTATGTAACAGATAATATCTGATGGCTAGGCAGCACAGAGGGCACACCTTGGTGTACAGTGAAGAGAGGGAAGGGTGTGTGTAGAGGTGATGAACCTGCTGGTACCTAATGGTCCAGTTAGCACAACAGAAAAGAAAAAGATAAACCACATGTGGGGATCAAACCTGCAAACTACTGAGCTATAACACATGCCTCTAACCACTCCCACAAACAGCACACTGAGCACAATGCAAAACAAATACCCCAAAGGGAGGGTGTGTGGGAACCTGTAATACCCAGTGATGTGGCAAATGGCTGGCAGATACACAGCTGCCACCGTACAAGGATGTGAGCACAGGTGGGCCATGTACATGACCAGCAAATCAGTAGATACAAGTGTCAATGTGCTCAAAGAGTGGAGGAGTAGCCTAGTGGTTAGAAAACTGGCTTGGACACCAAGCAACCAGGGCTCAATTCACACTAGCACTCCATGTGGCCTCGGGCAAGTCACGTAACCCTCCATTACCTTGGAAGAAAGACCTGACAATCTACATCCAGTGACATTGACAAGAAAACCCTGGAGTCTCTGGGTCACAAGGAGTCAGGACTGATTCAAAGGCACACATTGCATTGCATGTTTGTCACCATGATCAAGCAGCAAAAGAGACAAATGTCTGTCAAATACATATCTTTATTTGGGTTATTCATCACAGATAGTGTAGACACTGCCATCATAATATCAAGGTGAGTGCATCCCTGGTGAAAGACGGAAACACATTTAGCAGGGCAGCAACCCACATCCTACAGAAAGGTCACTGGCTTGACCACAAATGAAGGGCAGGAGATATAATGTGCATCAGGTGCATGCTATGCACTGGGCAGCAGGCTCCCACCCCCCACCTGCTGCTGCATGCCTCAAATGTGTTACGCACATATGAGTGCATGTAGACAGTAGGCGCTGCATGATGAGGACCCAACACACATCACCTGTCCCTCAAAACATATCCATCTGGCAACACAGGAGGCACACAAATGAAAACAGCATATGTTGTCACAATGCTTTAATGTTAAAAACACATTCTGAAAGTAATGTTTCAGCTCTCACCTAATGCCTGATCTAGGAATCAAAGCTGCAACAATGTAGACCCAAACAATCATCAAAAGCACAATGAGCATATGCTAACAGGTAGCAGAGGCACATGAACACAGAGAGAATACAAACTAAACTACCTGCAGAAACCTGCAGAGATAACACCATGAAGGAGGTCCCCCTGCACTGTTTGTTGGGTAGACAGTGTTTGGGCACATATAGCACGGTACATGGAATGCACGATTGAAGGAGGACAACGGACACCCACACTGCCACACTCCAAATATAATGGGGCAATGTGAGTGTCGTTACCGCAGGGGATAAACAGGACCGTGCAGACGTGCAATGCAAGGTGTGTACATACATGCAGACTGTCACGTCTGTACAGTAAACAAACACAAGAACCATCATGTGAAGATGGAAATGATGGGCAAACATCTTACAGTGAACCACACAGAAGCCATAGGTCCACATGCTGTGGTTCACAAACATAGTCAGTCATATGCACAAGCACCATCCACATACCAACATGATACAGTGATGCCACACATGCACGTAAACACCCTTGGCCATTGCAAACATCAATCCAGGATGGTGGTGTGCATGAAAGCGTTGTTGTGGCAAAACCTGTATCATGTCCAGGTGGAGAGCAGGTGGACATAGACAATAGAACCGCTCCATCGTTGCCCCTATGCCACAAACATGGCTGTGTGCTTGTGTTGAAACAAACAGATGAGCGTATCCTGTGTGCCATGTCACACACATGGCCAAAACGCAACAACAACACAACTGTGGAGGAATGTACAACATACAGTGACAATGTCAGTCCCTGCTGCGCACGTGGGGATCAGTACACAGCATCCAAAGTGCAAAGTGTATCTGCAATCCAACAGGTCAGGTTAAAACTGTCCTTACAACCCTGGGCATGCATAGTCAAGTGTCACATTCCAATATGCCACAGTCCTTGAAAGCTCATGTGTGTCCCCTACAATGAGCAGGACTCCCAGCCAGAGCATGGCAGCAACAGTGTGTTGGACAGGTCTCTCATGGGCAAAGCAGCAGTCCAAGAGTAATACTGTCCATCCCAGGCATGTGTCCCACTCTTAGAGGTCAAACATCCAATGGCACAATTCTCCACAAAATGTTCCATGGTGTTGTGTCCCCCAACAGGTGGGTGATGGCAATGCCAGATGCACTGTAAGAGATGTGTCTGGTATGTCCTCTGCCCTGTGTCAGGAGAGGATAAGTATTGTATTGTTAGACACCTTGCAAAAACAGCACAAATTGCAGAGAGTCACACCTTAGGAAATACAGAAGAAAGGGATGCAAAGGCAAACATGACATGATATCAACACAAAACACACCGCATATTGGTGACATCATGAATTGTAAACGCAGACACGGGTGTCACATGGATATGGTCATGTCCATGCTCATGTCACACAGGCGTCTCACAGCTACACACTATATGCATCTGTTTCTGTGAACAGAGAGGCAACATGACATGTACATGAGACAAACAGTAAATCATCAACAGGTAAAGGCAGATGTAATCACCCAAATAACAAAGGTGCAACCTACCTTGTGTGTGCATCAGGTGTACGTCATCGATCCCTTGAGCGACTCAACAGCCATATCAGGTCACAGTGAAGGGAGACAATGTCAGCAAAACGTGTAGAATCACCATGTCAAGCCACTGTTGATGCATGTCCACATTATGCCGATATCTGAGATAAAAAAGCTGCTCAACAGTGGTCCCTCAAAACACAAGACACAGTTCTGCTCACAGCACACAACACATGTCGAGAATGTTCACAAGGTAAACAGCACTACGGTAGAGGTAGCACAGTCACCACCGCCCCCCAGATGCACAGACCCCTCACAGCACATGATAATGTACTATGCCTGAACACTGCATCATCACACAGCCAACCCATAAACACGCACCCACACAGTATGCTAAGGTCAGCGTGCCAGCTGTAACACATGGCCTGTATGTGCACAAGTGGAGATTTGTAGACATAAAGGCCCAGTGACATGCAGTGATACCCTGGTGTTGGCTGATGGTACAATGTTGGGGTAGGGAGCAAGTGTAGGCCACCACCAAAAAAAAAAGACCTCCACATACATGCAGCTCTGTTGTACATGTCCCAGAGACAGTGTTGCAGAGGACATACTGGACACAAACACATGGGGATATGTGTGACAACAGCAAGATATGGGTTAGGGAGGCGTAAGGAAAAAAAGTGAACCACAACATCTGATCAATATGACACATCACTGAGGACATGTTTTCCCCCTGACTGCAGGCACAGACAATGTAGCTGTAGATCCACCTACCCCGGACCACAGCATTTTGGCTGATGTACAGTCACGTGCCAATGCACCACAGCAACAGCATCCTCACGAAGTATGTCCTGTGCAGTGGGAAACACAAGAGAAACAAACATATGTCATGTTCTAGCTGTGCAACACACACTGCACCTTCCTGTCCCCAGCTGTCAGACCCCACAACATCACATACTGACTGACTGTTCACTATCACACTGTACAGATCTCTCACATGTGAGAGGCAGCACGGAGGTGTCAGAGGCTAACTACAGGTGTCCGTAATCTCTCTGTCCCCTCCCTTACCTCTCTGTTGTTGTACACACTGGTCAATAGAGGTGTCTGCTCCCACCATGTTTCTGCCTCACCCCAAGGTCGCAATATTAGCCCAGGTCCTCCATATTGCCACCAATGCCCCCTCTCCGTGTGTACTGGTGTCCCAATGTTGTCTGTTACCCCACTGTCAATTGCTGTAACACATGGAATTATGCAAGCACACCTCCTGTATCCACTGGCCAAATACATATCCTGGTGTGTACATCTCATACCTTGAATAATATTGACAGCTGTGTGCTGATGATGTGCACAAATAGATGGCAATGTCTGCGTCACGTCAGCAAAACCACACCCCATGTCTGTTTGTGACCTGACCATGATGGCTGCATGTCATCCCACTGTGTGACAGTGAGAATGTCAAAGCATGGATAGCCTATATGTGCACCTTAAAAATATAACTCTCACCTAAGTCTCTGTGTGTATACGGACATAACCTCCCTCGCTAGGGTCCGCAAGGTAGTTGTTGATGTGGACTGTACTCTCCTGCCCTACACACATACACAGCCTGTAGCTGAGGCATGTGGCATATGTTGAGATAGCATCAGCTAGATATGCCATGTCCCCCCTGAAAAACCTCGTAAAACACAATCCACCCACACATTCAGCGCTCAACTTGCCTACTGTAACCCACACCTTGCTGATCTGGCCCGGATCACCTCTGTTTGTGTGTACATATGCAACACTGCACTGCAGGGCTATTCTCCAACAACAAAATGTAGCAATGATACTCCCCCTGGCTGGACACTGCACAGGTCCCCATCCTTC
The DNA here is from genome assembly GCA_033557465.1 of Ichthyophis bannanicus. NCBI lineage: Eukaryota > Metazoa > Chordata > Amphibia > Gymnophiona > Ichthyophiidae > Ichthyophis > Ichthyophis bannanicus. The sequence continues at coordinate 412,637,691 of CM066037.1, forward strand.
ACCATATCCATGTCAGGGCTACATGATGACCTATACATTCAGGCACACTGTGGGGTTGCATGAACACCCCTCACGAATAGTTAATACCATCATGAAAAACTAGTACTGAGCATGTGTATTGTGCTATGTATGACATGTGGCGCCACACATAAGAAACAGACACACATAGCCAGCTGACAGGAGCATAACACCCACACAAGCAGCTCGAAATTGTACAATATAACCACAACCCGCTGGACAACTGTCCCCAAACATGGTCTGCCCTCCCACTGTGAATACCGCACCATATGCCTGCCACCGTGCTCCACCCATAGCATCAAAACAACTAACTGTGTTTGCACAGCAGCTGCTGTCACAACCAGCCACTAACTGGGAATGTGACCCCCAAAACCTCCCACAGGCGTATGAACACCCACCCATATAATCCACCACCACCTGCTATTGTGCCCTGCCCACATTGTTTGTCGCACACTCATGCCTATATGTGATGTTGGGATTGTCTGTTAAATGTCAATGCAGTGTGGCATCCAGTGTGGCATCCGAATGATATCTTTACAGAAACATCAACCTTTATAACCATCACACACATATGCAATGCGTACATGAGAAGATCTCTGCGATCAACCTCCGCCTGACCGCTGTGCCCTCCTGTGTGTCACCACTGGCACGTACAGGGGGGCACGTTGGATCATCCTCCAGATCCTCATTAATCTCTGCAGGGATATCATGCCTGAGAGCAATGTTGTGCAGGATGCAACAGGCTATGATTATCTCTGCCACAGTCATTGGCTTATATTGTAAGGCCCCGCCTGTCCTATCCAGACACCTGAAGCGACTCTTCAACACGCCAAAGGTGCGCTCTATGACAGAGCGGCTGGAGGCATGGGCCTCATTGTACCTCCGCTCTGCACGTGTCCGTGGCTGACGCACAGGGGTCAGCAGCCAGGGGCAACACCCATATCCTGCATCACCTGCAGAAAGAAATGTTGCATGTGAATGCAGGAGCTCATGTTCACCAAAATTGACACATGTTTAGACGTGAGAAACAAACGCAGAACACATCCTGACAGAAACATATGACAGCACAACTATGCAGTTCAGAAAAATAGACATATGATGACAGATAAGGACCACATGGCCTATCGAGTCTGTACACCCATGGCAAAGACTACAACAGTCCCATGTATACCTTTAGAGATCCTCTGTGTGTGGCACATGCGTATTGTAATGCAGTTACTGTCCTCATATCTACCACCTCCACTGTGAGACTATACCACCGATCCACTGATCACATGTTCAAAGTATATGTCAGCATAGTACCCACGAAAAAACGTGCTGTCATTTAAAGGAGGCTCACACCCAGCACATGTATGCCATGGAGGTCTGTCAAAGTCTAAACCATATCACCTCTATTCCCCCTGTCCACTAAGGTCTACATATCAAGATTGAGCAGTCTGTCTCCATATGCTGCATACTGCTGACCACCAATCGTTTCAGTAGCCGTCCTCTGCACTGTCTCCATCCTGTTCACAGCCTTTTGAAGCTGCGGTCTGCAGAATTGCACACTGTACCACACATGAGTTAGCACCAATGACATATACAGAGGCAGAGTACCTTCCTGTGTATCTGCTACCAATACCTCTCTGTATGCACCCAAGTAGCCCCCTAGCTTTTGCCGTCACCTTTCCATAATGGTCAGCTACATGAGGATCGGCAGACACAGCGACGCCTAGGTCCCGCTCATCTACAGTGGCCAAAGGTACTGCACCCCCTATACTGTGTTGCTCCCCTGGTTTGACGCAGCCAAGATGCGTGACCATATATATGCAAACATGTCCTCCCAGCTGGAAAGGTCCAGAACATCCATCAGATTTAGCTAGACCCCCTCCTCATGTTATCTAGTGCAGTGTTTTTCAACCTTTTTTGTGCAAAGGCACACTTTTTTCATGAAAAAAATCACGAGGCACACCACCATTAGAAAATGTTTAAAAAATTTACCTCTGTGCCTATATTGACTATATATAAAGTAATTCTCTTGAATAAGAATCAAACACTCACACCAACCCCCCTCCCCTGCTGGTTCACTCACACCACCCCCCCCCCTCCACTGCTGGTTCACTCACCCACCCCCCTGTCACTTACTCACCCCTCCTGCTGGGTCACTCACTCACTTACCCCCCCTCCCCTGTTGGTTCACTCACACCATCGCCCCCCCCCCTTGCTGGTTCACTCACACCACCCCCCCTCCACTGCTGGTTCACTCACACTCCCCCCCCCCTTGCTGGTTCACTCACACACACACACACACCCTCCCCCTGCCCAAGCCGCTGCTTCTGCTTTGTACAGAGCAGCGGCTGCACTACACTTACATTGAAAAGTAAAGAGAAACTGTGTCAGGAGCCCTCCGGTCATCGCAGAGCCTGAGGAAGTGATATCATGGGGGCGGGCTCCTCACAGGCTGTCTTTCCTTTTCAAATTAACTTTATTGCAGCTAAAGTTAATTTGAAAAGGAAAGACAGCCTGTGAGGAGCCCGCCCCCATGACATCACTTCCTCGGGCTCTGCATGATCGGAGGGCTCCTGACACAGGTTCTCTGTACTTTTCAATGTAAGTGTAGTGCAGCCGCTGCTCTGTACAAAGCAGAACCAGCGGCTGCACTGCTATAGGGAATCGCGATCGCATTCGCGCCACGGACTTCGGCACAAAAGCCGGTTTTTTGCTCTGGCCGCTCCCGATCTTGCGGCCAGAGCAAAAAATCGGCTTTTCAATGGCCGGTTTTACAACTGTGCCGGCAGCCGGCCTGGCCATGGAAAAACCGGCCAGGCCAGCTGAAAACCGGCCGGTTGGCAACCCTAATTTGTGAGCCGAGGCCACATGTTACGGATGAAATTGGAATTTTTCCCACGGCACACCAGACAATATCTCACGGCACACTAGTGTGCCACGGCACAGTGGTTGAAAAACGCTGATCTAGTGCTTCCTGGGTGACTACTCCAGTACTGAGTGAGTGTGTGAACCTAAGACACACATGACAAGGGTTAGTTGTATGGATTGGCAATAACATAAACGTTACATAACATACAAAAGCTAGCAGACAATTAACCGGCATCACAAGTGGATGTGAAGGGCACCAACCCCCCCCCCCCCATCACATGTGGGCAGTTGGCACACACACACATTAGGAGGGATCCACCACCAGGACAGACATATGCACACGTGCGTAGTCACATGAACACCATGTGCAGGTTATGATCATATAATATTATAATCCTGATGGTCTTATTTCAATTAGTTTCCCTGTTACCCTACGTTTATACTCCTGTAACAATGTAAACTCAGAACAGTCCTCTGTCTGTCTAACTTTTCTTATCTGTAAACCGCACTGATAACAAACAGGGTGCTAAATAAGAGATGTTACATAAATAAATATATAAAGACATAAATAAATAACTAATCTTGAAATACTCACCCAGCAATATACAGTCCGCATACCGGCCTGCCTCAAATTGTCTGAATAGTGCCGAGTGATGCAGGATATAGGAGTCATGGGTGGACCCTGGAAACCTAGGGACCATATTCAGAATATGCAGATTAGCATCACATACAACCTGAACATTCAGTGAATGGTAGTGTTTGCGGTTGTGGAACGCTACCTCCCTGTCTCTAGGCGGGACCAGGGCAACATGTGTGCAATCAATAGCTCCCATCACGTGTGGTATCCCGGCTAACGCCTCAAAGGCCTGGTTCAGGGTCCCCCACTGTTGCCTAGTGTGGGGAAGGGCTATGTAATTCCCCACCCGGCTGACCATGGCACACAGTACTTGGTGGAGACAGCGTGAGAAGGTGGGGCGGCTCATGCCACCCACTGCGGCCACAGATGACTGGAAACAGCCAGAGGCAAAGAAATGTAAGGCAGCAAGGAGCTTGACTAAACCTGGTATGGCATGGGGACCGATCAGTCAGGGGCTCGAGGTCAGGTCTTAGATCCTCATAGAGCTCCCTAATAGCCCTTGTGCTCAGTCGGTACAGGGAGATGACCTGGTCCTCACGCATGCCCTGGAGCTGGGCCCTGGGCCTGTAAAGGCGAGGCTGCCGAGCCTGCACCTCAGCACGCCTTCTGCGCCGTGCATGCACAGCACCTGCCTGGACCGCCCCCACAGCTGCAGGTCTGATTTGCTGCGGGACTACACCCATGCCCTGTGCCTCAGCCCCATGGACACCATCTCCCCTGTCCTGCAACCGCAACATCTGCCCACGTCTCAGGGCACAAGCAGCAACATAAATAGCCGCCATAAACTCCTCCCGTCCGGCTACACAAGCACACTCAAACACACACACGAACCTCCCTAAACAGTGTACACCTTACAAACCACACAAGACAATACACACACAATACAACACAATACAACCAACACCAATACAATCAACACCAACACCTGCTTTGACTCTCTCCCTTCCTCTCTGCAAGCACACACCTACTCTCCCTCGCCTACAACCCTCAACGTGGACCAGGTGTGCAGGCAGATATATACATATTTGCTACGTTGCGTCCGTTGCGCATGCGCAGTTGTGCGAGCGCGGTGCTTGTGCGCCACACGCCTGCACGGCTCTGTGCATGGGTGTCTGTCTGTGCGCGGCGCGCATATGCAACTGTTTGCGCATGGGCGTTTCCGTGCGTGTATCCACACGCACATGCGAGGCGAGTTGCACATGTGCGGGATGCACACACAACCGCCCATGTGCAAAAAGTTGCACAGGTGTGCCACGCTCGCACTACTGCGCATGCGCAACGAGTTGCACATGTGCACTGCGCACACACATGACACCCATGTGCAAACTTGCGCATGGGTGTCATGTGTGTGGAGTGCGCATGTGCAACTCGTTGCACATGCACAGTAGTGCGAGCGCGGCGCGCCTGTGCAACTGTTTGCACTTGGGTGGCTGTGTGTGCGTCCCGCGCATGTGCATCTCGCCTCGCATGTGCGTGTGGATACACACAAGGAAACGCCCATGCGCAAACAGTTGCACATGCGTGCCACGCACAGACAGACGCCCATGCACAGAGTCGTGCATGCACGCGGCGCACAAGCACTGCGCTCGCACAACTGCGCATGTGCAATGGACGCAACGTAAAGAAACCCTATAAATATGCCTGCACACCTGGTCCACATTGAGGGTTGTTTGAGGAGTTTGAGGTAGAGAGAGAGGTAGAGAGAGAGGCTGTGGTGGGAGTAGTGGAGGTAGTGTGTTTTGTGTTTTGTATTTTGTATTGTGGTGTGTAGTGTGTCCTGTATTTTGGTTGGTAGTATAGTCTGTATTGTGGTTTGTAGTGTGGTCTGTGTTGTGTTGTCTGTGTTGTGTGTGTAGGTGAGGGTAGGTGAGGGTAGGCAAGGAGCAGGTGAGGGAGAAGGGGGTGAGGTGAGGTGAGGAGGGGTGCGGTGAGAGGAGAGGGTGATGGAGAGGGAGATGGAGAGGGAGAGGGAGGGTGAGGGGGTGGAGGGGGTGGAGGAGGTGGGCCCACCTGTTGCTGTGGAGACACCCAGGGCAGGAACTGCAGGGCCTATGGAGGCAGAGGCAGGCCCATCTGGTGGGCCACAGGCTGCACAGTGCAGCCACATGGCCAAGAGGAAGAGGATACCGGTGCCTGGCCCACAGAGGAGGAGGGCCTTAAGGTTCACCGATAGGGAGAACCACATCCTCCTGTCAGGGGTCATAGAAAACTATGATTTACTATTTGGGCGGCTCAGTAGCCGCACAACTGTGGCCACCAGGATGGCAGTGTGGGAGAAGGTGCGTGGCGCATTGGCCGAGGCAGGGGGCCCCCCCCCCGAGACGTAGAAAGCCTCAAAAAAAGGTTTTCTGATATCAAAAGAGGGGTGAGGCAGCACATGGCCACAGAGCGCCAACATGCTCTGGGCACAGGTGGCGGTGGCCCCTTCACACCACCCTTCACGCCCCTGGAACAGGAGCTGGCGGCACGATTGGGGCCTATCTACCTCCGTGGTCTGCCTGAGGCCCTCAACACGGCACATCCGCAAGCAGGTATGTATGCTACCTTTCAGCTCCCAGGCCATGCCTGAAATTCCCATTGTGTAGACATCAGCCATCTGCAAAGACCCTCCCATACCTGTCACTCAAGCCCCACCATGTACCTATCCTGGTGGCACATGTGTGTGATGTACCCCTGCACACCCTGTTTTGTTGCCATGGTCCAGGGCCACATTCAACATGTGTCCCTCATCCCATCCCTCTCCCCATCTGTCCCAAAAAGGTCCATGCACACCAGCCACTACCCTACCCCCACACCTGTGATTGCCATCCCCTGTATGATTGTGAGGGCCATTGATCAGGGCATGTTTGGGTGACATACTATCTGCACAGTGCTGCATGTGCTTGGCAGTGGCCCAGAGGTAATGGATTGTCGTAGTCCGCTGCATAGTGGGTCACTGCCAAGCACATGTAGCACTGAGAAGATATTATTTCTGAACAAAATATGCCCTGATCAAAAGCCCACACAGTCATACAGGGGATGGGAAAAACAGGTGTAAGGGTGGGGTATTAGCAGGCGTGTGTGGACATATTTGGGGCAGATGGGGAAAGGGTTGGGATGGGGGCTACATGTGGAATGGGACCAGGAACAGGAACATGGCAACCAAACAAGGTGTGCAGGGGTACAGCACACACATGTGCCCCCGGGATAGGTACATGGTGGGGATAGACAGGTATGGGAGGGTGTAGTGGGTCCTTTATGCAGCACACATACAGGTCCCCCCCCCCCATCATGTCTGTGGTGTCTGTAGCACACACGTATACATAGGTGGAGTGTTTAAACATATGTGTGCTGTCTCTGATTGTTCATAATGCAGGTGACTACAATATAATGGGGGCCCAGGAGGAGGAGGTGGACCTGGCCGTGCCTCAGAGTGTTGAGGAGCCCAAGGCTGCTGTGTCTGGGGGCAGCACAAGTGGGGGCAAAGAAACCACGGAGCCACCCATCGCCACCGGCCCAACAGTGGGGGCTGCAGCCAGCCCAGCAATGGGGGTCAGGCAGAAACCAGGCGCAGATCCAACGGACATGGGTGTCATGATGGGCGAGCTGAGGGCACACACCGCATCAGCACAGCGCGATGCCGAAGGTGGGTGACAACGGACTGTCACAACCACAACACACAAACCACTAGTCTCTGGTTGGTGTGTGTGTGATGGATGTGGCAACATTTCTTCCACAGCTGTTACATGTATGATTCACGTAGATGGGATGTAGTGGAGCAAACAAAAGGGTATGGCGTATGACAGATGATGTTAATGTGACACACACCAGAACAGCCTAGGGCCAGTTACCACCTACAGATGCAGACAGAAGAGGAATGTTGTTTAAGGTCCAGCACGTTGTCAGACAAAAAATAGAAACAAGCATTGCCCTTGCAACAGTCTGCTTCATCGCAGACTCCCAGCCGTCTCGCAGACAACAGGATGCCCCCTGTCCCATAGTCATTGGACAATCAGATCAGACATAAACAAACCTAAGCATCTTCTGTCATGTAACGTCACACAGCCTCCATTCCCTCCAGTCTGCATCTCCAGGTGAAAAGCAATCATAGGATATGAAATGAGCAGTCAAAATGTGTTAATATTGAAAGTTCTTTGGTACCTACTGTTGTGCAACTTTGCAGTTTCTCTTCGGAGATTACTGCTAAAGTTTCTGAAGTGGACAGTAAGGTGGAGATTATTTCTAAACAGATTATTAATTGTGAAAATCAATGTCAGGCTCTTAAGGATGTGAATGTTTCTCATATAAAAGATAGTTTAGTTCTGCACCACAAAATGGAACAGTATGATAATTTGCTACGTGTTAAAAATGTTAGGATATTGAATTTTCCTTATTGTCGTTTGCTTTCAGCAGAAATACTTTTGCGAAAGTACTTTAGAGAGGTTTTGGGGTTGGCTTCGGCTGATTCCATTGGTCTTTCTAAATTTTATTACTTGACTGGTAGAGCTCTGTCTCGGGGTTCTCCGGGGGGGGTTTGATGAGGTTCAAGGTGGTGCTGACCTTGATCTCACCAAATTTCTGGAGGACTCCCAAGATAATATTTCTTCTAGAGCCACTTTGGTGGTCTCCTTTTTGTCTGATCAAGACAGAGCTCTTGTATTTCATAGTTATTTCAAGAATATGTCTGCTCTTTTCTGTGGAGCGAAAGTGCAAATATTTCCAGATGTCTGCAGGGCGACTCAAACTAGGAGACAGGGTTTTTTGGCCCTTAAACCTAGAGTGACCGCCCTGCCGGCTACTTTTTTTCTTCGGTATCCCTGTAAATGTTTATTAACTTTTCAGGGTTCTAGGTTTGTTTTCCTTGACCCTACTCAACTTGAATTGTTTCTTTGTGATAAAGAGGGGCTTGGCAAGAAGGGACTGGGATAGGTGGTTTTGTTAGTAGCTGCTTAGGTATTCAGGAGTTAGTCTCCTGGTTGTTTCTTTTTTATTGTTATTATGCTTATTAAACTCTCCCCTTATTGTGGGCTAGGTTCAGATGTATTGTTATTTTATATTTTTTTTCTCTGTATTTCTTTGTGAATGAATCATCTGTAAGTTTCTTTATGCTTGCTTTGTAAGTTATAAAAAAGTTTCAATTAAAAAAAAAAAAAAAGTGTTAATATACCCATATACAAGGATTTACAGAGGTGACAGGATCATAGATCATGTAAAGATGGTTTGGGGGAGAAACAGGTCCCTCAAGGCTGCCTGTACATCAACAACTAAGATCGACTGCTTGGCATACAGACAAGGCCATCAACATGTCCCCTTCCTGTAGCTCTGACAATGAGTCCCTCGATTGCATAGGTTGGGACTCACCCACACGATCACACAGGTCAGCTAACGACCTCTGTTGTGTTTTGAAAGACTCGCCACCTCCCTGCTGCCAACCTGAATCAAGGAAACACCCCCCCCAGCTCTGGGTATCACCGCCCTTCCCCAGGGGGTACCACTTGCTGTGGATTCCTCAGCATAACCCTGTCTGTGCGTTCCTGGGGTCTGTCCACCTCTGCTGCACCCTCTGTTGCTCCCCCTGCTCTGTCCAAACCCTCCATATGTTTACCAAGGTGTACACGCACTGGTACCCAACCCCTCCTCTGTTTTACACAAGGTGTATGTGAACCCCTCTGCCGTCAGACACGTGAAGCAGCAGTGCACTTGCGCATGTAAGGGTTGATATCCTTGTGCTACCACTCCATCCCTCTGAGTCAATAGCGCATCTCCTGTAACCTGTCCAAGCTGTGTTTATCCCTCAAACTGTGCCCCCACTTGGGCTGGCTTTCCTCAACCTTCCTCTGATCGCCACTGCTGCTCTCCAGCTGTGGTTGATGTCCCTGGTTCATGCTCCACCTCCCGTACACGATGGACATGTGTTTGCTATCTGTGCCCAAGCCTGTTGCTACGTCTGCAGTACGTGGGTGTGTCAGTGCAGCCTGTGGATCTTTGTGTTTGCCTTCCACATCAAACTACTGGACCATGTCCTGTGCGTGTCTATGACTTATACTACTGTGAGAATGATGTCTCTTACCCCTATCCATGTGTCTACTAGAGTCTGCCCTATCACAATAATGATCTTGTGGGATATGCGTGACATGTTTGTGTGTGACGGTTGATTACTGGAGAGGTATCTCACAGACCACCCTGTGTCCCACCCACAGGCAATCGTCAGGCGCTCAAACGGATCTACAGTGCGGTGGTGGAGAACACCAGGGAGCTGAGGCAGGTCCGGGGGGAGCTGCGCCAATTCCGGGATGTGAGAGCCATGCCATTCACCAGGATGTGTGAGGCCCTGGAGGGCATGCTGGCCATCATGCGGCAGGCAGCACCGGCACCACCACCACAGGCACCAGAAGAGGGTGTAGCACCGCGGGGGGGGGGGTTTGCCATATGGCAGGCGTGGACGGCCTCGCCGTCGGTAATTCTTGTGACATTAAAGAGCTGTCATACACTACATGCAACTTGTGTTTCCAATTTGTGTCCCTGTGGTCCCCTATGTAGTGTGCAAATGCATGTCGTGTCCCTGACCATATGACCTGCACCCAGGCCCCTCGCTGGTGGGGTGTTTGCACTGCCAGGTATTACTGCACAGATGCCAGCACATGCCATGTGTGACCTGCACAGTGTGTGTTCACTGCCCCTGGGCTGCAGTGGGGTGGTTTACACAGCCACCCATGTTGCGACAGGGGAAATGTTCTGAGGTCACATGTTCAATGTTCGGATCCATCACCATGTCCACCCCCTCATACCCCCAACATTGGGTGCATATGTGTGACCATTGCCCCTGCCTGCAACACTGCTTACATGCCGGCCCCCCCCCCCAGGCATGCATGTGGCACAGGTAGACATGGGTGGCATGCGTATGTCGGCTGCTGATTTCTGCAGACACATTTGGTTACCCTACACCCATCCCTGTGACATGGATGTCCCCGGGACGCCCGCTACATTGCAACATCTCATGCACCACCCTTGTCTCACACCCCTACACACATGGTTAGCCCCCCAAACTGCATGTGGAGCCAGTCCACGTATGATACCCATGTCTTCCTGTACTGCACATCCCTGTCCACACACATATCCCATGCTTGCATCCACAGTGTTCTGCTAAGGGAGAGACGTGACCATTTCGAATTAACTGCCGCTGCAGGGGGCGGGCATGTGAACAGCGATCCCGATGGGGGTGAGAGCGGGAGTTCTCCCTTCCTCCTCAGGCCAGCCAATCAGCCAGTAACAACGGCTGTAAAATCGCCGCTGCAGGGGGCGCGCATGTGAACAGCGATCCCAATGGGGGTGAGAGCGGGAGCTCCCCCTTCCTCCTCAGGCCAGCCAATCAGTCAGTAACAACGACTGTAAAATCGCCGCTGCTGGGGGCGCGCTCGTGCCTGAGGGCCTCGCCAGAGGGCCCTTTGGCGTGGCCCTTAGGGGTTGGACCGTGGCAGTTTACATTGATATTATGGACTGGTTCGTGATGCCTGCATTCGTGGTAGCCTGCTGTTCTTGTTCTTCTCCTCTTCTTATCTGTTTGACTGTTTATGTCCTCTATTCTGTTCTATCTTACAAATGGCGTTCTTTTCCTATTTCCTCAAATGATATAGTATTGTAAACCGCTTTAATACCTTTTGGTCTGAGTGGTATATCAAATGATTAATAAACATAAACATAAACCAACAGTGTGTATATTTAAACCAAAAAAAGGGGATATTTACAATGTTAGGGAGGGGGACAATACCCATCACCCTCCCCCCCAAACAACCCCTCCTCCCCCCTGCCACCCCCACCCACCCTAAACACCCTCCTCCACCCCTCCCCCCACCTCCACAGTAGACACACCCTCTCCCTGCATGCCCAGTGATGGAAGACAGGGCAGCACAGGGCACATGTGTGGACGTCACAGGTGCCATCAATGACCCCTGTGATGCCCTTCAGGTGATGGCCACCGACATGGCAGCCGCTGCACCTCGGCGGCCACATGCTGAATGGCTCCCGCCAGCCACTGGTGCAAGTGCACTAGTAGGTGCACCTGCTGCTGCAAGGCACCCAGGGCCACATTACAGGTCTGCCACACACCTGCCACACACACACACAATCCCTGGTGTCTGCGTGGTGGCATGTGCATGTGACCTGTGTGGGGCCCTGGATGGTGCAGCGGCCTCGCATGGCTGACGGGAGCCCACAGTGCCCTGTGCTGCACTGTCTTCGACATCACTCTCCCACACTCCCTCCACCCCCTCTTCCCCCTCACACTCCTCCCACCCACCCTCCAGACCCTCCACCACCCCTCCCCCCACCCCACATCACCCACCCCCTCTCCCTCCCCTGCCCCCCCACCCCCCCCCCCTTCCATGCCCCCATCAGCCCCCTCCTTCTCCGGTGCAGCTTCTGCCACCTCCGCCGACTCCACCACCACCACCTCCAGCTCCCTGGCATGGCGGGCAGTGGGGAGCCGCAACACATATGCGGAGGTGGTGGGCTCATCATCGTTGTCAGCACCATCTGTGGAAGATGACAGTCATCAGCACATTATTATGTGTGTAACATAGCACATATACCTATGCAGGCACCACACAGGCTGCTGGGCCAATGGGACATCTGTTACTGGGCAGCCAGGTTGCCAATACTCACCGTCACCCTGTGACGGGCCCTCCCCCTGGAGGCACTCTAGGTATCCCTGGTGGTGGAGGGCGCAACTCCCGCCCCTTCTTCCGGAGATCCTCGACCTGTGGATGTGAAAAGAATGGGTGGGGGCATGAGTGACTGCTCACCTCTGGTGGGTGGCCAACATAAACATACATCAGTGTGGCCAGCATCTTGCTGCTCCTGCTCCACTGCTGTGTGTGTCATGTACAGCATAGTTAGTCACGTGTCACAGGTGATCTCCAGGAACACCAGGAAGATGTCTTCACATGTGGGTAGTGTCGGTACCAACTGAGCCTGTGTGGGAACGCTCCCCAGCGTCCTATATGAAAGCTTTTGTGAGCATACCACAGTGCGTGCATGCTGCCGTCCCGCCTTTCCAAAAAGCCTCTCTCCAGTTGAGTTTACAGCTGACACAAGGAGGGAGAGAGAGAAACATTGGGAAAGTGAGAGAGAGAGAGACACACAACCCGCAAGGGGAGATGGGCGGGTTGTCATTACCTCATCCTGCTGTTCCAGGAGATCACCTGTTACAGGTGATTCACTATGCTATCACCAGGTACAAGCAGGACGTAGTCGTCACATGTGGGGAAACCCTAGATGTAGATGCCAGGGAAGGATCCCCAGAGTGGTGAGGGCCTGTGGAGGGCCTCCACTTCCACCCATGGATCTCTGGCATCCTGTGAGAAAGGCGGCTAGGAGTGGATTACGTATGGGAGAGGTTTTGGAGAGCAGCCTGACCAACCAGAGCATGCCTGCGGGAGCCTTTATCCATGCATTCGTGGGCCGTGAAACAAGGACCAGGTAGCTGCTCCACAAATGTCGTTAATATGGACAGAATGGAGGTGAGCCCGTGAGGCTGCCATGACTCTCACATTGTGAGTGGGGAACATGGGTCACCAGTAAATGGTGTTAGCTATGATAGATAAAGGGTAATACACTGAGAAATCCATTTGGGTAGAGATCGTTTTGAAACTACTGTACCCAAATGCGAGGGATCAGAGACTCAGAATAGCTGAGGGGACCTTCTGTGTTGCTGGGTCCTCTGCAGATGGGAAGCCACAGCTCTTCACAGTCCAAGGTATGAAGAGTCTTCTCTGCATTTGAAGCATGCGGCTGTTGAAAGACTACAGGTAACTACAACTCTTGTTTCAAATGAAAGGAGGAATCCACCTTAGGCATGACGTGTGGATGTGTCCTTAGGATTACCTTATCATGGTGAAACGGTGTGTGGGGTGGATCAGGCACTGGAGCTTGAGATTCACTGATACGACTTGCTGATGTGATTGCAAGACGGTATTTTACTTCCCAGGTCAGAAGCTTTAAGGAAGTAGTGTCTAAAGGCTCAGAAGGCGGCGGCATACGCTGGCCTGGAAGCAGATTGGGATTCCATGCCTCTGGAGGTGGTCTAAGGGCAGGTTTTGGAGATGCAGTCCTCTCATGATCCCGGATATGAGAGGATGGGATGACATGGGTTGTCCATTAATGGGTTCAGAAGGAGCAGCAATGGCACTTAAATGGACTCTGACTCACTCTGTTTGGAGACCATTGTTTGATGAGTAATGGCGTTTGTCATAAACATGTTTCTATACGGATGACAAGAGGGGTTCCAGGCCTTTTGTTATCACCAAATGAAATGTTCACGTCCACCTGATGGCATAGGACTGCCTTGTGGAAGGTTTCCTGGAAGCATAACGGACATCATGCACTTCCTGAATGAGGGGAGGGCCAAAGCAGTTTCAGCCGTCAGTAGCCAGGCTCTGGGGGGCAGAGACGGGGGTTTGTATGCTATACATTCCCCTCCTCCTGCGACAGTAGGTCTGGAGCTGACCCTACGTACAGGGGTGGAACCTGGGACCTATGTAGAAGCAGAGGGTATCACACCTGTTGTTGCCAGCGTGGGGCTATAAGGATCATGTAGCCTCTGTCCCTCAGGGGTTGCAATAGGGTCATGGCAATCAAGGGAATGGGAGGTAAGGATATAGGCATTCCTGCCCCCAGTTGAGGAGGACAGCATCCCTCGCTTGATAGCTCTGAGCTGGGAGTTGTGTATAGAACCGGGTAGGTTTGGCATATGATGGACGTGCAAAGAGGTATGAATCTTGCGTTCCCCAGAGTTGCAATACTCTACAGAGTTGGTCCATGTGTACAGACCATTTGTGCGGAAGCAGAACACGACTGAGTTTGTATGGCTAAGAGTTCTGATTGCCAGGGAGATAGACTGGCAGGAGATGGATCTGCTGCTGTCTGGCAAACGACCACAGTTGAGGAGCTTTGTTGCAAAAGGGACAGAGAGCCTGTTCCTCCTTGTTTGTTCACATAGACCATAGCTACCTGATTGTCTGCGCAAAGTAGTATTCCATTGGCCTGTAGAAGGGAATGGAGGACATGAAGAGCCAAGCAAATTGCTCAGAGCTCAAACAGATTGCTGTGGAAATGACTCTCCTGACAATTCCAGGTGGCTTGGGTGGAGGTGTCCAGTACATGTGCAGCCCAGCCCACTTTAGAGGCATCTGTTGTTAATGGGATCTGAGGTGGGGTTTGCAGGAAAGGTGACCCCTCCAACAGGTTTTGTGCTGACCGCCACCAGTCCAGGCACAGGGTATGGCGGTTTGAGTTTACTGTCACATCTGAGAGACAGCCTGTTGCTTGTGTCAACTGGGAAGAGAGGGCCCACTGGGCTGGTATCATGTGGAGACACGCGTGGGGGACCACATGCACCGTAGATGCCATGTGACCCAGCAGCTGATGCATCTCTCAAAGCGAGAGGTGCGTTTGTTGTAGTGCTGTCCAAACACGATGCACAATGCAAGGACAGATAGGCAGAGACAGGTAGGTCTATGGAAGTCTTTTATCAATCCTATCTCCTATGAGCTCCAGAGTTTACGTGGGAGTCAGAAAAGATTCCACGAGATCGCTGACAGGGCCTACATATTGGAGTCCACGCATTGTGTAAGCGAGAGAGGCCTGGGCAAGTGTTTGTGACAGAGCCTGGATGTGGCAGTCGACCACGTAGGGGCACAAGAATATTCCCCTGGTACGGACCAAACCGGCAACCACAGACATGCACTTTGTGAATACTCTGGGTACTGAGGCACGGCTGAAGGGAAAACATTTTTTGGATAGTGGTTTCCTTGATGGGGGGACCAAAGGAACCTTGGGTGTGCTTGTTGGCAGAGAAGATGGGTGTATGTATCTGTGTGATCTAGAAAACAAAGGTATATCTGCCTGTGTAGGTCAGGAAGTACGTTTTCCTCGAGAGATCATTTGGAGTGTCTTCTGGAACAGGAACTTGTTCAGTTCTCTGAAATGTCAGATGTGTCTGTGACCTCCTTTTTCCATTGGTATGAGGAAATTGTGGGGTGAGAACCCAGAACCCTGTTGGAGATAGGTACCTCTTCCATTGCTCCTTGAGGTAGAAGATGTGTTACCTCTGGATTCAGTTGGGGGGATGTTTGCAAACTGAATGTTGGAGGCGGCAGGCTATGTGCATGAAGCCTGTATCTCTTCTATGATGGACACAGTCCAGGGTTCTGATGTTATCTGCCTCCATCTGTGGATGAGGTGACTAATCTTCCTGGGATTGTGGACGGTTGCTTTCCTGGAGGGCCAGGAAGGGCAGGTACTCCATCACAGAGGCAGAGGCCCTGTGGGGGCTGAGGCTGCTGGGTCTGCCGAGGCAGAGTAGCTCTCAGCTTTCTCTGCTTAGTAGCTTGTTGACCCTTTCTAGCAGCTTGTACTGCAGGTTGTCCGTGCTGAGCATAGGACTGATAGTCTCCTTTCTTTTTGTAGGGGAAGCGCTTTTCTAAAGCTCTCATCTTTGCAGGATCTACAATATTTGAAAGCCTTGTCAAGGTCTAATTGTCCTGCCGGCCTTTACAAACCATTTGTCACCACTACAGGGGATGTTGGCCAGTTTATCCTGTACCCAGTGTTCCAGGTGAGAGGCTTGCAGCCAGCCAGGTGTCCTTGCCCCAATAGCAATGGCAGAGACTCTGCCTTTGCAGGAAAAACAGTCAGAAGCTGCCCTGTTCACAACATTGGAAATGTTCTGGGCATGCTTGACAGGTGCTACATAGTAGTGACCTCTGTGATCTGCGAGATGTGGACTTACCAGTTGTAGATCTTGTTTGACCTCCGTCAGGAACATTCCCATGTACATGAGATAGGCACCTGTCCTGTCTGACAGCTTGAAGGTATGGACGACACAGCGACCAAAGGCATCTAATGTCTTACACTCCCTACCAGGAGGGTTGGTGGCATGTTGTTTGTAACGTTTAATTCTCCTCCTAGCACACTCCACCATGATGGAGTGATCAGGGAGGTGTCCCTCCGCAGACCAGGCGACGGAGGCACACGATACATAGTAGGCACATGTGAGAATGTGGAGAGGTGGTAAGAGGAATCTTCCACATTCTCATAAGAGGATTCCTTAAGATCTGATGTATTGCAGGATGTCTGCCTCCTATGGAGTTTGGTGATATTGGTGAATCTCTGTCTCCCGTGGCCTGTGCTCACATTGCATTACTAATGAAATGGAGAGGCCCCCGACTACATGTGTGTGGAGATCCAGGAAGGACATATATTGGGGAGGGGACATTCTCCTCATGGGAGAGGCAGGCTTGTCCTGGAGAGGTACATCGTTACCCTCTGAGCTGTCAGAGTCATCAGACCCCTCAGGAGATTGGATGTATCTTCTCTACGGAGCCTCAGGTAAAGTGAGGTATCGGTACCAATTGGCCTCAGTATAGTAGTGGACACGGTACCAGTGTGTGGATACGGTTACTCATCAGCACCAATGGTGCATTTGCAAATGCGGTCCTGCAATTGTTGCACATACCGGTGCTGCACTTTGCAGGGTCTGGGGTGGAAACCAGGGTCTTTGATGCCGCATGGAGAGCTTGCCAGATTGCATTCAATGGCCACGATCCTCTGGTCAAACAACACTGATGATGTCTGTGTATGAGTAACTGGCCAAAGCCAAGGACCCCAGAGCATAGCACCAGGTGGTTCGGACCAGGTTGAGGCCTCCAGAACATCAGAGAGTCCCAAAGTGGCTTGGGGCCAGGGACTCCCACTGGGGCTGTTTGCCGGAGCGGTGCTCCTCAAGGGCAATGCCAGTGGCCAGTCCGATATTCAAGGGGATGTACCCTTTCAGGCACGGACAGATTTGTGTTTGGTTACCTGAGATCCACGGGAGGAAGAGGATGCCCTTGATGACATGTCTGCCACCGAGGCCACGTGGAGGGGAAGAGGGTACCGAGCTTGTCCGCTCTGTCCTGCCAGCCACTCTTGGATAACATCCCACAGGCCAAACATTCAGACATGCATTGATTGTAGCCATTAGCATTTGCGATACCAATCATGGTTGTCAGTGACTGAGAAGGTACCGGCACATTATCAGCATATGTTCTGCAGCCGAGAAGTGCTTTCCATGATGGAGGTGGGATTAGGGCCTAATGGCAAACGGGGGGAGTCCTACAAAGGGGATTGTTGCTCTTTTGTTACAAAGGTTTCATTGTGTGGGTGAATCTGACCTTTAAGAAAATAAACTTTGAGGACCAATGGTACCAATACAGAAAAACAGGCAGACAGTGCCACAGGAGTGGCACTACAATAGCTGTTTTTTCAGCAATGACAGGAACAATGACCTGCTGGCTCTGTGGAAAACAATGAATGGAGAGAGCCATTTGGGAAAGGCAAGATGACCGCACACAGGCGCTGTGGGGTGCTTCCAATAGCTTTCCGATTGGACATTGGAGACCGTTCGCACGCAGGCTCTGTCGGTACTAATGATAACCACATGTAAGGACTACTTCCTGCGGGTCCAAGCGATTTCCTGTTTCCAGTGCCACCAGCATGCGTCGCTGTGTCTCTGGACATGTGTGCAGTGACACATATGTGCAGTGTGCCTGGAACCCTGAACACATCATTCCAGTCCCCGGAGGCCCCCTTGAATGACATTGCATGGCCATGCCACATTTTGGTTGCCAATGATGGTGTCCATGGTAACCCCCCTAACCCCGTATGTGGTCTGTTGAACAGATTTGTGTTGTCATGATCTAGCAGATGCTCGGAACCAACCACACTGGCAACATGATATCCTATCAATCATGGGTGCTGTGTCCCTACATGGAACATTGTGTGGGTGGCCCTATAACCTTGCCAGGGGCCACTACCATGACATTTGGGTTTCTACAGGGCCCAGGATAGCAGTGCTTGACCCACTACACAAGCATGGTGTAATGTGTCTCTCTTGGGGATACTGCTAGCTACGTATAACCTAGTTTGGACACTGTTGCAAAGAGCATACTGGGTGTGAAGGATGAGGGAATGACCCAGTATGGGCTATCTTATGTTGTTATGTTCCTATGACCTGGGCCTTGTATGCTTACGGCAGGTGTGGTTTGCCAACACCATGGAAAGGGGCCAATGCACCAGAATAGGCTATTGCCACCTGTGCTCAGGTGAGGGTTTCTGTCTGTGCTGTGCAACCCCAAAAGGTGCATGTATCCTTCCAACACCATCAGTAATGTTAATCTGCCACAAGGTTGGAGATTCGTAGCAAGTGGGCAGATGTGTGACCTGACTCAGCATACATTATGGGGACATGGCTCTGTTACAGGCCTTTGTAATCAGATCTTATAGCTCATGGGGGTGGGGGGCTGTTACACACATCCACATCTGCACCTAGAATACCATCTGGATACATCAAAGACGTGTTGTGATGATGTGCTGACCCTCACCGACTACGGGAGATGTGCAAACTACCTGCCATAACCTAACACAATATGTTGAATGGACCTACCCACCATTTGCAATCCGGTCTCTGGCCCCCTGTGGGGTTGGGTGTCCTAGAACACATCATCAGCGGCATACACCATAGCAAAAGGGTGACTGACAGTACACTTTACGCAGGTCACAGGACTCCCTGGGGATAGGGAGGAAAGCAATGTATTTGAACTTTTTAGGACACCACAACCATATCACCAGGGTGAGGGATAACCACTCTGATGGGCTCTCAGGAATCACTGGGCGGATAGGGAGGATGTATTGAACAACATTGGCACAGGAACCCATAATCACCAGGGTGGACTGACAGCTCACTTTGATGGGCTCTCAGGACTCCTGGGGAATAAGGGAGCCTGTATTGAAATGTTTAGGACACACCCAACCATATCCACGAGGGTGAGTGATAACCCACTCTGATGGGCTCTCAGGACTCCTGGGGATAGGGAGGATGTATTGAACAAAATAGGCACACAAAACCATATCACCAGGGTGACTGACAGCCCACTTTGATGGGCTCTCAGGACTTCTGGGGATAGGGAGGATGTATTGAACTTGTTTAGGCACACACAACCATATCACCAGGGTGAGTGATAGCCCACTATGATGGGAATCTCAGAACTCCTGGGGATCGGGAGGATGTATTAGGCAACATTGGCACAAAATCCCATATCACCAGGGTTGACTGACAGCCCACTTCGATGGTCATCTCAGGGACTCCTGGGGATAGGGAGGATGTATTGAACAAAATTTGGCACAGAACCCCATATCAAAGGGTGACTGACAGCCCAATTTGATGGGCTCTCAGGACTCCTGGGGATAGGGGAGGATGTATTGACCCTGTTCTAGGCATACACAAACATATCACCAGGGATGAGTGAGAGCCCACTCTGATGGGCTCTCAGGGATCCTGGGGATAGGGAGGATGTCTTGAACAACCATGGCACAAAACCCCACATCACCAGGGTGACTGACACCCCACTTTGATGGTCTCTCAGGACTCCTGGGGATAGGGGGAAGAGATGTATTAAACTGTTTAGGCACACACAACCATATCACCCGGGTGAATGATAGCCCCACTTTGATGGGCTCTCAGGACTCCTGGGGAAGGGGAGGATGTCTTGAACAACATTGGCACAAAACCCCATATCACCAGGGTGACTGAAAGCCCACTGTGATGGGCTCTCAGGACTCCTGGGGATAGGGAGGATTGTATTGAACTGTTTAGGCACACACAACCATCTATCACACAGGGTGAGTGAGAGACACTCTGATTGGGCTTTCAGGACTCCTGGGGATAGGGAGGATGTATTGAAAACAACATTGGAACCAAACACCATATCCACCAGGGTGACTGGACAGCTCACTTTGATGGGCTATCAGGACTCCTGGGGATGAGGGAGCATGTATTGAACTGTTTAGGGCAAACACAACCAGATCACGAGGGTGAGTGATAGACCACCCTCTGATGGGCTCTCAGGACTCCTGGGGATAGGGAGGATGTATTGAACGACATTGGCACAGAACACAATATCACCAGGGTGACTGACAACCCACCCAATTGATGGGATGCCAGGACTCACTGGGCGATAGGGAGCATGTATTGAACTGTTTAGGAACAACACAACCATATCAAGAGGGTGCGTGATAGACCACTCTGATGGGCTCTCAGGACTCCTGGGGATAGGGAGGATGGTCTTGAACAAACATTGGCACAAAACCCCATATCACCAGGGTGACTGACAGCCAACTTTGATGAGCTCTCAGGGAATCCTTGTTTTCCCAAGCGGTATTTTTTGACCTAAGATTCTCAGCTCTCGAACTCATGTGGAGCACGGAGTCCTATCTCCTCTCCCATTCTCCCACCCATTGACCCGTTCTCTCTCCACCCCTGGGGGAGCCCTTTCCTATGCCCTCCGGGAGCCTTTCCCCGCCTTCATCGCACATTGGCGCGCCGCAAAAAATGAGCGCTCAGGCCACTTGAGGCGCCACGCACGTACGCAAAATGAGCATGCGCGAAGGTACCTGAGCGGAACACGCTAACGTCGCGCAGCGCCACATTAGCGCAACAGTAGCGCACATTAGCGCAGTTTAGTAAACATAACCCATTAAAGTAGTATGCAAACTTGTGAAGGGATTGGTGAAGATGTAAACATCCTCTAAGGCAGGGATAGGGGTGAAAAGGTTACGGATTTTCACACTAGGTGTTATGCTAGCTTTTAAAGAACTATTCTGGGGAAGCAAAAGACACACCTTCAGGATTCACTAATATTTTTGTAAATGGTTTAATCCCGAGAACTAAAAGAAAATTAATTTTAGGAAACTTCAATAATAGAGTGACCAGCTAGTACAGCCGAGGCAATTGGGGGAAGGGGCTCGATACAGTGAGTTGAAGTTCCTCAAGAAACAACCGGAAACAACCCAAAATCAAGATGAGATGTAAAAAAAACGAAGTTGCTGAATGTGCAGAGTGCTTCCCTTGCAAACTCCCATGGGAAGGGGGAGGGGTAGAAGATTCAGAGCCAGAGGAGGGGTATGTGAATTCTCAGTGAGGGCGTGGACAGTCCAGAGAGATATGTACTTGATTACACTTGTGGAGAGAATGGGACATTTTGCAGCGGGAGACTGTCCACGGAATCGGAAATCCTGATGGCCAGAGAGGCGATTTCCCTCCTCCCCCTCCAGCTTCAAGCTGAATTCACTCCAGTATATCAGTGCTTCTCTAAACCAGCAGATTGTGGAGGTAATACATGGGATGCATGACTATTCCTGAATTTGACTCGTAACTCCTCAGGGTGAGTTAGAAGCTAAAACTGGGAGGTTCGAATTTGAAATTTGTTATTGATACTGGGAGGGGGCTACCGGATTTGCCGGCCATCTATCATACTCAAGTAAGCACCAAGCACCGCTAGTACATTTGGAAGGCATTGAGGGAAAGCTAATTCCTCATCGGTAGAATTGATTATTTACATTTGCAGATTGGAGAGATTGTAATTCCAACTACTTTTCTTGTGGGAGACACTTTGCCAGTGAATCTTCTAGGTCGGGATTTTTTGGTTGTCACATCATTCTACTTCTATCCTGGACGGGTGCGCAAGTTATCTTTACAGCTGTACCCTCCTCTCTGAAGTGCAGTCCCATGGCAGATGCCAGTGTTGTTCATTCGGCGCTTGAAGACCTTCTTTCTAATTGTGGGCAGTGCCAGGATCTGAGGTCGGATGGTTTCTATCCCGCTGCTGGGACAAATCACCGTTGAAAACCTGGAGTTCAGCTTCCTAGACTCAAGCGGCGATCCACTGCCAGAAGCTGACACTGATGGAATTCGTCCTGTTGACTGAAGATCGTCAGAAACAAGGTTTTGTCATATATTCTACAACGTCATTATGTAAGACTCCAATTCTTCCTGTACTAAAGGCTGGACGGTAAGGACTTATAGATTTGTGCAAGACTTGCGAGCAGTAAATAATGTGATGTTGCCACGTTTTCTCTTGGTGCCGAATCCACATGATATCTGGGACACAGGATACCTTCAGGGGAATCACCTGGGTTTCTGGTGTAGATGTGAAGTTCTGCTGATTTTTCAGTAAGAATTAGCAAAGAAAACTAAATACACTGATTAGTCATGCATATTTTCACAGGCCCTAAGAACTGCATTATTTGATTGTCAGAATCGAAATGCCTCTTTCGTTCAATATGTGGATGATTTGCTTGTCTGTTCACCATGTTATGAGTTTGTTTGTCAGATTCTTTGTCTCTATTAGATCATATTACTAATTTAGGTTTGAAGGTTAATCTGTCCTAAACTGCAATGGTGGATCTCAAAATGTTACATTGCATGGTGTTGTTCTACCATCATCTGGTCATGCAATTACCTCTGCTTAACACTGAAACCTATTGTGTCATTTGTCTTTTTCCAGCGGACATCAGTGTTATTGCGCAGCTTCCTGAGTTTATTAATTTTCTGTAAATAATAGCTAGCGAATTTTCTCAGATCTTAGTGCTCCGCTTTATGCTCGCATTTTGGAAAGAAGGATCTGAAGGCCTCATTGTACCCACATTAATCACAGTATGGAGGGTTGTTTTAAATGTAAAAATTGCACTGGGAAAAGCACCATGTTATTGTATATGATTATTCTTTACCATTCAAATTGTATGTAGGCTATTTCTGATGCCTCTGCTATCTGAGTGCTTTTATAAGCTTTTCCCAACTGGTTGCAAAGCCGGTAGGCCTATTTCTCAAAGTGATTTCGATGTAGTGACTTTGGGACTCCCACGATGTCTACGTTAAGTTTGGTAGGCAGTGGCTTTTGCAATTGAAACTTATTGACCTTTAGGTGTTCTACAGCGCCCTTTTTGTTCCATCTAACCAAGACTCAGCCTTTGTCCTCCCACACGTTTCACTGACTCTGGAATTAATAATAATTCTCAGCTTCATGTTTTTAAAGTATGTACTACAGTCAATTATGTAACCCTTCAACACACTTGTAGCTCCATTGACAGATCTGGTAGCCGAGGATGGCTTTCATGATTGTTCGCGAAAGTGTTTGACATTTCTCCAGGGATAGGCCTGATCTTTGCCCGCTGCCTTTATCAGACCAGGATGTGCACTTTATTTTGTGGGAGGTTCTGCTTTCAGGGATGGATGAAAAGGGAAAAACCTTGTGTAGGCTATGCAGTCACAACAGGTCATCATGTAGTGGAAACAGCTTCTTTGTCGTTTGCCAGTGCACAGCTAGCAGAAGTATTTGCAATGGGCAACCATTTTGCAGACCAGAAAGCCCGGCGAGCTGTTCTTCCAAGAATCAGTGTCACAGACATTGCTGTATTTAACACCGTTCCTCATACTGACGTTGCTTTTCCTTTCATCTGTCTTGCAGCAAATAGCAAGATACTTCCTTTGAAACCACGACTCTGATTTCGTGGGGTGCATCCTGTGATGCTCAGGGCTGCTGGAAAGAGGATCATCTGCTTATGTGTCCTGGAAAGTCTTTTGTTTTCTACTTGACCTGTTCCTGCATCATAAGATTTACCGCTGTGGGCTATGAATTATGTCTTTGTGGTTCTCGTCTCCGAGTATCACCTGAACTTCTGTTATTTTTGATGGCCACAGCTTGTCTGCACTGTTTCAAGACTGGCACTGTGGGGTCAGATTAGGGTCAGTTATTACGATTTCTGCCTTCCGAACTCTTTGTGATTTTTGCAGCCTGTTTTTCAGATCAGCCCTGTGCCAGAGGAGGGAGGTGGTAAATGTTTGGTGGGCACTTGTCTTTTCTCTGATATGGGTAGTGGATATCCCACTACCAGTATGGATGCTTGGGGTTGCCATCAGATTAAGATCACGTCAGTTTATTCCTGTTTGGGGGTATACCTTTTGTTTTTTTTCTTGTATGGGTCCAGCCTTCGTTGCGAGTGTCTGGGGGGGGTATTGAAAAATGGTTTGGTATTAAGAGGACAACTGCACACGAATTATCATCCGCAAAGCTCTGGCCAAGTGGAACGGATGAAAGGACACTCAAAGGTCACTTACGCAATCTGACACAGGATTGGGCTACAGATTGGAAACAGGAGCCCGTCCCTTTTGCCCTTATGGCAGTGGTGTAATTCCCACAGCCTGACACCATATGAAATAGTTACTGGATGTCCAGCTACTTCCTCCACATGATGTTGGCAGTTATCCAGGATCATCAATTTGTGCGCAGCGATATTTTGACTTATTGTTATTCACGATTGCACTCCAGTCCGGTCTGTTTCCCCTTTATTGCAGGGGAATCCTCTAAAAGATGCTCCTTTGGGATCCTCACATCCAGACAGTGAAAACTGGGGGACTGGGTCCTGATAAGAATTTGCTATCCAAAGAGGCTTCTGGATCCCAAGTTTCATCGGTCATGCGTTTCGTGTGCTCCTGGTTGGGATACTGCGGCTCTTGTAAAGTGGGAAAGGACAACTATCGTGGGATAACATCTTACACAGTGTTTAAAAGGGCTACTTCACCAGGTTCCAGAAGGTGGTGTCCTGCATTAGTGAATGAAGAGATTGCCACGCAGAGGACGCGTTGAACACCAGTGATATTACAGAAAAAGACTATTGTGATTAAGTGCTTTTTGAATGGGCACTATAAATTTTTGCATAAGACCTTTGTCCTAGCATTTACACTACTGATTGGGTGGATATAGTTAGTTTGAATTAGTATTTTACTGATATCTAAGCAATGACTTTGGGGTACTTAACCTGTACTTCATGACATAATTGAGAACTAATGGGTAGTTATAGCTAACTATAGATATCTTCATCAACTTAAGAAGAGTATGGTTTTGTATTTTTGTTTTGTATTAGAACATTTATTTTTGGAGTAATTATATAGTTTCAGATATTCTAGAGGTTTTTGCTAAAGATGTTTCCATATTTGGTCTTAGTTGTGCTGTGGCAGATCTGTAATTGAAGTCAGTACTGCATTTAGAATCTTCGGAATGTTATGGGAAAATACCCAAATATTCTTTATTTAGTTATTTATTTACTTCTCTTATATAACGCGCTTATTAAATAGTTGCCGTTTATCAATTGAAACAAAAAAACATACTGCCAATGTCACATGGACAATTGAGGTTTCACATTGAACCATGGACGTGATAAATTGGAGGGTAACAGGGGTAACTAAGTTACAGCAGATAATTATTCATGGAGTATGCCGTGAGGAATTATACATACTAGTACTGGTGAGAAATCTATAACATATCAGTAATAGCTTGCCCGTTTCAAACAACTATTTATAAGAGGTGGAATCAATAAGATTTTGGGAGAATCTAGTACGCACTACTAAATAAGAAGCAGGGCATATGGTGGTAGAAGCTAGTCATTTTATTATGGTGGTGGATTTTTGGGGGGGTCGGAGTAGGGTGTAGGCATGTGAGGTATTCGCGTGTGGTTGGTTCTGGGATTGGATTCTTGGGAAGGACGAGAAAAAGGTTGTTGTTTGAGGTGTTTCCTAAATGACAATAAGGTCTGGGGTTGGAACAGCGGCTCAGTGTCATGGTCGAGTGGCAAACCAGACACCTAGAGTATGTTAGTTCTCATGCCTTTAAAGGGTGGGGGCCCCTCCCAATACGTTTTTTAAATGGCTCAAGGTTACAGGGATATTAAAGGTAGTGGACACACCATGGAACGTTTGTAGACATAATATGCCTACATAATTATTCCATCTGATATAAGCAAATAAAAGCTACAGCACCTTATATTTCCATAGTAAAATTAATGCAAGTTCAAGGGAATCAAGTGCCTGATTCAGACTTGTTACAGTTATAATAGCTTTCTGGTAACCATTCCTTGAATGACTCAGGTCCAGGAGATGAAATACCGAAACTGGGAAGTGTCCCCTTAATTAGGATATTACCATCCCTGGGAAACGTAATCTATATGTAAGGAGATTAAGGAACAATCGAACATTACTCAGTGGGCTTTGACTAATTGTACACAGAAATCTAGTCAGGTCCCGCAAATTGACAATTTGGGGAAACCAATGGGATTAGTGGCTCTTTAAAGGGAGACTAAGTTGTGTCGTGGTAATCCTCGCATATACCAGACACGTCCCAGAGGTTGGTCATGGTACTTTGTTCTGTTGACGCAGAATTAGATTTTTTTTTAACACAAAACCAACCACCCAGTGGGCGGTTTTTACCTTAAAAAAAGGTTACTTTTTTATCAACCTTTGAATAATTCCTTAAGAAGGACAAAGGGATGTTTTTCCCCTCAGGGAGGTAAGCCTATAGAAGCAAGACACGACAGTTGTGGCTAGGACTATACCATATGTCCTTAAAACATAAATCTTCAGATAGCAGCATTGTATAAGGTACTGTTGTGGCTCTCAACCTTTGGAGCCATTTAGCACCCACTAGCGAATATCCGGTACCCAGATATGCGCATTACAGGCCAGCTGGTGAAATTACAGCCCTGGATCTCACAGAGGCTATTAGCGTTGTTCCAAAGTGCAGATAGACAAGGTGGTAACACTTATGCAGCTCATAATCGCATGGCTTTAGACTACCTACTAGCGAAGGAAAATGGCGTATGTGGCCTAATTTCTGATTTCTGTTGCAGTATGCTTGATGATGAAGGGAAAGTAGTGAAAGGCCTACTAGATAAGGTTAGGAATCGTACATTTGTATCAAGTAGTAGTTATGTAAGTTCTTTTTCTGATTTTTTTGGTTCTGTTTCTTCTTTCTGGAATTTATTATCTAGGCCCCTGCAAGGCATATTAGCTTCATTATTTGGCTTATTAGGGATTATCATTTTAGGAACAATAATTCTTTGTGTAATATCTGCTTGCTGTAAGAAATCAGTGGAGACACTGACCCCTAAAATGATGTTACAGGTTGACCCAGAAGCTAGCTACGATCCATTTTTAATACCGATGTCTGAGTTTCCTTATCTGTGAAATGATTCTTTACAGAATCAGAGGAAGGACTGAAAGAAAGCTTGATTGTACCAGGTTG